>CATKUP010000165.1:600000-1128000 GCA_949786385.1 Onychomys leucogaster | reverse complement strand
AGTGTGCTCAGAACAAAAGAACGGTGTTTCCTACACATACAGACCATATCTAGTCCAACTCTGCTTCTGAAACTGACACAAAGCACTGGTGCTCTAACATCCAATGCTTGTCAGTTAAGATCAGAATCGTGTGAGCTTTGTGAATGATGTAGTTCCTTTGAACTGAAAAGTGACTGCCCTTACCTGAAACGAAGTCTTGCTTGTAGTAAGACTCAGAGCATGGGATTTAACTCCATTTCTGAAGGGAAACACACAGCATAGTTCTCATCCATGGATCACACTCCGCTTTAGAGCGAGAAGCACACTCTTGCTTTCTAGAGTCTCTAAGACAGCAGGAAACGTGAGTGTGCTGAGAACAAAAGAACGGTGTTTCCTACACATACGGACCATATCTAGTCCAACTCTGCTTCTGAAACTGATACAAAGCACTGGTCCTCTAACATCCAAAGCTTTTCTGTTAAGATGAGAAACGTGTGAGCTCCGTGAACGATGTAGTTCGTTTGAGCTGAAAAGTGACTGCCCTTACCTGAAACGAAGTCCTGCTTGTAGGAAGACACAGAGCCTGGTATTTAACTCCCTTTCTGAAGGGAAACACACAGCATAGTTCTCATCCATGGATGACACTCTGCTTTAGAGCGAGAAGCACGCTCTTTCTTTCTAAAGTCTCTAAGAAAGCAGGAAACTTGAGTGTGCTGAGAACAAAAGAATGGTTTTTCCTACACATACGGACCATATCTAGTCCAACTCTGCTTCTGAAACTGATACAAAGCACTGACGCTCTAACATCCAATGCTTGTCAGTTAAGATGAGAAACGTGTGAGCTTCTTGAACGATGTAGTTCGTTTGAGCAGAAAAGTGACTGCCCTTACCTGAAACGAAGTCTTGCTTGTAGGAAGACTCAGAGCCTGGGATTTAACTCCATTTCTGAGGTAAAACACACAGCAGTGTAATCATCCATTGATCACACTCTGCTTTAATACAAGAAGCACGCTCTTGCTTTCTAGAGTCTCTAAGACATCAGGAAACGTGATTTTGCTGAGAACAAAAGAACGGTGTTTCCTACACATAAGGACCATATCTAGTCCAACTCTGCTTCTTAAACTGATACAAAGCACTAGTCCTCTAAAATACAATGCTTGTGTGTTAAGATGAGAAACGTGTGAGCTTCGTGAACGATGTAGTTCCTTTGAGCTGAAAAGTGACTGCCCTTACCTGAAACGAAGTCTTGCTTGTAGGAAGACATAGAGCCTGGGATTTAACTCCTTTTCTGAAGGGAAACACACAGCATAGTTTTCATCCATGGATGACACTCTGCTTTAGAGCGAGAAGCACGCTCTTGCTTTCTAATTTCTCTAAGACAACAGGAAACGTAAGTGTGCTCAGAACAAAAGAACGGTGTTTCCTACACATACAGACCATATCTAGTCCAACTCTGCTTCTGAAACTGACACAAAGCACTGGTGCTCTAACATCCAATGCTTGTCAGTTAAGATCAGAATCGTGTGAGCTTTGTGAATGATGTAGTTCCTTTGAACTGAAAAGTGACTGGCCTTACCTGAAACGAAGTGTTGCTTGAAGTAAGACACAGAGACTGGGATTTAAATCCATTTCTGAAGGGAAACACACAGCATAGTTCTCATCCATGGATCAAACTCTGCTTTAGAGCGAGAAGCACACTCTTGCTTTCTAGAGTCTCTAATACAGCACGAAATCTGAGTGTGCCCAGAACAAAAGAACGGTGTTTCCTACACATATGCACCATATGTAGTCCAAATCGGCTTCTGAAACTGATACAAAGCACTGGTCCTCTAACATCCAATGCTTGTCAGTTAAGATGAGATATGTGTGAGCTTCGTGAACGTTGTAGTTTGTTTGAGCAGAAAAGTGACTGCACTTACCTGAAACGAAGTCTTGCTTGTAGGAAGACTCAGAGCCTGGGATTTAACTCCATATCTGAAGTAAAACACACAGCAGTGTAATCATCCATTGATCACACTCTGCTTTAGAACAAGAAGCACGCTCTTGCTTTCTAGAGTCTCTAAGAAATCAGGAAACATGAGAGTGCTGAGAACAAAAGAACGGTGTTTCCTACACATACGGACCATATCTAGTCCAACTCTGCTTCTTAAACTGATACAAAGCACTGGTACTCTAAAATCCAATGCTTGTGTGTTAAATGAGAAACGTGTGAGCTTCGTGAACGATGTAGTTCCTTTGAGCTGAAAAGTGACTGGCATTACCTGAAACGAAGTCTTGCTTGTAGAAAGACATAGAGCCTGGGATTTAACTCCTTTTCTGAAGGGAAACACACAGCATAGTTTTCATCCATGGATGATACTCTGCTTTAGAGCGAGAAGCACGCTCTTGCTTTCTAAAGTCTCTAAGACAGCAGGAAACGTGAGTGTGCTCAGAACAAAGGAACGGTGTTTCCTACACATACAGACCATATCTAGTCCAACTCTGCTTCTGAAACTGATACAAAGCACTGGTTCTCTAGCATCCAATGCTTGTCAGTTAAGATGAGAATCGTGTGAGCTTTTGAATGCTGTAGTTCCTTTGAACTGAAAAGTGACTGCCCTTACCTGAAACGAAGTCTTGCTTGTAGTAAGACTCAGAGCATGGGATTTAACTCCATTTCTGAAGGGAAACACACAGCATAGTTCTCATCCATGGTTCACACTCTGCTTTAGAGTGAGAAGCACACTCTTGCTTTCTAGAGTCTCTAATACAGCAGGAAATCTGAGTGTGCCCAGAAGAAAAGAACGGTGTTTCCTACACATATGGACCATATGTAGTCCAAATCTGCTTCTGAAACTGATACAAAGCACTGACGCTCTAACATCCAATGCTTGTCAGTTAAGATGAGAAACGTGTGAGCTTCTTGAACGATGTAGTTCGTTTGAGCAGAAAAGTGACTGCCCTTACCTGAAACGAAGTCTTGCTTGTAGGAAGACTCAGAGCCTGGGATTTAACTCCATATCTGAAGTAAAACACACAGCAGTGTAATCATCCATTGATCACACTCTGCTTTAGAACAAGAAGCACGCTCTTGCTTTCTAGAGTCTCTAAGACATCAGGAAACATGAGAGTGCTGAGAACAAAAGAACGGTGTTTCCTACACATACGGACCATATCTAGTCCAACTCTGCTTCTTAAACTGATTAAAGCACTGGTCCTCTAAAATCCAATGCTTGTGTGTTAAATGAGAAACGTGTGAGCTTCGTGAACGATGTAGTTCCTTTGAGCTGAAAAGTGACTGGCATTACCTGAAACGAAGTCTTGCTTGTAGAAAGACATAGAGCCTGGGATTTAACTCATTTTCTGAAGGGAAACACACAGCATAGTTTTCATCCATGGATGACACTCTGCTTTAGAGCGAGAAGCACGCTCTTGCTTTCTAAAGTCTCTAAGACAGCAGGAAACGTGAGTGTGCTCAGAACAAAAGAACGGTGTTTCCTACACATACGGACCATATCTAGTCCAACTCTGCTTCTGAAACTGATACAAAGCACTGGTTCTCTAGCATCCAATGCTTGTCAGTTAAGATGAGAATCGTGTGAGCTTTTGAATGCTGTAGTTCCTTTGAACTGAAAAGTGACTGCCCTTACCTGAAACGAAGTCTTGCTTGTAGTAAGACTCAGAGCATGGGATTTAACTCCATTTCTGGAGGGAAACACACAGCATAGTTCTCATCCATGGTTCACACTCTGCTTTAGAGTGAGAAGCACACTCTTGCTTTCTAGAGTCTCTAATACAGCAGGAAATCTGAGTGTGCCCAGAAGAAAAGAACGGTGTTTCCTACACATATGGACCATATGTAGTCCAAATCTGCTTCTGACACTGATACAAAGCACTGACGCTCTAACATCCAATGCTTGTCAGTTAAGATGAGAAACGTGTGAGCTTCTTGAACGATGTAGTTCCTTTGAGCAGAAAAGTGACTGCCCTTACCTGAAACGAAGTCTTGCTTGTAGGAAGACTCAGAGCCTGGGATTTAACTCCATTTCTGAGGTAAAACACACAGCAGTGTAATCATCCATTGATCACACTCTGCTTTAAAACAAGAAGCACGCTCTTGCTTTCTAGAGTCTCTAAGACATCAGGAAACGTGATTTTGCTGAGAACAAAAGAACGGTGTTTCCTACACATAAGGACCATATCTAGTCCAACTCTGCTTCTTAAACTGATACAAAGCACTAGTCCTCTAAAATACAATGCTTGTGTGTTAAGATGAGAAACGTGTGAGCTTCATGAACGATGTAGTTCCTTTGAGCTGAAAAGTGACTGCCCTTACCTGAAACGAAGTCTTGCTTGTAGGAAGACATAGAGCCTGGGATTTAACTCCTTTTCTGAAGGGAAACACACAGCATAGTTTTCATCCATGGATGACACTCTGCTTTAGAGCGAGAAGCACGCTCTTGCTTTCTAAAGTCTCTAAGACAACAGGAAACGTAAGTGTGCTCAGAACAAAAGAACGGTGTTTCCTACACATACAGACCATATCTAGTCCAACTCTGCTTCTGAAACTGACACAAAGCACTGGTGCTCTAACATCCAATGCTTGTCAGTTAAGATCAGAATCGTGTGAGCTTTGTGAATGATGTAGTTCCTTTGAACTGAAAAGTGACTGCCCTTACCTGAAACGAAGTCTTGCTTGTAGTAAGACTCAGAGCATGGGATTTAACTCCATTTCTGAAGGGAAACACACAGCATAGTTCTCATCCATGGATCACACTCCGCTTTAGAGCGAGAAGCACACTCTTGCTTTCTAGAGTCTCTAAGACAGCAGGAAACGTGAGTGTGCTGAGAACAAAAGAACGGTGTTTCCTACACATACGGACCATATCTAGTCCAACTCTGCTTCTGAAACTGATACAAAGCACTGGTCCTCTAACATCCAAAGCTTTTCTGTTAAGATGAGAAACGTGTGAGCTCCGTGAACGATGTAGTTCGTTTGAGCTGAAAAGTGACTGCCCTTACCTGAAACGAAGTCTTGCTTGTAGGAAGACACAGAGCCTGGGATTTAACTCCTTTCCTGAAGGGAAACACACAGCATAGTTCTCATCCATGGATGACACTCTGCTTTAGAGCGAGAAGCACGCTCTTTCTTTCTAAAGTCTCTAAGAAAGCAGGAAACTTGAGTGTGCTGAGAACAAAAGAACGGTGTTTCCTACACATACGGACCATATCTAGTCCAACTCTGCTTCTGAAACTGATACAAAGCACTGACGCTCTAACATCCAATGCTTGTCAGTTAAGATGAGAAACGTGTGAGCTTCTTGAACGATGTAGTTCGTTTGAGCAGAAAAGTGACTGCCCTTACCTGAAACGAAGTCTTGCTTGTAGGAAGACTCAGACCCTGGGATTTATCTCCATTTCTGAGGTAAAACACACAGCAGTGTAATCATCCATTGATCACACTCTGCTTTAACACAAGAAGCACGCTCTTGCTTTCTAGAGTCTCTAAGACATCAGGAAACGTGATTATCCTGAGAACAAAATAACGGTGTTTCCTACACATAAGGACCATATCTAGTCCAACTCTGCTTCTGAAACTGATACAAAGCACTGGTCCTCTAACATCCAAAGCTTTTCTGTTAAGATGAGAAACGTGTGAGCTCCGTGAATGATGTAGTTCGTTTGAGCTGAAAAGTGACTGCCCTTACCTGAAATGAAGTCTTGCTTGTAGGAAGACACAGAGCCTGGGATTTAACTCCTTTTCTGAAGGGAAACACACAGCATAGTTCTCATCCATGGATGACACTCTGCTTTAGAGCGAGAAGCACGCTCTTTCTTTCTAAAGTCTCTAAGAAAGCAGGAAACTTGAGTGTGCTGAGAAAAAAAGAACGGTGTTTCCTACACATAAGGACCATATCTAGTCCAACTCTGCTTCTGAAACTGATACAAAGCACTGGTCCTCTAACATCCAATGCTTGTCAGTTAAGAGGAGAAACATGTGAGCTTTGTGAATGATGTAGTTCCTTTGAACTGAAAAGTGACTGCCCTAACCTGAAACGAAGTGTTGCTTGAAGTAAGACACAGAGACTGGGATTTAAATCCATTTCTGAAGGGAAACACACAGCATAGTTCTCATCCATGGATCAAACTCTGCTTTAGAGCGAGAAGCACACTCTTGCTTTCTAGAGTCTCTAATACAGCAGGAAATCTGAGTGTGCCCAGAACAAAAGAACGGTGTTTCCTACACATATGGACCATATGTAGTCCAAATCGGCTTCTGAAACTGATACAAAGCACTGGTCCTCTAACATCCAATGCTTGTCAGTTAAGATGAGATATGTGTGAGCTTCGTGAACGATGTAGTTTGTTTGAGCAGAAAAGTGACTACCCTTACCTGAAACGAAGTCTTGCTTGTAGGAAGACTCAGAGCCTGGGATTTAACTCCATATCTGAAGTAAAACACACAGCAGTGTAATCATCCATTGATCACACTCTGCTTTAGAACAAGAAGCACGCTCTTGCTTTCTAGAGTCTCTAAGACATCAGGAAACATGAGAGTGCTGAGAACAAAAGAACGGTGTTTCCTACACATACGGACCATATCTAGTCCAACTCTGCTTCTTAAACTGATACAAAGCACTGGTCCTCTAAAATCCAATGCTTGTGTGTTAAATGAGAAACGTGTGAGCTTCGTGAACGATGTAGTTCCTTTGAGCTGAAAAGTGACTGGCATTACCTGAAACGAAGTCTTGCTTGTAGAAAGACATAGAGCCTGGGATTTAACTCCTTTTCTGAAGGGAAACACACAGCATAGTTTTCATCCATGGATGACACTCTGCTTTAGAGCGAGAAGCACGCTCTTGCTTTCTAAAGTCTCTAAGACGGCAGGAAACGTGAGTGTGCTCAGAACAAAGAACGGTGTTTCCTACACATACGGACCATATCTAGTCCAACTCTGCTTCTGAAACTGATACAAAGCACTGGTTCTCTAGCATCCAATGCTTGTCAGTTAAGATGAGAATCGTGTGAGCTTTTGAATGCTGTAGTTCCTTTGAACTGAAAAGTGACTGCCCTTACCTGAAACGAAGTCTTGCTTGTAGTAAGACTCAGAGCATGGGATTTAACTCCATATCTGAAGGGAAACACACAGAATAGTTCTCATCCATGGTTCACTCTCTGCTTTAGAGTGAGAAGCACACTCCTGCTTTCTAGAGTCTCTAATACAGCAGGAAATCTGAGTGTGCCCAGAACAAAAGAACGGTGTTTCCTACACATATGGACCATATGTAGTCCAAATCTGCTTCTGAAACTGATACAAAGCACTGACGCTCTAACATCCAATGCTTGTCAGTTAAGATGAGAAACGTGTGAGCTTCTTGAACGATGTAGTTCGTTTGAGCAGAAAAGTGACTGCCCTTACCTGAAACGAAGTCTTGCTTGTAGGAAGACTCAGAGCCTGGGATTTAACTCCATTTCTGAGGTAAAACACACAGCAGTGTAATCATCCATTGATCACACTCTGCTTTAAAACAAGAAGCACGCTCTTGCTTTCTAGAGTCTCTAAGACATCAGGAAACGTGATTTTGCTGAGAACAAAAGAACGGTGTTTCCTACACATAAGGACCATATCTAGTCCAACTCTGCTTCTTAAACTGATACAAAGCACTAGTCCTCTAAAATACAATGCTTGTGTGTTAAGATGAGAAACGTGTGAGCTTCGTGAACGATGTAGTTCCTTTGAGCTGAAAAGTGACTGCCCTTACCTGAAACGAAGTCTTGCTTGTAGGAAGACATAGAGCCTGGGATTTAACTTCTTTTCTGAAGGGAAACACACAGCATAGTTTTCATCCATGGATGACACTCTGCTTTAGAGCGAGAAGCACGCTCTTGCTTTCTAAAGTTTCTAAGACAACAGGAAACCTAAGTGTGCTCAGAACAAAAGAACGGTGTTTCCTACACATACAGACCATATCTAGTCCAACTCTGCTTCTGAAACTGACACAAAGCACTGGTGCTCTAACATCCAATGCTTGTCAGTTAAGATCAGAATCGTGTGAGCTTTGTGAATGATGTAGTTCCTTTGAACTGAAAAGTGACTGCCCTTACCTGAAACGAAGTCTTGCTTGTAGTAAGACTCAGAGCATGGGATTTAACTCCATTTCTGAAGGGAAACACACAGCATGGTTCTCATCCATGGATCACACTCCGCTTTAGAGCGAGAAGCACACTCTTGCTTTCTAGAGTCTCTAAGACAGCAGGAAACGTGAGTGTGCTGAGAACAAAAGAACGGTGTTTCCTACACATACGGATCATATCTAGTCCAACTCTGCTTCTGAAACTGATACAAAGCACTGGTCCTCTAACATCCAAAGCTTTTCTGTTAAGATGAGAAACGTGTGAGCTCCGTGAATGATGTAGTTCGTTTGAGCTGAAAAGTGACTGCCCTTACCTGAAACGAAGTCTTGCTTGTAGGAAGACACAGAGCCTGGGATTTAACTCCTTTTCTGAAGGGAAACACACAGCATAGTTCTCATCCATGGATGACACTCTGCTTTAGAGCGAGAAGCACGCTCTTTCTTTCTAAAGTCTCTAAGAAAGCAGGAAACTTGAGTGTGCTGAGAACAAAAGAACGGTGTTTCCTACACATAAGGACCATATCTAGTCCAACTCTGCTTCTGAAACTGATACAAAGCACTGACGCTCTAACATCCAATGCTTGTCAGTTAAGAAGAGAAACGTGTGAGCTTCTTGAACGATGTAGTTCATTTGAGCAGAAAAGTGACTGCCCTTACCTGAAACGAATTCTTGCTTGTAGGAAGACTCAGAGCCTGGGATTTAACTCCATTTCTGAGGTAAAACACACAGCAGTGTAATCATCCATTGATCACACTCTGCTTTAAAACAAGAAGCACACTCTTGCTTTCTAGAGTCTCTAAGACATCAGGAAACGTGATTTTGCTGAGAACAAAAGAACGGTGTTTCCTACACATAAGGACCATATCTAGTCCAACTCTGCTTCTTAAACTGATACAAAGCACTAGTCCTCTAAAATACAATGCTTGTGTGTTAGGATGAGAAACGTGTGAGCTTCGTGAACGATGTAGTTCCTTTGAGCTGAAAAGTGACTGCCCTTACCTGAAACGAAGTCTTGCTTGTAGGAAGACATAGAGCCTGGGATTTAACTCCTTTTCTGAAGGGAAACACACAGCATAGTTTTCATCCATGGATGACACTCTGCTTTAGAGCAAGAAGCACGCTCTTGCTTTCTAAAGTCTCTAAGACAACAGGAAACGTAAGTGTGCTCAGAAAAAAGAACGGTGTTTCCTACACATACAGACCATATCTAGTCCAACTCTGCTTCTGAAACTGACACAAAGCACTGGTGCTCTAACATCCAATGCTTGTCAGTTAAGATCAGAATCGTGTGAGCTTTGTGAATGATGTAGTTCCTTTGAACTGAAAAGTGACTGCCCTTACCTGAAACGAAGTCTTGCTTGTAGTAAGACTCAGAGCATGGGATTTAACTCCATTTCTGAAGGGAAACACACAGCATAGTTCTCATCCATGGATCACACTCCGCTTTAGAGCGAGAAGCACACTCTTGCTTTCTAGAGTCTCTAAGACAGCAGGAAACGTGAGTGTGCTGAGAACAAAAGAACGGTGTTTCCTACACATACGGACCATATCTAGTCCAACTCTGCTTCTGAAACTGATACAAAGCACTGGTCCTCTAACATCCAAAGCTTTTCTGTTAAGATGAGAAACCTGTGAGCTCCGAGAACGATGTAGGTCGTTTGAGCTGAAAAGTGACTGCCCTTACCTGAAACGAAGTCTTGCTTGTAGGAAGACACAGAGCCTGGGATTTAACTCCTTTTCTGAAGGGAAACACACAGCATAGTTCTCATCCATGGATGACACTCTGCTTTAGAGCGAGAAGCACGCTCTTTCTTTCTAAAGTCTCTAAGACAACAGGAAACGTAAGTGTGCTCAGAACAAAAGAACGGTGTTTCCTACACATACAGACCATATCTAGTCCAACTCTGCTTCTGAAACTGACACAAAGCACTGGTGCTCTAACATCCAATGCTTGTCAGTTAAGATCAGAATCGTGTGAGCTTTGTGAATGATGTAGTTCCTTTGAACTGAAAAGTGACTGCCCTTACCTGAAACGAAGTCTTGCTTGTAGTAAGACTCAGAGCATGGGATTTAACTCCATTTCTGAAGGGAAACACACAGCATAGTTCTCATCCATGGATCACACTCCGCTTTAGAGCGAGAAGCACACTCTTGCTTTCTAGAGTCTCTAAGACAGCAGGAAACGTGAGTGTGCTGAGAACAAAAGAACGGTGTTTCCTACACATACGGACCATATCTAGTCCAACTCTGCTTCTGAAACTGATACAAAGCACTGGTCCTCTAACATCCAATGCTTGTGTGTTAAATGAGAAACGTGTGAGCTTCGTGAACGATGTAGTTCCTTTGAGCTGAAAAGTGACTGGCATTACCTGAAACGAAGTCTTGCTTGTACAAAGACATAGAGCCTGGGATTTAACTCCTTTTCTGAAGGGAAACACACAGCATAGTTTTCATCCATGGATCACACTCTGCTTTAGAGCGAGAAGCACGCTCTTGCTTTCTAAAGTCTCTAAGACAGCAGGAAACGTGAGTGTGCTCAGAACAAAAGAACGGTGTTTCCTACACATACGGACCATATCTAGTCCAACTCTGCTTCTGAAACTGATACAAAGCACTGGTTCTCTAGCATCCAATGCTTGTCAGTTAAGATGAGAATCGTGTGAGCTTTTGAATGCTGTAGTTCCTTTGAACAGAAAAGTGACTGCCCTTACCTGAAACGAAGTCTTGCTTGTAGAAAGACATAGAGCCTGGGATTTAACTCCTTTTCTGAAGGGAAACACACAGCATAGTTCTCATCCATGGTTCACACTCTGCTTTAGAGTGAGAAGCACACTCTTGCTTTCTAGAGTCTCTAATACAGCAGGAAATCTGAGTGTGCCCAGAACAAAAGAACGGTGTTTCCTACACATATGGACCATATGTAGTCCAAATCTGCTTTTGAAACTGATACAAAGCACTGACGCTCTAACATCCAATGCTTGTCAGTTAAGATGAGAAACGTGTGAGCTTCTTGAATGATGTAGTTCGTTTGAGCAGAAAAGTGACTGCCCTTACCTGAAACGAAGTCTTGCTTGTAGGAAGACTCAGAGCCTGGGATTTAACTCCATTTCTGAGGTAAAACACACAGCAGTGTAATCATCCATTGATCACACTCTGCTTTAAAACAAGAAGCACGCTCTTGCTTTCTAGAGTCTATAATACATCAGGAAACGTGATTTTGCTGAGAACAAAAGAACGGCGTTTCCTACACATAAGGACCATATCTAGTCCAACTCTGCTTCTTAAACTGATACAAAGCAATAGTCCTCTAAAATACAATGCTTGTGTGTTAAGATGAGAAACGTGTGAGCTTCGTGAACGATGTAGTTCCTTTGAGCTGAAAAGTGACTGCCCTTACCTGAAACGAAGTCTTGCTTGTAGGAAGACATAGAGCCTGGGATTTAACTCCTTTTCTGAAGGGAAACACACAGCATAGTTTTCATCCATGGATGACACTCTGCTTTAGAGCGAGAAGCACGCTCTTGCTTTCTAAAATCTCTAAGACAACAGGAAACGTAAGTGTGCTCAGAACAAAAGAACGGTGTTTCCTACACATACAGACCATATCTAGTCCAACTCTGCTTCTGAAACTGACACAAAGCACTGGTGCTCTAACATCCAATGCTTGTCAGTTAAGATCAGAATCGTGTGAGCTTTGTGAATGATGTAGTTCCTTTGAACTGAAAAGTGACTGCCCTTACCTGAAACGAAGTCTTGCTTGTAGTAAGACTCAGAGCATGGGATTTAACTCCATTTCTGAAGGGAAACACACAGCATAGTTCTCATCCATGGATCACACTCCGCTTTAGAGCGAGAAGCACACTCTTGCTTTCTAGAGTCTCTAAGACAGCAGGAAACGTGAGTGTGCTGAGAACAAATGAACGGTGTTTCCTACACATACGGACCATATCTAGTCCAACTCTGCTTCTGAAACTGATACAAAGCACTGGTCCTCTAACATCCAAAGCTTTTCTGTTAAGATGAGAAACGTGTGAGCTCCGTGAACGATGTAGTTCGTTTGAGCTGAAAAGTGACTGCCCTTACCTGAAACGAAGTCCTGCTTGTAGGAAGACACAGAGCCTGGTATTTAACTCCCTTTCTGAAGGGAAACACACAGCATAGTTCTCATCCATGGATGACACTCTGCTTTAGAGCGAGAAGCACGCTCTTTCTTTCTAAAGTCTCTAAGAAAGCAGGAAACTTGAGTGTGCTGAGAACAAAAGAACGGTTTTTCCTACACATACGGACCATATCTAGTCCAACTCTGCTTCTGAAACTGATACAAAGCACTGACGCTCTAACATCCAATGCTTGTCAGTTAAGATGAGAAACGTGTGAGCTTCTTGAACGATGTAGTTCGTTTGAGCAGAAAAGTGACTGCCCTTACCTGAAACGAAGTCTTGCTTGTAGGAAGACTCAGAGCCTGGGATTTAACTCCATTTCTGAGGTAAAACACACAGCAGTGTAATCATCCATTGATCACACTCTGCTTTAATACAAGAAGCACGCTCTTGCTTTCTAGAGTCTCTAAGACATCAGGAAACGTGATTTTGCTGAGAACAAAAGAACGGTGTTTCCTACACATAAGGACCATATCTAGTCCAACTCTGCTTCTTAAACTGATACAAAGCACTAGTCCTCTAAAATACAATGCTTGTGTGTTAAGATGAGAAACGTGTGAGCTTCGTGAACGATGTAGTTCCTTTGAGCTGAAAAGTGACTGCCCTTACCTGAAACGAAGTCTTGCTTGTAGGAAGACATAGAGCCTGGGATTTAACTCCTTTTCTGAAGGGAAACACACAGCATAGTTTTCATCCATGGATGACACTCTGCTTTAGAGCGAGAAGCACGCTCTTGCTTTCTAAAGTCTCTAAGACAACAGGAAACGTAAGTGTGCTCAGAACAAAAGAACGGTGTTTCCTACACATACAGACCATATCTAGTCCAACTCTGCTTCTGAAACTGACACAAAGCACTGGTGCTCTAACATCCAATGCTTGTCAGTTAAGATCAGAATCGTGTGAGCTTTGTGAATGATGTAGTTCCTTTGAACTGAAAAGTGACTGGCCTTACCTGAAACGAAGTGTTGCTTGAAGTAAGACACAGAGACTGGGATTTAAATCCATTTCTGAAGGGAAACACACAGCATAGTTCTCATCCATGGATCAAACTCTGCTTTAGAGCGAGAAGCACACTCTTGCTTTCTAGAGTCTCTAATACAGCACGAAATCTGAGTGTGCCCAGAACAAAAGAACGGTGTTTCCTACACATATGCACCATATGTAGTCCAAATCGGCTTCTGAAACTGATACAAAGCACTGGTCCTCTAACATCCAATGCTTGTCAGTTAAGATGAGATATGTGTGAGCTTCGTGAACGTTGTAGTTTGTTTGAGCAGAAAAGTGACTGCACTTACCTGAAACGAAGTCTTGCTTGTAGGAAGACTCAGAGCCTGGGATTTAACTCCATATCTGAAGTAAAACACACAGCAGTGTAATCATCCATTGATCACACTCTGCTTTAGAACAAGAAGCACGCTCTTGCTTTCTAGAGTCTCTAAGACATCAGGAAACATGAGAGTGCTGAGAACAAAAGAACGGTGTTTCCTACACATACGGACCATATCTAGTCCAACTCTGCTTCTTAAACTGATACAAAGCACTGGTCCTCTAAAATCCAATGCTTGTGTGTTAAATGAGAAACGTGTGATCTTCGTGAACGATGTAGTTCCTTTGAGCTGAAAAGTGACTGGCATTACCTGAAACGAAGTCTTGCTTGTAGAAAGACATAGAGCCTGGGATTTAACTCCTTTTCTGAAGGGAAACACACAGCATAGTTTTCATCCATGGATGATACTCTGCTTTAGAGCGAGAAGCACGCTCTTGCTTTCTAAAGTCTCTAAGACAGCAGGAAACGTGAGTGTGCTCAGAACAAAAGAACGGTGTTTCCTACACATACGGACCATATCTAGTCCAACTCTGCTTCTGAAACTGATACAAAGCACTGGTTCTCTAGCATCCAATGCTTGTCAGTTAAGATGAGAATCGTGTGAGCTTTTGAATGCTGTAGTTCCTTTGAACTGAAAAGTGACTGCCCTTACCTGAAACGAAGTCTTGCTTGTAGTAAGACTCAGAGCATGGGATTTAACTCCATTTCTGAAGGGAAACACACAGCATAGTTCTCATCCATGGTTCACACTCTGCTTTAGAGTGAGAAGCACACTCTTGCTTTCTAGAGTCTCTAATACAGCAGGAAATCTGAGTGTGCCCAGAAGAAAAGAACGGTGTTTCCTACACATATGGACCATATGTAGTCCAAATCTGCTTCTGAAACTGATACAAAGCACTGACGCTCTAACATCCAATGCTTGTCAGTTAAGATGAGAAACGTGTGAGCTTCTTGAACGATGTAGTTCGTTTGAGCAGAAAAGTGACTGCCCTTACCTGAAACGAAGTCTTGCTTGTAGGAAGACTCAGAGCCTGGGATTTAACTCCATATCTGAAGTAAAACACACAGCAGTGTAATCATCCATTGATCACACTCTGCTTTAGAACAAGAAGCACGCTCTTGCTTTCTAGAGTCTCTAAGACATCAGGAAACATGAGAGTGCTGAGAACAAAAGAACGGTGTTTCCTACACATACGGACCATATCTAGTCCAACTCTGCTTCTTAAACTGATTAAAGCACTGGTCCTCTAAAATCCAATGCTTGTGTGTTAAATGAGAAACGTGTGAGCTTCGTGAACGATGTAGTTCCTTTGAGCTGAAAAGTGACTGGCATTACCTGAAACGAAGTCTTGCTTGTAGAAAGACATAGAGCCTGGGATTTAACTCATTTTCTGAAGGGAAACACACAGCATAGTTTTCATCCATGGATGACACTCTGCTTTAGAGCGAGAAGCACGCTCTTGCTTTCTAAAGTCTCTAAGACAGCAGGAAACGTGAGTGTGCTCAGAACAAAAGAACGGTGTTTCCTACACATACGGACCATATCTAGTCCAACTCTGCTTCTGAAACTGATACAAAGCACTGGTTCTCTAGCATCCAATGCTTGTCAGTTAAGATGAGAATCGTGTGAGCTTTTGAATGCTGTAGTTCCTTTGAACTGAAAAGTGACTGCCCTTACCTGAAACGAAGTCTTGCTTGTAGTAAGACTCAGAGCATGGGATTTAACTCCATTTCTGGAGGGAAACACACAGCATAGTTCTCATCCATGGTTCACACTCTGCTTTAGAGTGAGAAGCACACTCTTGCTTTCTAGAGTCTCTAATACAGCAGGAAATCTGAGTGTGCCCAGAAGAAAAGAACGGTGTTTCCTACACATATGGACCATATGTAGTCCAAATCTGCTTCTGACACTGATACAAAGCACTGACGCTCTAACATCCAATGCTTGTCAGTTAAGATGAGAAACGTGTGAGCTTCTTGAACGATGTAGTTCCTTTGAGCAGAAAAGTGACTGCCCTTACCTGAAACGAAGTCTTGCTTGTAGGAAGACTCAGAGCCTGGGATTTAACTCCATTTCTGAGGTAAAACACACAGCAGTGTAATCATCCATTGATCACACTCTGCTTTAAAACAAGAAGCACGCTCTTGCTTTCTAGAGTCTCTAAGACATCAGGAAACGTGATTTTGCTGAGAACAAAAGAACGGTGTTTCCTACACATAAGGACCATATCTAGTCCAACTCTGCTTCTTAAACTGATACAAAGCACTAGTCCTCTAAAATACAATGCTTGTGTGTTAAGATGAGAAACGTGTGAGCTTCATGAACGATGTAGTTCCTTTGAGCTGAAAAGTGACTGCCCTTACCTGAAACGAAGTCTTGCTTGTAGGAAGACATAGAGCCTGGGATTTAACTCCTTTTCTGAAGGGAAACACACAGCATAGTTTTCATCCATGGATGACACTCTGCTTTAGAGCGAGAAGCACGCTCTTGCTTTCTAAAGTCTCTAAGACAACAGGAAACGTAAGTGTGCTCAGAACAAAAGAACGGTGTTTCCTACACATACAGACAATATCTAGTCCAACTCTGCTTCTGAAACTGACACAAAGCACTGGTGCTCTAACATCCAATGCTTGTCAGTTAAGATCAGAATCGTGTGAGCTTTGTGAATGATGTAGTTCCTTTGAACTGAAAAGTGACTGCCCTTACCTGAAACGAAGTCTTGCTTGTAGTAAGACTCAGAGCATGGGATTTAACTCCATTTCTGAAGGGAAACACACAGCATAGTTCTCATCCATGGATCACACTCCGCTTTAGAGCGAGAAGCACACTCTTGCTTTCTAGAGTCTCTAAGACAGCAGGAAACGTGAGTGTGCTGAGAACAAAAGAACGGTGTTTCCTACACATACGGACCATATCTAGTCCAACTCTGCTTCTGAAACTGATACAAAGCACTGGTCCTCTAACATCCAAAGCTTTTCTGTTAAGATGAGAAACGTGTGAGCTCCGTGAACGATGTAGTTCGTTTGAGCTGAAAAGTGACTGCCCTTACCTGAAACGAAGTCTTGCTTGTAGGAAGACACAGAGCCTGGGATTTAACTCCTTTTCTGAAGGGAAACACACAGCATAGTTCTCATCCATGGATGACACTCTGCTTTAGAGCGAGAAGCACGCTCTTTCTTTCTAAAGTCTCTAAGAAAGCAGGAAACTTGAGTGTGCTGAAAACAAAAGAACGGTGTTTCCTACACATACGGACCATATCTAGTCCAACTCTGCTTCTGAAACTGATACAAAGCACTGGTCCTCTAACATCCAATGCTTGTCAGTTAAGAGGAGAAACGTGTGAGCTTTGTGAATGATGTAGTTCCTTTGAACTGAAAAGTGACTGGCCTTACCTGAAACGAAGTGTTGCTTGAAGTAAGACACAGAGACTGGGATTTAAATCCATTTCTGAAGGGAAACACACAGCATAGTTCTCATCCATGGATCAAACTCTGCTTTAGAGCGAGAAGCACACTCTTGCTTTCTAGAGTCTCTAATACAGCAGGAAATCTGAGTGTGCCCAGAACAAAAGAACGGTGTTTCCTACACATATGGACCATATGTAGTCCAAATCGGCTTCTGAAACTGATACAAAGCACTGGTCCTCTAACATCCAATGCTTGTCAGTTAAGATGAGATATGTGTGAGCTTCGTGAACGATGTAGTTTGTTTGAGCAGAAAAGTGACTGCCCTTACATGAAACGAAGTCTTGCTTGTAGGAAGACTCAGACCCTGGGATTTAACTCCATATCTGAAGTAAAACACACAGCAGTGTAATCATCCATTGATCACACTCTGCTTTAGAACAAGAAGCACGCTCTTGCTTTCTAGAGTCTCTAAGACATCAGGAAACATGAGAGTGCTGAGAACAAAAGAACGGTGTTTCCTACACATACGAACCTTTATCTAGTCCAACTCTGCTTCTTAAACTGATACAAAGCACTGGTCCTCTAAAATCCAATGCTTGTGTGTTAAATGAGAAACGTGTGAGCTTCGTGAACGATGTAGTTCCTTTGAGCTGAAAAGTGACTGGTATTACCTGAAACGAAGTCTTGCTTGTAGAAAGACATAGAGCCTGGGATTTAACTCCTTTTCTGAAGGGAAACACACAGCATAGTTTTCATCCATGGATGACACTCTGCTTTAGAGCAAGAAGCACGCTCTTGCTTTCTAAAGTCTCTAAGACAGCAGGAAACGTGAGTGTGCTGAGAACAAAAGAACGGTGTTTCCTACACATAAGGACCATATCTAGTCCAACTCTGCTTCTGAAACTGATACAAAGCACTGGTCCTCTAACATCCAAAGCTTTTCTGTTAAGATGAGAAACGTGTGAGCTCCGTGAACGATGTAGTTCGTTTGAGCTGAAAAGTGACTGCCATTACCTGACACGAAGTCTTGCTTGTAGGAAGACACAGAGCCTGGGATTTAACTCCTTTTCTGAAGGGAAACACACAGCATAGTTCTCATCCATGGATCACACTCTGCTTTACAGCGAGAAGCACACTCTTTCTTTCTAGAGTCTCTAATACAGCAGGAAATCTGAGTGTGCCCAGAACAAAAGAACGGTGTTTCCTAGACATATGGACCATATGTAGTCCAAATCTGCTTCTGAAACTGATACAAAGCACTGGTCCTCTAACATCCAATGCTTGTCAGTTAAGATGAGATACGTGTGAGCTTCGTGAACAATGTAGTTCGTTTGAGCAGAAAAGTGACTGCCCTTACCTGAAACGAAGTCTTGCTTGTAGGAAGACTCAGAGCCTGGGATTTAACTCCATTTCTGAAGTAAAACACACAGCAGTGTAATCATCCATTGATCACACTCTGCTTTAGAACAAGAAGCACGCTCTTGCTTTCTAGAGTCTCTAAGACATCAGGAAACATGAGAGTGCTGAAAACAAAAGAAAGGTGTTTCCTACACATACGGACCATATCTAGTCCAACTCTGCTTCTTAAACTGATACAAAGCACTGGTCCTCTAACATCCAATGCTTGTCAGTTAAGATGAGAAACGTGTGAGCTTTGTGAATGATGTAGTTCCATTGAACTGAAAAGTGACTGCCCTTACCTGAAACGAAGTGTTGCTTGTAGTAAGACACAGAGCCTGGGATTTAAGTCCATTTCTGAAGGGAAACACACAGCATAGTTCTCATCCATGGAACACACTCTGCTTTAGAGCGAGAAGCACACTCTTGCTTTCTAGATTCTCTAATACAGCAGGAAATATGAGTGTGCCCAGAACAAAAGTACGGTGTTTCCTACATATATGGATCATATGTAGTCCAAATCTGCTTCTGAAACTGATACAAAGCACTGGTCCTATAACATCCAATGCTTGTCAGTTAAGATGAGAAACGTGTGAGCTTCGTGAAAGATGTAGTTCGTTTGAGCAGAAATGTGACTGCCCTTACCTGAATTGAAGTCTTGCATGTAGGAAGGCTCAGAGCCTGGGAATTAACTCCATTTCTGAAGTAAAACACAGCAGTGTAATCATCCATTGATCACACTCTGCTTTAGAATAAGAAGCACGCTCTTGCTCTCTAGAGTCTCTAAGACAGCAGGAAACGTGAGTGTGCTGAGAACAAAAGTATGGTGTTTCCTACACATACGGACATTATATAGTCCAACTCTGCTTCTGAAACTGATACAAAGCACTGGTACTCTAAAATCCAATGCTTGTGTGTTAAGATGAGAATCGTGTGAGCTTCGTGAACAATGTAGTTCCTTTGAGCTGAAAAGTGACTGCCCTTACCTGAAACAAAGTCTTGCTTGTAGGAAGTCGTAGAGCCTGGGATTTAACTCCTTTTCTGAAGGGAAACACACAGCATAGTTTTCATCCATGGATGACACTCTGCTTTAGAGCGAGAAGCACGCTCTTGCTTTCTAAAATCTCTAAGACAGCAGGAAACGTGAGTGTGCTCAGAACAAAAGAATGGTGTTTCCTACACATAGGGACCATATCTAGTCCAACTCTGCTTCTGAAACTGATACAAAGCACTGGTCCTCTAACATCCAATGCTTGTCAGTTAAGATGAGAAATGTGTGAGCTTTGTGAGTGATGAGGTTCCTTTGAACTGAAAAGTGACTGCCATTACCTGAAACGAAGACTTGCTTGTAGTAAGACTCAGAACATGGGATTTAACTCCATTTCTGAAGGGAAACACACAGCATAGTTCTCATCCATGGATCACACTCTGCTTTAGAGCGAGAAGCACACTCTTGCTTTCTAGATTCTCTAAGACAGCAGGAAATCTGAGTGTGCCCAGAACAAAAGAACGGTGTTTCCTACACATATGGACCGATTGTAGTCCAAATCTGCTTCCGAAACTGATACAAAGCCCTGACCCTCTAAAATCCAATGCTTGTCAGTTACGATGATAAACGTGTGAGCTTCGTGAATGATGTAGTTCGTTTGAGCAGAAAAGTGACTGCCCTTACCTGAAACGAAGTCTTGCTTGTAGGAATACTCAGAGCCTGGGATTTAACTCCATTTCTGAAGTAAAACACACAGCAGTGTAATCATCCATTGATCACACTCTGCTTTAGAACAAGAAGCACGCTCTTGCTTTCTAGAGACTCTAAGACATCAGGAAACATGAGTGTGCTGAGAACAAAAGAACGGTGTTTCCTACACATACGGACAATATCTAGTGCAACTCTGCTTCTTAAACTGATACAAAGCACTGGTCCTCTAACATCCAATGCTTGTCAGTTAAGATGAGAAACGTGTGAGCTTTGTGAATGATGTAGTTCCATTGAACTGAAAAGTGACTGCCCTTACCTGAAACGAAGTGTTGCTTGTAGTAAGACACGGAGGCTGGGATTTAAGTCCATTTTTGAAGGGAAACACACAGCATAGTTCTCATCCATGGATCACACTCTGCTTTAGAGCGAGAAGCACACTCTTGCTTTCTAGAGTCACTAATACAGCAGGAAATCTTAGTGTGCCCAGAACAAAAGAACGGTGTTTCCTACACATGTGGACCATATGTAGTCCAAATCTGCCTCTGAAACTGATACAAAGCACTGGTCCTCTAACATCCAATGCTTGTCAGTTAAGATGAGAAACGTATGAGCTTCTTGAACGATGTAGTTCCTTTGAACTGAAAAGTGACTGCCCTTACCTGAAACGAAGTCTTGTTTGTAGAAAGACTCAGAGCATGGGATTTAACTCCATTTCTGAAGGGAAACACACAGCATAGTTCTCATCCATTGATCACACTCTGCTTTAGAACAAGAAGCACGATCTTGCTTTCTAGAGTCTCTAAGACAGCAGGAAACGTGAGTTTGCTGAGAACAAAAGAATGGTGTTTCCTACAAATACGGACCATATCTAGTCCTACTCTGCTTCTGAAACTGATACAAAGCACTGGTCCTCTAACATCCAATGCTTGTCAGTTAAGATGAGAAACGTGTGAGCTTTGTGAATGATGTAGTTCCATTGAACTGAAAAGTGACTGCCCTTACCTGAAACGAAGTGTTGCTTGTAGTAAGACACAGAGCCTGGGATTTAAGTCCATTTCTGAAGGGAAACACACAGCATAGTTCTCATCCATGGAACACACTCTGCTTTAGAGCGAGAAGCACACTCTTGCTTTCTAGATTCTCTAATACAGCAGGAAATATGAGTGTGCCCAGAACAAAAGTACGGTGTTTCCTACATATATGGATCATATGTAGTCCAAATCTGCTTCTGAAACTGATACAAAGCACTGGTCCTATAACATCCAATGCTTGTCAGTTAAGATGAGAAACGTGTGAGCTTCGTGAAAGATGTAGTTCGTTTGAGCAGAAATGTGACTGCCCTTACCTGAATTGAAGTCTTGCATGTAGGAAGGCTCAGAGCCTGGGAATTAACTCCATTTCTGAAGTAAAACACAGCAGTGTAATCATCCATTGATCACACTCTGCTTTAGAATAAGAAGCACGCTCTTGCTCTCTAGAGTCTCTAAGACAGCAGGAAACGTGAGTGTGCTGAGAACAAAAGTATGGTGTTTCCTACACATACGGACATTATATAGTCCAACTCTGCTTCTGAAACTGATACAAAGCACTGGTACTCTAAAATCCAATGCTTGTGTGTTAAGATGAGAATCGTGTGAGCTTCGTGAACAATGTAGTTCCTTTGAGCTGAAAATTGACTGCCCTTACCTGAAACAAAGTCTTGCTTGTAGGAAGTCGTAGAGCCTGGGATTTAACTCCTTTTCTGAAGGGAAACACACAGCATAGTTTTCATCCATGGATGACACTCTGCTTTAGAGCGAGAAGCACGCTCTTGCTTTCTAAAATCTCTAAGACAGCAGGAAACGTGAGTGTGCTCAGAACAAAAGAATGGTGTTTCCTACACATAGGGACCATATCTAGTCCAACTCTGCTTCTGAAACTGATACAAAGCACTGGTCCTCTAACATCCAATGCTTGTCAGTTAAGATGAGAAATGTGTGAGCTTTGTGAGTGATGAGGTTCCTTTGAACTGAAAAGTGACTGCCATTACCTGAAACGAAGACTTGCTTGTAGTAAGACTCAGAACATGGGATTTAACTCCATTTCTGAAGGGAAACACACAGCATAGTTCTCATCCATGGATCACACTCTGCTTTAGAGCGAGAAGCACACTCTTGCTTTCTAGATTCTCTAAGACAGCAGGAAATCTGAGTGTGCCCAGAACAAAAGAACGGTGTTTCCTACACATATGGACCGATTGTAGTCCAAATCTGCTTCCGAAACTGATACAAAGCCCTGACCCTCTAAAATCCAATGCTTGTCAGTTACGATGATAAACGTGTGAGCTTCGTGAATGATGTAGTTCGTTTGAGCAGAAAAGTGACTGCCCTTACCTGAAACGAAGTCTTGCTTGTAGGAATACTCAGAGCCTGGGATTTAACTCCATTTCTGAAGTAAAACACACAGCAGTGTAATCATCCATTGATCACACTCTGCTTTAGAACAAGAAGCACGCTCTTGCTTTCTAGAGACTCTAAGACATCAGGAAACATGAGTGTGCTGAGAACAAAAGAACGGTGTTTCCTACACATACGGACAATATCTAGTGCAACTCTACTTCTTAAACTGATACAAAGCACTGGTCCTCTAACATCCAATGCTTGTCAGTTAAGATGAGAAACGTGTGAGCTTTGTGAATGATGTAGTTCCATTGAACTGAAAAGTGACTGCCCTTACCTGAAACGAAGTGTTGCTTGTAGTAAGACACGGAGGCTGGGATTTAAGTCCATTTTTGAAGGGAAACACACAGCATAGTTCTCATCCATGGATCACACTCTGCTTTAGAGCGAGAAGCACACTCTTGCTTTCTAGAGTCACTAATACAGCAGGAAATCTTAGTGTGCCCAGAACAAAAGAACGGTGTTTCCTACACATGTGGACCATATGTAGTCCAAATCTGCCTCTGAAACTGATACAAAGCACTGGTCCTCTAACATCCAATGCTTGTCAGTTAAGATGAGAAACGTATGAGCTTCTTGAACGATGTAGTTCCTTTGAACTGAAAAGTGACTGCCCTTACCTGAAACGAAGTCTTGTTTGTAGAAAGACTCAGAGCATGGGATTTAACTCCATTTCTGAAGGGAAACACACAGCATAGTTCTCATCCATTGATCACACTCTGCTTTAGAACAAGAAGCACGATCTTGCTTTCTAGAGTCTCTAAGACAGCAGGAAACGTGAGTTTGCTGAGAACAAAAGAATGGTGTTTCCTACAAATACGGACCATATCTAGTCCTACTCTGCTTCTGAAACTGATACAAAGCACTGGTCCTCTAACATCCAATGCTTGTCTGTTAAGATGAGAATCGTGTGAGCTCCGTGAACGATGTAGTTCGTTTGAGCTGAAAAGTGACTGCCCTTACCTGAAACGAATTCTTGCTTGTAGGAAGACACAGAGCCTGGGATTTAACTCCATTTCTGAAGTAAAACACATAGCAGTGTAAACCTCCATTGATCACACTCTGCTTTAGAACAAGAAGCACGCTCTTGCTTTCTAGAGTCTCTAAGAGAGCAGGAAAAATGATTTTGATGAGAACAAAAGAACGGTGTTTCCTACACATACGGACATTATATAGTCCAACTCAGCTTCTGAAACTGATACAAAGCACTGGTACTCTGACATCCAATGCTTGTCTGTTAAGATGAGAAACGTGTGAGCTTCGTGAACGATGTAGTTCGTTTGAGCTGAAAAGTGACTGCCCTTACCTGAAACGAAGTCTTGCTTGTAGGAAGACACAGAGGCTGGGATTTAACTCCATTTCTGAAGGGAAACACACAGCATAGTTCTCATCCATTGATCACACTCTGCTTTAGAACAAGAAGCACGCTCTTGCTTTCTAGAGACTCTAAGACATCAGGAAACATGAGAGTGCTGAGAACAAAAGAACGGTGTTTCCTACACATACGGACCATATCTAGTCCAACTCTGCTTCTTAAGCTGATACAAAGCACTGGTCCTCTAACATCCAATGCTTGTCAGTTAAGATGAGAAATGTGTGAGCTTTGTGAGTGATGAGGTTCCTTTGAACTGAAAAGTGACTGCCATTACCTGAAACGAAGTCTTGCTTGTAGTAAGACTCAGAACATGGGATTTAACTCCATTTCTGAAGGGAAACACACAGCATAGTTCTCATCCATGGATCACACTCTGCTTTAGAGCGAGAAGCACACTCTTGCTTTCTAGATTCTCTAAGACAGTAGGAAATCTGAGTGTGCCCAGAACAAAAGAACGGTGTTTCCTACACATATGGACCGATTGTAGTCCAAATCTGCTTCTGAAACTGATACAAAGCACTGACCCTCTAACATCCAATGCTTGTCAGTTAAGATGAGAAACGTGTGAGCTTTGTGAATCATGTAGTTCCATTGAACTGAAAAGTGACTGCCCTTACCTGAAACGAAGTGTTGCTTGGAGTATCCCACAGAGCCTGGGATTTAAGTCCATTTCTGAAGGGAAACACACAGCATAGTTCTCATCCATGGATCACACTCTGCTTTAGAGCGAGAAGCACACTCTTGCTTTCTAGATTCTCTAATACAGCAGGAAATCTGGGTGTGCCCAGAACAAAAGTACGGTGTTTCCTACATATATGGACCATATGTAGTCCAAATCTGCTTCTGAAACTGATACAAAGCACTGGTCCTCTAACATCCAATGCTTGTCAGTTAAGATGAGAAACGTGTGAGCTTCGTGAAAGATGTAGTTCGTTTGAGCAGAAATGTGACTGCCCTTACCTGAATTGAAGTCTTGCTTGTAGGAAGGCTCAGAGCCTGGGATTTAACTCCATTTCTGAAGTAAAACACAGCAGTGTAATCATCCATTGATCACACTCTGCTTTAGAATAAGAAGCACGCTCTTGCTCTCTAGAGTCTCTAAGACAGCAGGAAACGTGAGTGTGCTGAGAACAAAAGTACGGTGTTTCCTACACATACGGACATTATATAGTCCAACTCTGCTTCTGAAACTGATACAAAGCACTGGTACTCTAAAATCCAATGCTTGTGTGTTAAGATGAGAAACGTGTGAGCTTCGTGAACGATGTAGATCCTTTGAGCTGAAAAGTGACTGCCCTTACCTGAAACAAAGTCTTGCTTGTAGGAAGTCGTAGAGCCTGGGATTTAACTCGTTTTCTGAAGGGAAACACACAGCATAGTTTGCATCCATGTATGACACTCTGCTTTAGAGCGAGAAGCACGCTCTTGCTTTCTAAAGTCTCTAAGACTGCAGGAAACGTGAGTGTGCTCAGAACAAAAGAATGGTGTTTCCTACACATAGGGACCATATCTAGTCCAACTCTGCTTCTGAAACTGATACAAAGCACTGGTCCTCTAACATCCAATGCTTGTCATTTCAGATGAGAAATGTGTGAGCTTTGTGAGTGATGAGGTTCCTTTGAACTGAAAAGTGACTGCCATTACCTGAAACGAAGTCTTGCTTGTAGTAAGACTCAGAACATGGGATTTAACTCCATTTCTGAAGGGAAACACACAGCATAGTTCTCATCCATGGATCACACTCTGCTTTAGAGCGAGAAGCACACTCTTGCTTTCTAGAGTCACTAATACAGCAGGAAATCTTAGTGTGCCCAGAACAAAAGAACGGTGTTTCCTACACATATGGACCGTATGTAGTCCAAATCTGCTTCTGAAACTGATACAAAGCACTGGTCCTCTAACATCCAATGCTTGTCAGTTAAGATGAGAAACGTGTGAGCTTCTTGAACGATGTAGTTCCTTTGAACTGAAAAGTGACTGCCCTTACCTGAAACGAAGTCTTGTTTGTTGTAAGACTCAGAGCATGGGATTTAACTCCATTTCTGAAGGGAAACACACAGCATAGTTCTCATCCATTGATCACACTCTGCTTTAGAACAAGAAGCACGATCTTGCTTTCTAGAGTCTCTAAGACAGCAGGAAACGTGAGTTTGCTGAGAACAAAAGAATGGTGTTTCCTACACATACGGACCATATCTAGTCCAACTCTGCTTCTGAAACTGATACAAAGCACTGGTCCTCTAACATCCAATGCTTGTCTGTTACGATGAGAATCGTGTGAGCTCCGTGAACGATGTAGTTCGTTTGAGCTGAAAAGTGACTGCCCTTACCTGAAACGAATTCTTGCTTGTAGGAAGACACAGAGCCAGGGATTTAACTCCATTTCTGAAGTAAAACACATAGCAGTGTAAACCTCCATTGATCACACTCTGCTTTAGAACAAGAAGCACGCTCTTGCTTTCTAGAGTCTCTAAGAGAGCAGGAAACATGATTTTGATGAGAACAAAAGAACGGTGTTTCCTACACATACGGACATTATATAGTCCAACTCTGCTTCTGAAACTGATACAAAGCACTGGTCCTCTGACATCCAATGCTTGTCTGTTAAGATGAGAAACGTGTGAGCTTCGTGAAGGATGTAGTTCGTTTGAGCTGAAAAGTGACAGCCCTTACCTGAAACGAAGTCTTGCTTGTAGGAAGACACAGACGCTGGGATTTAACTCCATTTCTGAAGGAAAACACACAGCATAGTTCTCATCCATGGATCACACTCTGCTCTAGAGCGAGAAGCACGCTCTTGCTTTCTAGAGTCTCTAAGACAGCAGGAAACGTGAGTGTGCTGAGAACAAAAGAACGGTGTTTCCTACACATAGGGACATTATATAGTCCAACTCTCCTACTGAAACTGATACAAAGCACTGGTCCAATAACATCCAATGCTTGTCAGTTAAGATGAGAAACGTGTGAGCTTCGTGAACGATGTAGTTCGTTTGAGCAGAAAAGTGACTGCCCTTACCTGAAACGAATTCTTGCTTGTAGGAAGAAGCAGAGCCTGGGATTTAACTCCATTTCTGAAGTAAAACACACAGCAGTGTAATCATCCATTGATCACACTCTGCTTTAGAACAAGAAGCACGCTCTTGCTTTCTAGAATCTCTAAGATATCAAGAAACATGAATGTGCTGAGAACAAAAGAACGGTGTTTCCTACACATACGGACCATATCTAGTCCAACTCTGCTTCTTAAGCTGATACAAAGCACTGGACCTCTAACATCCAATGCTTGTCAGTTAAGATGCGAAACGTGTGAGCTTTGTGAATCATGTAGTTCCATTGAACTGAAAAGTGACTGCCCTTACCTGAAACGAAGTTTTGCTTGGAGTAAGACACAGAGCCTGGGATTTAAGTCCAATTCTGAAGGGAAACACACAGCATAGTTCTCATTCATGGATCACACTGTGCTGTAGAGGGAGAAGCACGCTCTTGCTTTCTAGATTCTCTAAGACAGCAGGAAACATGTGTGTGCTCAGAACAAAAGAACGGTGTTTCCTACACATACGAAACCTATCTTGTCCAACTCTTCTTCTGAAACTGATACAAAGCACTGGTCCTCTAACATCCAATGCTTGTCAGTTAAGATGAGAAACGTGTGAGCTTCGTGAACGATGTAGTTCTTTTGAGCAGAAATGTGACTGCCCTTACCTGATTGAAGTCTTGCTTGTAGGAAGGCTCAGAGCCTGGGATTTAACTCCATTTCTGAAGGGAAACACAGCAGTGTAATCATCCATTGATCACACTCTGCTTTAGAATAAGAAGCACGCTCTTGCTCTCTAGAGTCTCTAAGACAGCAGGAAACGTGAGTGTGCTGAGAACAAAAGTACGGTGTTTCCTACACATACGGACATTATATAGTCCAACTCTGCTTCTGAAACTGATACAAAGCATTGGTACTCTAAAATCCAATGCTTGTGTGTTAAGATGAGAAACGTGTGAGCTTCGTGAACGATGTAGTTCCATTGAACTGAAAAGTGACTGCCCTTACCTGAAACGAAGTGTTGCTTTTAGTAAGACACAGAGCCTGGGATTTAAGTCCATTTTTGAAGGGAAACACACAGCATAGTTCTCATCCATGGATCACACTCTGCTTTAGAGCGAGAAGCACACTCTTGCTTTCTAGAGTCACTAATACAGCAGGAAATCTTAGTGTGCCCAGAACAAAAGAACGGTGTTTCCTACACATATGGACCATATGTAGTCCAAATCTGCTTCTGAAACTGATACAAAGCACTGGTCCTCTAACATCCAATGCTTGTCATTTAAGATGAGAAACGTGTGAGCTTCTTGAACGATGTAGTTCCTTTGAACTGAAAAGTGACTGCCCTTACCTGAAACGAAGTCTTGTTTGTAGTAAGACTCAGAGCATGGGATTTAACTCCATTTCTGAAGGGAAACACACAGCATAGTTCTCATCCATTGATCACACTCTGCTTTAGAACAAGAAGCACAATCTTGCTTTCTAGAGTCTCTAAGACAGCAGGAAACGTGAGTTTGCTGAGAACAAAAGAATGGTGTTTCCTACACATACGGACCATATCTAGTCCAACTCTGCTTCTGAAACTGATACAAAGCACTGGTCCTCTAACATCCAATGCTTGTCTGTTAAGATGAGAATCGTGTGAGCTTCTTGAACGATGTAGTTCGTTTGAGCTGAAAAGTGACTGCCCTTACCTGAAAAGAATTCTTGCTTGTAGGAAGACACAGAGCCTGGGATTTAACTCCATTTCTGAAGTAAAACACATAGCAGTGTAAACCTCCATTGATCACACTCTGCTTTAGAACAAGAAGCACGCTCTTGCTTTCTAGAGTCTCTAAGAGAGCAGGAAACATGATTTTGATGGGAACAAAAGAACGGTGTTTCCTACACATACGGACATTATATAGTCCAACTCTGCTTCTGAAACTGATACAAAGCACTGGTACTCTGACATCCAATGCTTGTCTGTTAAGATGAGAAACGTGTGAGCTTCGTGAACGATGTAGTTCGTTTGAGCAGAAAAGTGACTGCCCTTACCTGAAACGAAGTCTTGCTAGTAGTAAGACTCAGAGCCTGGTATTTAACTCCATTTCTGAAGTAAAACACACAGCAGTGTAATCATCCATTGATCACACTCTGCTTTAGAACAAGAAGCACGCTCTTGCTTTCTAGAATCTCTAAGATATCAGGAAACATGAATGTGCTGAGAACAAAAGAACGGTGTTTCCCACACGTACGGACCATATCTAGTCCAACTCTGCTTCTTAAGCTGATGCAAAGCACTGGTCCTCTAACATCCAATGCTTGTCAGTTAAGATGAGAAACGTGTGAGCTTTGTGAATCATGTAGTTCCATTGAACTGAAAAGTGACTGCCCTTACCTGAAACGAAGTGTTGCTTGGCGTAAGACACAGAGCCTGGGATTTAAGTCCATTTCTGAAGGGAAACACACAGCATAGTTCTCATTCATGGATCACACTGTGCTGTAGAGGGAGAAGCACGCTCTTGCTTTCTAGATTCTCTAAGACAGCAGGAAACATGTGTGTGCTCAGAACAAAAGAACGGTGTTTCCTACACATACGAACCCTATCTAGTCCAACTCTTCTTCTGAAACTGATACAAAGCACTGGTCCAATAACATCCAATGCTTTTCAGTTAAGATGAGAAACGTGTGAGCTTTGTGAACGATGTAGTTCATTTGAGCAGAAAACTGACTGCCCTTACCTGAAACGAAGTCTTGCTTGTAGGAAGACTCAGAGCCTGGGATTTAACTCCATTCCTGAAGTGAAACACACAGCAGTGTTCTCATCCATTGATCACACTCTGCTTTAGAGCGAGAAGCATGCTCTTGCTTTCTAAAGTCTCTAAGACAGCAGGAAACATGAGTGTGCTGAGATCAAAAGAACGGTGTTTCCTACACATACAGACTATATATCGTCCAACTCTTCTTCTGAAACTGATACAAAGCACTGACCCTCTAACATCCAATGCTTGTCAGTTAAGATGAGAAACGTGTGAGCTTCGTGAACGATGTAGTTCGTTTGAGCAGAAAAGTGAGTGCCCTTACCTGAAACGAAGTCTTGCTTGTAGGAAGACTCAGAGCCAGGGATTTAACTCCCTTCCTGAAGTGAAACACACAGCAGTGTTCTCATCCATTGATCACACTCTGCTTTAGAACAAGAAGCACGATCTTGCTTTCTAGAGTCTCTAAGACAGCAGGAAACATGAGTGTGCTGAGAACAAAAGAACGGTGTTTCCTACACATACGGACCATATCTAGTCCAACTCTGCTTCTGAAACTGATACAAAGCACTGGTCCTCTAACATCCAATGCTTCTCTGTTAAGATGAGAAACGTGTGAGCTCCGTGAATGATGTAGTTCGTTTGAGCTGAAAAGTGACTGCCCTTACCTGAAACGAAGTCTTGCTTGTAGGAAGACACAGAGCCTGGGATTTAACTCCTTTTCTGAAGGGAAACACACAGCATAGTTCTCATCCATGGATCACACTCTGCTTTAGAGCAAGAAGCACACTCTTGCTTTCTAGAGTCTCTAATACAGCAGGAAATCTGAGTGTGCCCATAACAAAAGAACGGTGTTTCCTACACATATGGACCATATGTAGTCCAAATCTGCTTCTAAAACTGATACAAAGCACTGGTCCTCTAACATCCAATGCTTGTCAGTTAAGATGAGAAACGTGTGAGCTTCGTGTAGGATGTAGTTCGTTTGCGCAGAAAAGTAACTGCCCTTACCTGAAACGAAGTCTTGCTTGTAGGAATACTCAGAGTCAGGGATTTAACTCCATTTCTGAAGTAAAACACACAGCAGTGTAAACATCCATTGATCACACTCTGCTTTAGAACAAGAAGCACGATCTTGCTTTGTAGAGTCTCTAAGAGAGCAGGAACATGATTTTGATGAGAACAAAAGAACGGTGTTTCCTACACATACGGACATTATATAGTCCAACTCTGCTTCTGAAACTGATACAAAGCACTGGTCCTCTAACATCCAAAGCTTTTCTGTTAAGATGAGAAACTTGTGAGCTCAGTGAACGATGTAGTTCGTTTGAACTGAAAAGTGACTGCCCTTACCTGAAACGACGTCTTGCTTGTAGTAAGACACAGAGCCTGGGATTTAACTCCATTTCTGAAGGAAACACAAAGCATAGTTCTCATCCATGGATCACACTGTGCTGTAGAGCGAGAAGCACGCTCTTGCTTTCTAGAGTCTCTAAGACAGCAGGAAACGTGAGTGGGCTGAGAAAAAAAGAATGGTGTTTCCTACACATACGGACCATATCTAGTCCAACTCTGCTTCTGAAACTGATACAAAGCACTGGTCCTCTAACATCCAATGCTTGTCAGTTAAGATGAGAAACGTGTGAGCTTTGTGAATGATGTAGTTCCTGTGAACTGAAAAGTGACTGCCCTTACCTGAAACGAAGTGTTGCTTGTAGTAAGACACAGAGCCTGGGATTTAAGTCCATTACTGAAGGGAAACACACAGCATAATTCTCATCCATGGATCACACTCTGCTTTAGAGCGAGAAGCACACTCTTGCTTTCTAAAGTCTCTAATACAGCAGGAAATCTGAGTGTGCCCAGAACAAAAGAACGGTGTTTCCTACACATATGGACCATATGTAGTCCAAATCTGCTTCTGAAACTGGTACAAAGCACTGGTCCTCTAACATCCAATGCTTGTCAGTTAAGATGAGAAATGTGTGAGCTTCGTGAACGATGTAGTTCCTTTGAACTGAAAAGTGACTGCCCTTACCTGAAACTAAGTCTTGTTTGTAGTAAGACTCAGAGCATGGGAGTTAACTCCATTCCTGAAGTGAAACACACAGCAGTGTTCTCATCCATTGATCACACTCTGCTTTAGAACAAAAAGCACGATCTTGCTTTCTAGAGTCTCTAAGACAGCAGGAAATGTGAGTTTGCTGAGAACAAAAGGACGGTGTTTCCTACACATACCGACCATATCTAGTCCAACTCTGCTTCTGAAACTGATACAAAGCACTGGTCCTCTAACATCCAATGCTTGTCTGTTAAGATGAGAATCGTGTGAGCTCCGTGAACGATGTAGTTCGTTTGAGCTGAAAAGTGACTGCCCTTACCTGAAACGAATTCTTGCTTGTAGGAAGACACAGAGCCTGGGATTTAACTCCATTTCTGAAGTAAAACACATAGCAGTGTAAACCTCCATTGATCACACTCTGCTTTACAACAAGAAGCACGCTCTTGCTTTCTAGAGTCTCTAAGAGAGCAGGAAACTTGGTTTTGATGAGAACAAAAGAACGGTGTTTCCTACACATACGGACATTATATAGTCCAACTCTGCTTCTGAAACTGATAGAAAGCACTGTTACTCTAACATCCAATGGTTGTCTGTTAAGATGTGAAACGTGTGAGCTCCGTGAACGATGTAGTTCGTTTGAGCTGAAACGTGACTACCCTTACCTGAAACGAAGTTTTGCCTGTAGGAAGACACAGAGCCTGGGATTTAACTCCATTTCTGAAGGGAAACACACAGCATAGTTCTCATCCATGGATCACACTCTGCTTTGGAGCGAGAAGCACGCTCTTGCTTTCTAGAGTCTCTAAGACAGCAGGAAACATGAGTGTGCTGAGAACAAAAGAACGGTGTTTCCTACACATAGGGACATTATATAGTCCAACTCTGCTTCTGAAACTGATACAAAGCACTGGTCCTCTAACATCCAATGCTTGTCAGTTAAGATGAGAAACGTGTGAGCTTTGTGAACGATGTAGTTCCTTTGAACTGAAAAGTGACTGCCCTTACCTGAAACGAAGTCTTGCTTGTAGTAAGACACAGAGCCTGGGATTTAACTCCATTTCTGAAGGAAACACAAAGCATAGTTCTCATCCATGGATCACACTGTGCTGTAGAGCGAGAAGCACGCTCTTGCTTTCTAGAGTCTCTAAGACAGCAGGAAACGTGAGTGGGCTGAGAAAAAAAGAATGGTGTTTCCTACACATACGGACCATATCTAGTCCAACTCTGCTTCTGAAACTGATACAAAGCACTGGTCCTCTAACATCTAATGCTTGTCAGTTAAGATGAGAAACGTGTGAGCTTTGTGAATGATGTAGTTCCTGTGAACTGAAAAGTGACTTCCCTTACCTGAAACGAAGTGTTGCTTGTAGTAAGACACAGAGCCTGGGATTTAAGTGCATTACTGAAGGGAAACACACAGCATAATTCTCATCCACGGATCACCCTCTGCTTTAGAGCGAGAAGCACACTCTTGCTTTCTAAAGTCTCTAGTACAGCAGGAAATCTGAGTGTGCCCAGAACAATTGAACGGTGTTTCCTACACATATGGACCATATGTAGTCCAAATCTGCTTCTGAAACTGATACAAAGCACTGGTCCTCTAACATCCAATGCTTGTCAGTTAAGATGAGAAACATGTGAGCTTCGTGAACGATGTAGTTCCTTTGAACTGAAAAGTGACTGCCCTTACCTGAAACAAAGTCTTGTTTGTAGTAAGACTCAGAGCATAGGATTAAACTCCATTTCTGAAGGGAAACACACAGCATAGTTCTGATCAATGGATCACACCCTGCTTTAGAGCGAGAAGCACGCTCTTGCTTTCTAGAGTCTCTAATACAGCATGAAATTTGAGTGTGCCCAGAAAAAAGAACGGTGTTTCCTACACATATGGACCATATGTAGTCCAAATCTGCTTCTGAAACTGATAGAAAACACTGGTCCTCTAACATCCAATGCTTGTCTGTTAAGATGAGAATCGTGTGATCTCCGTGAACGATGTAGTTCGTTTGAGCTGAAAAGTGACTGCCCTTACCTGAAACGAATTCTTGCTTGTAGGAAGACACAGAACCTGGGATTTAACTCCTATTCTGAAGTAAAACACATAGCAGTGTAAACCTCCATTGATCACACTCTGCTTTAGAACAAGAAGCACGCTCTTGCTTTCTAGAGTCTCTAAGAGAGCAGGAAACATGATTTTGATGAGAACAAAAGAACGGTGTTTCCTACACATACGGACATTATATAGTCCAACTATGCTTCTGAAACTGATACAAAGCACTGGTACTTTGACATCCAATGCTTGTCTGTTAAGATGAGAAACGTGTGAGCTCCGTGAACGATGTAGTTCATTTGAGCTGAAAAGTGACTGCCCTTACCTGAAACGAAGTCTTGCTTGTAGGAAGACACAGAGGCTGGGATTTAACTCCATTTCTGAAGGGAAACACACAGCATAGTTCTCATCCATGGATCACACTCTGCTCTAGAGCGAAAAGCACGCTCTTGCTTTCTAGAGTCTAAGACAGCAGGAAACGTGAGTGTGCTGAGAACAAAAGAACGGTGTTTCCTACACATAGGGACATTATATAGTCCAACTCTGCTTCTGAAACTGATACAAAGCACTGGTCCAATAACATCCAATGCTTGTCAGTTAAGATGAGAAACGTGTGAGCTTCGTGAACGATGTAGTTCGTTTGAGCAGAAAAGTGACTGCCCTTACCTGAAATGAAGTCTTGCTTGTAGGAAGACTCAGAGCCTGGGATTTAACTCCATTTCTGAAGTAAAACACATAGCAGTGTAAACCTCCATTGATCACACTCTGCTTTAGAACAAGAAGCACGCTCTTGCTTTCTAGAGTCTCTAAGAGAGCAGGAAACATGATTTTGATGATAACAAAAGAACGGTGTTTCCTACACATACGGACATTATATAGTCCAACTATGCTTCTGAAACTGATACAAAGCACTGGTACTTTGACATCCAATGCTTGTCTGTTAAGATGAGAAACGTGTGAGCTCCGTGAACGATGTAGTTCATTTGAGCTGAAAAGTGACTGCCCTTACCTGAAACGAAGTCTTGCTTGTAGGAAGACACAGAGGCTGGGATTTAACTCCATTTCTGAAGGGAAACACACAGCATAGTTCTCATCCATGGATCACACTCTGCTCTAGAGCGAAAAGCACGCTCTTGCTTTCTAGAGTCTAAGACAGCAGGAAACGTGAGTGTGCTGAGAACAAAAGAACGGTGTTTCCTACACATAGGGACATTATATAGTCCAACTCTGCTTCTGAAACTGATACAAAGCACTGGTCCAATAACATCCAATGCTTGTCAGTTAAGATGAGAAACGTGTGAGCTTCATGAACGATGTAGTTCGTTTGAGCAGAAAAGTGACTGCCCTTACCTGAAATGAAGTCTTGCTTGTAGGAAGACTCAGAGCCTGGGATTTAACTCCATTTCTGAAGTAAAACACACAGCAGTGTAATCATCCATTGATCACACTCTGCTTTAGAACAAGAAGCACGCTTTTGCTTTCTAGAATCTCTAAGACATCAGGAAACATGAGTGTGCTGAGAACAAAAGAACGGTGTTTCCTACACATACGGACCATATCTAGTCCAACTCTGCTTCTTAAGCTGATACAAAGCACTGGTCCTCTAACATCCAATGCTTGTCAGTTAAGATGAGAAACGTGTGAGCTTTGTGAATCATGTAGTTCCATTGAACTGAAAAGTGACTGCCCTTACTTGAAACGAAGTGTTGCTTGTACTAAGACACAGAGCCTGGGATTTAAGTCCATTTCTGAAGGGAAACACACAGCATAGTTCTCATCCATGGATCACACTCTGCTTTAGAGCAAGAAGCACACTCTTGCTTTCTAGAGTCACTAATATAGCAGGAAATCTGAGTGTGCCCAGAACAAAAGAACGGTGTTTCCTACACATATGGACCATATGTAGTCCAAATCTGCTTCTGAAACTGATACAAAGCACTGGTCCTCTAACATCCAATGCATGTCAGTTAAGATGAGAAACGTGTGAGCTTCGTGAACGATGTAGTTCCTTTGAACTGAAAAGTGACTGCCCTTACCTGAAACGAAGTCTTGTTTGTAGTAAGACTCAGAGCATTGGATTTAACTCCATTTCTGAAGGGAAACACACAGCATAGTTCTCATCAATGGATCACACTCTGCTTTAGAGCGAGAAGCACGCTCTTGCTTTCTAGAGTCTCTAATACAGCAGGAAATTTGAGTGTGCCCAGAACAAAAGAACGGTGTTTCCTACACATATGGACCGTATGTAGTCCAAATCTGCTTCTGAAACTGATACAAAGCACTGACCCTCTAACATCCAATGCTTGTCAGTTAAGATGAGAAACGTGTGAGCTTCGTGAACGATGTAGTTCGTTTGAGCAGAAAAGTGACCGTCCTTACCTGAAACGAAGTCTTGCTTGTAGGAAGACTCAGAGCCTGGGATTTAACTCCATTTCTGAAGGCAAACACACAGCATAGTTCTCATCCATGGATCACACTGTGCTGTAGATAGAGAAGCAAGATCTTGCTTTCTAGAGTCTCTAAGACAGCAGGAAACGTGAGTTTGCTGAGAACAAAAGAAAGGTGTTTCCTACACATACGGACCATATCTAGTCCAACTCTGCTTCTGAAACTGATACAAAGCACTGGTCCTCTAACATCCAATGCTTGTCTGTTAAGATGAGAATCGTGTGAGCTCCGTGAACGATGTAGTTCGTTTGAGCTGAAAAGTGACTGCCCTTACCTGAAACGAATTCTTGCTTGTAGGAAGACACAGAGCCTGGGATTTAACTCCATTTCTAAAGTAAAACACATAGCAGTGTAAACCTCCATTGATCACACTCTGCTATAGAACCAGAAGCACGCTCTTGCTTTCTAGAGTCTCTAAGAGAGCAGGAAACATGGTTTGGTTGAGAAGAAAAGAACGGTGTTTCCTACACATACGGACATTATATAGTCCAACTCTGCTTCTGAAACTGATAGAAAGCACTGGTACTCTAACATCCAATGGTTGTCTGTTAAGATGTGAAACGTGTGAGCTTCGTGAACGATGTAGTTCGTTTGAGCTGAAACGTGACTACCATTACCTGAAACGAAGTTTTGCCTGTAGGAAGACACAGAGCCTGGGATTTAACTCCATTTCTGAAGGGAAACACACAGCATAGTTCTCATCCATGGATCAGACTCTGCTTTAGAGCGAGAAGCACGATCTTGCTTTCTAGAGTCTCTAAGACTGCAGGAAACGTGAGTTTGCTGAGAACAAAGGAACGGTGTTTCCTACACATAGGGACATTATATAGTCCAACTCTGCTTCTGAAACTGATACAAAGCACTGGTCCAATAACATCCAATGCTTGTCAGTTAAGATGAGAAACGTATGAGCTTCGTGAACGATGTAGTTCGTTTGAGCAGAAAAGTGACTGCCCTTACCTGAAATGAAGTCTTGCTTGTAGGAAGACTCAGAGCCTGGGATTTAACTCCATTTCTGAAGTAAAACACACAGCAGTGTAATCATCCATTGATCACACTCTGCTTTAGAACAAGAAGCACGCTCTTGCTTTCTAGAATCTCTAAGACATCAGGAAACATGAGTGTGCTGAGAACAAAAGAACAGTGTTTCCTACACATACGGACCATATCTAGTCCAACTCTGCTTCTTAAGCTGATACAAAGCACTGGTCCTTTAACATCCAATGCTTGTCAGTTAAGATGAGAAACGTGTGAGCTTTGTGAATCATGTAGTTCCATTGAACTGAAAAGTGACTGCCCTTACTTGAAACGAAGTGTTGCTTGTACTAAGACACAGAGCCTGGGATTTAAGTCCATTTCTGAAGGGAAACACACAGCATAGTTCTCATCCATGGATCACACTCTGCTTTACAGCGAGAAGCACACTCTTGCTTTCTAGAGTCTCTAATACAGCAGGAAATTTGAGTGTGCCCAGAACAAAAGAACGGTGTTTCCTACACATAAGGACCATATCTAGTCCAACTCTGCTTCTGAAACTGATACAAAGCACTGGTCCTCTAACATCCAATGCTTGTCTGTTAAGATGAGAATCGTGTGAGCTCCGTGAACGATGTAGTTCGTTTGAGCTGAAAAGTGACTGCCCTTACCTGAAACGAATTCTTGCTTGTAGGAAGACACAGAGCCTGGGATTTAACTCCATTTCTGAAGTAAAACACATAGCAGTGTAAACCTCCATTGATCACACTCTGCTTTAGAACAAGAAGCACGCTCTTGCTTTCTAGAGTCTCTAAGAGAGCAGGAAACATGGTTTTGATGAGAACAAAAGAACGGTGTTTCCTACACATACGGACATTATATAGTCCAACTCTGCTTCTGAAACTGATAGAAAGCACTGGTACTCTAACATCCAATGGTTGTCTGTTAAGATGTGAAACGTGTGAGCTTCGTGAACGATGTAGTGCGTTTGAGCTGAAACGTGACTACCCTTACCTGAAACGAAGTTTTGCCTGTGGGAAGACACAGAGCCTGGGATTTAACTCCATTTCTGAAGGGAAACACACAGCATAGTTCTCATCCATGGATCACACTCTGCTTTAGAGCGAGAAGCACGCTCTTGCTTTCTAGAGTCTCTAAGACAGCAGGAAACATGAGTGTGCCCAAAACAAAAGAACGGTGTTTCCTACACATATGGACTGTATGTAGTCCAAATCTGCTTCTGAAACTGATACAAAGCACTGACCCTCTAACATCCAATGCTTGTCAGTTAAGATGAGAAACTTGTGAGCTCAGTGAAAGATGTAGTTCGTTTGAGCTGAAAAGTGACTGCCCTTACGTGAATCGAAGTCTTGCTTGTAGGAAGACACAGAGCCTGGGATTTAACTCCATTTCTGAAGGAAACACAAAGCATAGTTCTCATCCATGGATCACACTGTGCTGTAGAGCGAGAAGCACGCTCTTGCTTTCTAGATTCTCTAAGACAGCAGGAAACATGTGTGTGCTCAGAACAAAAGAACGGTGTTTCCTACACATACGAACCCTATCTAGTCCAACTCTTCTTCTGAAACTGATACAAAGCACTGGTCCAATAACATCCAATGCTTGTCAGTTAAGATGAGAAACGTGTGAGCTTTGTGAACGATGTAGTTCATTTGAGCAGAAAAATGACTGCCCTTACCTGAAACGAAGTCTTGCTTGTAGGAAGACTCAGAGCCTGAGATTTAACTCCATTCCTGAAGTGAAACACACAGCAGTGTTCTCATCCATTGATCACACTCTGCTTTAGAGCGAGAAGCACACTCTTGCTTTCTAAAGTCTCTAAGACAGCAGTAAACATGAGTGTGCTGAGATCAAAAGAACGGTGTTTCCTACACATACAGACCATATCTCGTCCAACTCTTCTTCTGAAACTGATACAAAGCACTGGTCCTCTAACATCCAATGCTTGTCAGTTAAGATGAGATACGTGTGAGCTTCGTAAACGATGTAGTTCATTTGAGCAGAAAACTGACTGCCCCTACCTGAAACGAAGTCTTGCTTGTAGGAAGACTCAGAGCCTGGGATTTAACTCCATTCCTGAAGTGAAACACACAGCAGTGTTCTCATCCATTGATCACACTCTGCTTTAGAACAAAAAGCACGATCTTGCTTTCTAGAGTCTCTAAGACAGCAGGAAACGTGAGTTTGCTGAGAACAAAAGAACGGTGTTTCCTACACATACGGACATTATATAGTCCAACTCTGCTTCTGAAACTGATAGAAAGCACTGCTACTCTAATATCCAATGGTTGTCTGTTAAGATGTGAAACGTGTGAGCTTCGTGAACGATGTAGTTCGTTTGAGCTGAAACGTGAATGACCTTACCTGAAACGAAGACTTGCTTGTAGGGAGACTCAGAGCCTGGGATTTAACTCCATTTCTGAAGGGAATCACACAGCATAGTTCTCATCCATGGATCACACTCTGCTTTAGAGCGAGAAGCACGCTCTTGCTTTCTACAGTCTCTAGTAGAGCTGGAAATGTGAGTGTGCTCAGAACAAAAGAACGGTGTTTCCTAAACATGCGGACCATATCTAGTTCAACTCTGCCTCTGAAACTGAAACAAACCAAATGTCCTCTAACATCCAATGCTTGTCAGGTAAGATCTGAAACGTGTCAGCTTTGTGAACGATGTAGTTCATTTGAGCTGTAAAGTAACTGCCCTTACCTGAAACGAAGTCTTGCCTGTAGGAAGACACAGAGCCTGGGATTTAGCTCCATTTCTGAAGGGAAACACACAGCATAGTTCTCATCCATGGATCACACTCTGTTTAGAGCGAGAAGCACGCTCTTGCTTTGTAGAGTCTCTAAGACAGCAGGAAACGTGAGTGTTCTGAGAACAAAAGAACGGTGTTTCCTACACATAGGGACATTATATAGTGCAACTCTGCTTCTGAAACTGATACAAAGCACTGGTCCAATAACATCCAATGCTTGTCAGTTAAGATGAGAAACGTGTGAGCTTCGTGAACGATGTAGTTCGTTTGAGCAGAAAAGTGACTGCCCTTACCTGAAATGAAGTCTTGCTTGTTGGAAGACTCAGAGCCTGGGATTTAACTCCATTTCTGAAGTAAAACACACAGCAGTGTAATCATCCATTGATCACACTCTGCTTTAGAACAAGAAGCACGCTCTTGCTTTCTAGAATCTCTAAGACATCAGGAAACATGAGTGTGCTGAGAACAAAAGAACGGTGTTTCCTACACATACGGACCATATCTAGTCCAACTCTGCTTCTTAAGCTGATACAAAGCACTGGTCCTCTAACATCCAATGCTTGTCAGTTAAGATGAGAAACGTGTGAGCTTTGTGAATCATGTAGTTCCATTGAACTGAAAAGTGACTGCCCTTACTTGAAACGAAGTGTTGCTTGTACTAAGACACAGAGCCTGGGATTTAAGTCCATTTCTGAAGGGAAACACACAGCATAGTTCTCATCCATGGATCACACTCTGCTTTAGAGCGAGAAGCACACTCTTGCTTTCTAGAGTCACTAATATAGCAGGAAATCTGAGTGTGCCCAGAACAAAAGAATGGTGTTTCCTACACATATGGACCATATGTAGTCCAAATCTGCTTCTGAAACTGATACAAAGCACTGGTCCTCTAACATCCAATGCTTGTCAGTTAAGATGAGAAACGTGTGAGCTTCGTGAACGATGTATTTCCTTTGAACTGAAAAGTGACTGCCCTTACCTGAAACGAAGTCTTGTTTGTAGTAAGACTCAGAGCATTGGATTTAACTCCATTTCTGAAGGGAAACACACAGCATAGTTCTCATCAATGGATCACACTCTGCTTTAGAGCGAGAAGCACGCTCTTGCTTTCTAGAGTCTCTAATACAGCAGGAAATTTGAGTGTGCCCAGAACAAAAGAACGGTGTTTCCTACACATATGGACCGTATGTAGTCCAAATCTGCTTCTGAAACTGATACAAAGCACTGACCCTCTAATATCCAATGCTTGTCAGTTAAGATGAGAAACGTGTGAGCTTCGTGAACGATGTAGTTCGTTTGAGCAGAAAAGTGACCGCCCTTACCTGTTACGAAGTCTTGCTTGTAGGAAGACTCAGAGCCTGGGATTTAACTCCATTTCTGAAGGCAAACACACAGCATAGTTCTCATCCATGGATCACACTGTGCTGTAGAGAGAGAAGCACGCTCTTGCTTTCTAGATTCTCTAAGACAGCAGGAAACATGAGTGTGCTAAGAAGAAAAGAACTGTTTCCTACACATAGGGACATTATATAGTCCAACTCTTCTTCTGAAACTGATACAAAGCACTGGTCCAATAACATCCAATGCTTGTCAGTTAAGATGAGAAACGTGTGAGCTTTGTGAACGATGTAGTTCATTTGAGCAGAAAACTGACTGCCCCTACCTGAAACGAAGTCTTGCTTGTAGGAAGACTCAGAGCCTGGGATTTAACTCCATTCCTGAAGTGAAACACACAGCAGTGTTCTCATCCATTGATCACACTCTGCTTTAGAACAAAAAGCATGATCTTGCTTTCTAGAGTCTCTAAGACAGCAGGAAACGTGAGTTTGCTGAGAACAAAAGAACGGTGTTTCCTACACATACGGACATTATATAGTCCAACTCTGCTTCTGAAACTGATAGAAAGCACTGGTACTATAACATCCAATGGTTGTCTGTTAAGATGTGAAACGTGTGAGCTTCGTGAACGATGTAGTTCGTTTGAGCTGAAACGTGACTACCCTTACCTGAAACGAAGTTTTGCCTGTAGGAAGACACAGAGCCTGGGATTTAACTCCATTTCTGAAGGGAAACACACAGCATAGTTCTCATCCATGGATCACACTCTGCTTTAGAGCGAGAAGCACGCTCTTGCTTTCTAGAGTCTCTAAGACAGCAGGAAACGTGAGTGTGCTGAGAACAAAAGAACGGTGTTTATTAAACATGCGGACCATATCTAGTTCAACTCTGCCTCTGAAACTGAAACAAACCAAATGTCCTCTAACATCCAATGCTTGTCAGGTAAGATCTGAAACGTGTCAGCTTTGTGAATGATGTAGTTCATTTGAGCTGTAAAGTAACTGCCCTTACCTGAAACGAAGTCTTGCCTGTAGGAAGACACAGAGCCTGGGATTTAACTCCATTTCTGAAGGGAAACACACAGCATAGTTCTCATCCATGGATCACACTCTGCTTTAGAGCGAGAAGCACGCTCTTGCTTTCTAGAGTCTCTAAGACATCAGGAAACGTGAGTGTGCTGAGAACAAAAGAACGGTGTTTCCTACACATAGGGACATTATATAGTGCAACTCTGCTTCTGAAACTGATACAAAGCACTGGTCCAATAACATCCAATGCTTGTCAGTTAAGATGAGAAACGTGTGAGCTTCGTGAACGATGTAGTTCGTTTGAGCAGAAAAGTGACTGCCCTTACCTGAAATGAAGTCTTGCTTGTTGGAAGACTCAGAGCCTGGGATTTAACTCCATTTCTGAAGTAAAACACACAGCAGTGTAATCATCCATTGATCACACTCTGCTTTAGAACAAGAAGCACGCTCTTGCTTTCTAGAATCTCTAAGACATCAGGAAACATGAGTGTGCTGAGAACAAAAGAACGGTGTTTCCTACACATACGGACCATATCTAGTCCAACTCTGCTTCTTAAGCTGATACAAAGCACTGGTCCTCTAACATCCAATGCTTGTCAGTTAAGATGAGAAACGTGTGAGCTTTGTGAATCATGTAGTTCCATTGAACTGAAAAGTGACTGCCCTTACTTGAAACGAAGTGTTGCTTGTACTAAGACACAGAGCCTGGGATTTAAGTCCATTTCTGAAGGGAAACACACAGCATAGTTCTCATCCATGGATCACACTCTGCTTTAGAGCGAGAAGCACACTCTTGCTTTCTAGAGTCACTAATATAGCAGGAAATCTGAGTGTGCCCAGAACAAAAGAATGGTGTTTCCTACACATATGGACCATATGTAGTCCAAATCTGCTTCTGAAACTGATACAAAGCACTGGTCCTCTAACATCCAATGCTTGTCAGTTAAGATGAGTAACGTGTGAGCTTCGTGAACGATGTAGTTCCTTTGAACTGAAAAGTGACTGCCCTTACCTGAAACGAAGTCTTGTTTGTAGTAAGACTCAGAGCATTGGATTTAACTCCATTTCTGAAGGGAAACACACAGCATAGTTCTCATCAATGGATCACACTCTGCTTTAGAGCGAGAAGCACGCTCTTGCTTTCTAGAGTCTCTAATACAGTAGGAAATTTGAGTGTGCCCAGAACAAAAGAACGGTGTTTCCTACACATATGGACCGTATGTAGTCCAAATCTGCTTCTGAAACTGATACAAAGCACTGACCCTCTAACATCCAATGCTTGTCAGTTAAGATGAGAAACGTGTGAGCTTCGTGAACGATGTAGTTCGTTTGAGCAGAAAAGTGACCGCCCTTACCTGAAACGAATTCTTGCTTGTAGGAAGACTCAGAGCCTGGGATTTAACTCCATTTCTGAAGGCAAACATACAGCATAGTTCTCATCCATGGATCACACTGTGCTGTAGAGAGAGAAGCACGCTCTTGCTTTCTAGATTCTCTAAGACAGCAGGAAACATGAGTGTGCTAAGAAGAAAAGAACGGTGTTTCCTACACATACGCACCATATCTAGTCCAACTCTGCTTCTTAAGCTGATACAAAGCACTGGTCCTCTAACATCCAATGCTTGTCAGTTAAGATGAGAAACGTGTGAGCTTCTTGAACGATGTAGTTCCTTTGAACTGAAAAGTGACTGCCCTTACCTGAAACGAAGTCTTGTTTGTAGTAAGACTCAGAGCATTGGATTTAACTCCATTTCTGAAGGGAAACACACAGCATAGTTCTCATCAATGGATCACACTCTGCTTTAGAGCGAGAAGCACGCTCTTGCTTTCTAGAGTCTCTAAGACAGCAGTAAACATGAGTGTGCTGAGATCAAAAGAACGGTGTTTCCTACACATACAGACCATATCTCGTCCAACTCTTCTTCTGAAACTGATACAAAGCACTGGTCCTCTAACATCCAATGCTTGTCAGTTAAGATGAGAAACGTGTGAGCTTCGTGAACGATGTGGTTCGTTTGAGCAGAAAAGTGACTGCCCTTACCTGAATCGAAATCTTGCTTGTAGGAAGACTCAGAGCCTGGGATTTAACTCCATTTCTGAAGTTAAACACACAGCATAGTTCTCATCCATGGATCACACTCTGCTTTAGAGCAAGAAGCACACTCTTGCTTTCTAGAGTCTCTAATACAGCTGGAAATCTGAGTGTGCTCAGAACAAAAGAACGGGGTTTCCAACATAAACGGACCATATGTAGCCCAAATCTGCTTCTGAAACTGATACAAAGCACTGGTCCTCTAACATCCAATGCTTGTCAGGCAAGATTAGAAACGTGTCAGCTTCGTGAACGATGTAGTTCGTTTGAGCAGAAAAGTGAATGACCTTACCTGAAACGAAGTCTTGCTTGTAGGGAGACTCAGAGCCTGGGATTTAACTCCATTTCTGAAGGGAATCACACAGCATAGTTCTCATCCATGGATCACACTCTGCTTTAGAGCGAGAAGCACGCTCTTGCTTTCTAGAGTCTCTAGTAGAGCTGGAAATGTGAGTGTGCTCAGAACAAAAGAACGGTGTTTCCTAAACATGCGGACCATATCTAGTTCAACTCTGCTTCTGAAACTGAAACAAACCAAAGGTCCTCTAACACCCAGTGCTTGTCAGGTAAGATCCGAAACGTGTGAGCTTCGTGAATGATGTAGTTCGTTTGAGCTGTAAAGTAACTGCCCTTACCTGAAACGAAGTCTTGCTTGTAGGAAGACTCAGAGCCTGGGATTTAACTAAATTTCTGAAGTGAAACACACGACAGAGTCCTAATCCATTGATCACACTCTGCTTTAGAACAAGAACCACGCCCTTGCTTTCTGGAGTCTCTAAGACGGCAGGAAACGTGAGTGTGCTGGGAACAAAAGAATGGTGTTTCCTACACATACGGACCATATCTAGTCCAACTCTGCTTCTGAAACTGATACAAAGCACTGGTCCAATAACATCCAATGCCTGTCAGTTAAGATGAGGAATGTGTGAGCTTCGTGAACGATGTAGTTCGTTTGAGATGAGATTGACTGCCCTTACCTAAAACGAAGTCTTGCTTGTAGGAAGACACAGAGCCTGGGATTTCACTCCATTTCTGAAGGGAATCACACATCATAGTTCTCATCCATGGATCACACTCTGCTTTAGAGCGAGGAGCACGCACTTGCTTTCTAGAGTCTCTAATAGAGCTGGAAATGTGAGTGTGCTCAGAACAAAAGAATGGTGTTTCCTAAACATACGGACCATATCTAGTTCAACTCTACTTCTGAAACTGAAACAAACCACAGGTCCTCTAACATCCAATGCTTGTCAGGTAAGATCCGAAACGTGTCAGCTTCGTGAACGATGTAGTTCGTTTGAGCTGTAAAGTATCTGCCCTTACCTGAAAGGAAGTCTTGCTGGTAGGAAGACACAGAGCCTGGGATTTAATTCCATTTCTGAAGGGAAACACACAGCATAGTTCTCATCCATGGATCACACTCTGCTTTAGAGAGAGGAGCACGCTCTTGCTTTCTATATTTTCTAATACAGCAGGAAACCTGAGTGTGCTCAGAACAAAAGAACGGTGTTTCCTAAACATAAGGACCATATCTAGTTCAACTCTGCTTCTGAAACTGAAACAAACCAAAGGTCCTCTAACACCCAATGCTTGTCAGGTAAGATCCGAAACGTGTTAGCTTCGTGAATGATGTAGTTCGTTTGAGCTGTAAAGTAACTGCCCTTACCTGAAATGAAGTCTTGCTTCTAGGAAGACTCAGAGCCTGGGAGTTAACTAAATTTCTGAAGTGAAACACACGACAGAGTCCTAATCCATTGATCACACTCTGCTTTAGAACAAGAAGCACGCTCTTGCTTTCTAGAGTCTCTAAGACAGCAGGAAACATGAGTGTGCTGGGAACAAAAGAACGGTGTTTCCTAACATACCATATCTAGTCCAACTCTGCTTCTGAACTGATACAAAGCACTAGTCCTCTAAAATCCAATCCTTGTCAGTTAGGATGAGAAACGTGTGAGCTTCGTGAAAGATGTAGTTCCTTTGAGCTGAGATTGACTGCCCTTACTTAAAACGAAGTCTTGCTTGTAGTAAGACACAGAGCCTGGGATTTAACTCCATTTCTGAAGGGAAACACACAGCATAATTCTCATCCATGGATTCCACTCTGCTTTAGGGCGAGAAGCACGCTCTTGCTTTCTAGAGTTTCTAATACAGCAGGAAAACTGAGTGTGCTCAGAACAAAAGAACGGTGTTTACTAAACATGCGGACCATATCTAATTCAACTCTGCTTCTGAAACTGAAACAAACCAAATGTCCTCTAACATCCAATGCTTGTCAGGTAAGATCTGAAACGTGTCAGCTTTGTGAACGATGTAGTTCATTTGAGCTGTAAAGTAACTGCCCTTACCTGAAACGAAGTCTTGCCTGTAGGCAGACTCAGAGCCTGGGATTTAACTATATTTCTGAAGTGAAACACACAGCAGAGTTCTAATCCTTTGATCACACTCTACTTTAGAACAAGAAGCACGCTCTTGCTTTCTAGAGTCTCTAAGATAGCAGGAAACGTGAGTGTGCTGGGAACAAAAGAACGGTGTTTCCTACACATACGGACCATATCTAGTCCAAGTCTGCTTCTGAAACTGACACAAAGCACTAGTCCTCTAACATCCAATGCTTGTCAGTTAAGATGACAAACGTGTGAGCTTTGTGAACGATGTAGTTCGTTTGAGCTGAGATTGACTGCCCTTACCTAAAACGAAGTCTTGCTTGTAGTAAGACACAGAGCCTGGGATTTAAGTAAATTTCTGAAGGGAAACACACAGCATAGTTCCCATCCATGGATCACACTCTGCTTTAGAGCCAGAAGAACTCTATTGCTTTCTAGAATCTCTAATACAGCAGGAAATCTGAGTGTGCCCAGAACAAAAGAACGGTGTTTCCTACACATACGGACCATATGTAGTCCAAATCTGCTTCTGAAACTGATGCAAAGCACTGACCCTCTAACATCCAATGCTTGTCAGTTAAGATGAGAAACATGGGAGCTTCGTGAACGATGTAGTCCTTTTGAGCTCTAAAGTAACTGCCCTTACCTGAAACGAAGTGTTGCTTGTAGGAAGACTCAGAGCCTAGGATTTAACTCCATTTCTGAAGGGAAACACACAGCATAGTTCTCATCCATTGATCACACTCTGCTTTAGAGCGAGAAGCATGCTCTTTCTTTCTAGAATCTCTAATACAGCAGGAAATCTGAGTGTGTCCAGAACAAAAGAAGGGTGTTTCCTACACATACGGACAATATGTAGTCCAAATCTGCTTCTGAAACTGATACAAAGCACTAGTCCTCTAACATCAAATGCTTGTCTCTTAAGATGAGAAACGTGGGAGCTTCGTGAACCATGTAGTTCATTTGAGCTGAAAAGTGACTGCCCTTACCTGTAACGAAGTCTTGCTTGTAGGAAGACACAGAGCCTGGAATTTCACTCCATTTCTGAAGGGAATCACACATCATAGTTCTCATCCATGGATCACACTCTGCTTTAGAGCGAGGAGCACGCACTTGCTTTCTAGAGTCTCTAATAGAGCTGGAAATGTGAGTGTGCTCAGAACAAAAGAATGGTGTTTCCTAAACATACGGACCATATCTAGTTCAACTCTACTTCTGAAACTGAAACAAACCACAGGTCCTCTAACATCCAATGCTTGTCAGGTAAGATCCGAAACGTGTCAGCTTCGTGAACGATGTAGTTCGTTTGAGCTGTAAAGTAACTGCCCTTACCTGAAAGGAAGTCTTGCTGGTAGGAAGACACAGAGCCTGGGATTTAATTCCATTTCTGAAGGGAAACACACAGCATAGTTCTCATCCATGGATCACACTCTGCTTTAGAGAGAGGAGCACGCTCTTTCTTTCTATATTTTCTAATACAGCAGGAAACCTGAGTGTGCTCAGAATAAAAGAACGGTGTTTCCTAAACATAAGGACCATATCTAGTTCAACTCTGCTTCTGAAACTGAAACAAACCAAAGGTCCTCTAACACCCAATGCTTGTCAGGTAAGATCCGAAACGTGTTAGCTTCGTGAATGATGTAGTACGTTTGAGCTGTAAAGTAACTGCCCTTACCTGAAATGAAGTCTTGCTTCTAGGAAGACTCAGAGCCTGGGAGTTAACTAAATTTCTGAAGTGAAACACACGACAGAGTCCTAATCCATTGATCACACTCTGCTTTAGAACTAGAACCACGCTCTTGCTTTCTAGAGTCTCTAAGACAGCAGGAAACGTGAGTGTGCTGGGAACAAAAGAACGGTGTTTCCTAACATACCATATCTAGTCCAACTCTGCTTCTGAACTGATACAAAGCACTAGTCCTCTAAAATCCAATCCTTGTCAGTTAGGATGAGAAACGTGTGAGCTTCGTGAACGATGTAGTTCGTTTGAGCTGAGATTGACTGCCCTTACTTAAAACGAAGTCTTGCTTGTAGTAAGACACAGAGCCTGGGATTTAACTCCATTTCTGAAGGGAAACACACAGCATAATTCTCATCCATGGATTCCACTCTGCTTTAGGGCGAGAAGCACGCTCTTGCTTTCTAGAGTTTCTAATACTGCAGGAAAACTGAGTGTGCTCAGAACAAAAGAACGGTGTTTACTAAACATGCAGACCATATCTAATTCAACTCTGCTTCTGAAACTGAAACAAACCAAATGTCCTCTAACATCCAATGCTTGTCAGGTAAGATCTGAAACGTGTCAGCTTTGTGAACGATGTAGTTCATTTGAGCTGTAAAGTAACTGCCCTTACCTGAAACGAAGTCTTGCTTGTAGGAAGACTCAGAGCCTGGGATTTAACTATATTTCTGAAGAGAAACACACAGCAGAGTTCTCATCCTTTGATCACACTCTACTTTAGAACAAGAAGCACGCTCTTGCTTTCTAGAGTCTCTAAGATAGCAGGAAACGTGAGTGTGCTGGGAACAAAAGAACGGTGTTTCCTACACATACGGACCATATCTAGTCCAACTCTGCTTCTGAAACTGACACAAAGCACTAGTCCTCTAACATCCAATGCTTGTCAGTTAAGATGACAAACGTGTGAGCTTTGTGAACGATGTAGTTCGTTTGAGCTGAGATTGACTGCCCTTACCTAAAACGAAGTCTTGCTTGTAGTAAGACACAGAGCCTGGGATTTAAGTAAATTTCTGAAGGGAAACACACAGCATAGTTCCCATCCATGGATCACACTCTGCTTTAGAGCGAGAAGAACTCTATTGCTTTCTAGAATCTCTAATACAGCAGGAAATCTGAGTGTGCCCAGAACAAAAGAACGGTGTTTCCTACACATACGGACCATATGTAGTCCAAATCTGCTTCTGAAACTGATGCAAAGCACTGACCCTCTAACATCCAATGCTTGTCAGTTAAGATGAGAAACATGGGAGCTTCGTGAACGATGTAGTCCTTTTGAGCTCTAAAGTAACTGCCCTTACCTGAAACGAAGTGTTGCTTGTAGGAAGACTCAGAGCCTAGGATTTAACTCCATTTCTGAAGGGAAACACACAGCATAGTTCTCATCCATTGATCACACTCTGCTTTAGAGCTTGAAGCATGCTCTTTCTTTCTAGAATCTCTAATACAGCAGGAAATCTGAGTGTGTCCAGAACAAAAGAAGGGTGTTTCCTACACATACGGACCATATGTAGTCCAAATCTGCTTCTGAAACTGATACAAAGCACTAGTCCTCTAACATCCAATGCTTGTCTGTTAAGATGAGAAACGTGGGAGCTTCGTGAACCATGTAGTTCGTTTGAGCTGAAAAGTGACTGCCCTTACCTGTAACGAAGTCTTGCTTGTAGGAAGACACAGAGCCTGGGATTTAATTCCATTTATGAAGTGAAACACACGACAGAGTCCTAATTCATTGATCACACTCTGCTTTAGAACAAGAACCACGCTCTTGCTTTCTAGAGTCTCTAAGACAGTAGGAAACGTGAGTGTGCTGGGAACAAAAGAACGGTGTTTCCTACACATATGGGCCATATCTAGTCCAACTCTGCTTCTGAACCTGATACAAAGCACTAGTCCTCTAAAATCCAATCCTTGTCAGTTAAGATGAGAAACCTGTGAGCTTCGTGAACGATGTAGTTCGTTTGAGCTGAGAGTGACTGCCCTTACTTGAAATGAAGTCTTGGTTGTAGTAAGACAGAGAGCCTAGGATTTAACTCCATTTATGAAGGGAATCACACAGCATAGTTCTCATCCATGGATCACACTCTGCTTTAGAGCGAGAAGCATGCTCTTTCTTTCTAGAATCTCTAATAGAGCAGGAAATCTGAGTGTCCCCAGAACAAAAGAACAGTGTTTCCTAAACGTACGGACCATATGTAGTCCAAGTCCGCTTCTGAGACTGATACAACGCACTGACCCTCTAACATCCAATGCTTGTCAGTTAAGATGAGAAACGTGGGAGCTTCGTGAACGATGTAGTTCATTTGAGCAGAAAAGTAACTGCCCTTACCTGAAACGAAGTCTTGCTTGTAGGAAGACTCAGAGCTTGGGATTTAACTCCATTTCTCTAGGGAATCACACAGCATAGTTCTCATCCATGGATCACACTCTGCTTTAGATAGAGGAGCACGCTCTTGCTTTCTAGAGTTTCTAATACAGCAGGAAACCGGAGTGTGCTCAGAACAAAAGAACGGTGTTTCCTAAACATAAGGACCATATCTAGTTCAACTCTGCTTCTGAAACTGAAACAAACCAAAGGTTCTCTAACACCCAATGCTTGTCAGGTAAGATCCGAAACGTGTGAGCTTCGTGAACGATGTAGTTCGTTTGAGCTGTAAAGTAACTGCCCTTACCTGAAACGAAGTCTTGCTTGTAGGAAGAGTCAGAGCCTGGGATTTAACTAAATTTCTGAAGTGAAACACAGGACAGAGTCCTAATTCATTGATCACACTCTGCTTTAGAACAAGAACCATGCTCTTGCTTTCTAGAGTCTCTAAGACAGCAGGAAACGTGAGTGTGCTGGGAACAAAAGAACGGTGTTTCCTACACATGCGGACCATATCTAGTCCAACTCTGCTTCTGAAACTGATACAAAGCACTAGTCCTCTAAAATCCAAACCTTGTCAGTTAAGATGAGAATCGTGTGAGCTGCGTGAACGATGTAGTTCATTTGAGCTGATAGTGACTGCCCTTACCTGAAATGAAGTCTTGGTTGTAGTAAGACACAGAGCCTGGGATTTCATTCCATTTCTGAAGGGAATCACACAGCATAGTTCTCATCCATGGATCACACTCTGCTTTAGAGCGAGAAGCTCACTCGTGCTTTCTAGAGTCTCTAATACAGCTGGAAATATGAGTGTGCCCAGAACAAAAGAACGGTGTTTCCTACACATACGGACCATATGTAGTCCAAATCTGCTTCTGAAACTGATACAAAGCACTGGTCCTCTAACATCCAATGCTTGTCAGTTAAGATGAGAAACGTGTGAGCTTCGTGAACAATGTAGTTCGTATGAGCAGAAAAGTGACTGCCCTTACCTGAAACGAAATCTTTCATGTAGGAAGACTCAGAGCCTGAGATTTAACTCCATTTCTGAAGGGAATCACACAGGATAATTCTCATCCATGGATCACACTGTACTTTAGAGGAGAAGCACACTCTTGCTTTCTAGATTCTCTAATACGGCAGGAAAAGTGAGTGTGCTCAGAACAAAAGAACGGTGTTTCCTACACATATGGACCATATGTTGTTCAACTCTGCTTCTGAAACAGAAACAAAGCACAGGTCCTCTATCATTCAATGCTTGTCAGGTAAGATTAGAAACGTGTCAGCTTCATGAACGATGTAGTTCGTTTGAGCTGAAAACTGACTGCCCTTACCTGAAATGAAGTCTTGCTTGTAGGAAGACACAGAGCCTGGGATTTAACTGCATTTCTGAAGGGAATCACACAGCATAGTTCTCATCCATGGATCACACTCTGCTTTAGAGCGAGGAGCACGCTCTTGCTTTCTAGAGTGTCTAATACAGCAAGAAACCTGAGTGTGCTCAGAACAAAAGAACGGTGTTTCCTAAACATACGGACCATATCTAGTTCAACTCTGCTTCTGAAACTGAAACAAACCAAATGTCCTCTAACATCCAATGCTTGTCAGGTAAGATCCGAAACGTGTGAGCTTCGTGAACGATGTAGTTCATTTGAGCTGTAAAGTAACTGCCCTTACCTGAAACGAAGTCTTGCTTGTAGGAAGACTCAGAGCCTGGGATTTAACTAAATTTCTGAAGTGAAACACACGACAGAGTCCTAATCCATTGATCACACTCTGCTTTAGAACAAGAACCACGCTCTTGCTTTCTAGAGTCTCTAAGACGGCAGGAAACGTGAGTGTGCTGGGAACAAAAGAACGGTGTTTCCTACACATGCGGACCATATCTAGTCCAACTCTGCTTCTGAAACTGATAGAAAGCACTAGTCCTCTGACATCCAATCCTTGTCAGTTAAGATGAGAAACGTGTGAGCTGCGTGAACGATGTAGTTCGTTTGAGCTGAGATTGACTGCCCTTACTTAAAACGAAGTCTTGCTTGTAGTAAGACACAGAGCCTGGGATTTAACTCCATTTCTGAAGGGAAACACACAGCATAATTCTCATCCATGGATTCCACTCTGCTTTAGGGCGAGAAGCACGCTCTTGCTTTCTAGAGTTTCTAATACTGCAGGAAAACTGAGTGTGCTCAGAACAAAAGAACGGTGTTTACTAAACATGCAGACCATATCTAATTCAACTCTGCTTCTGAAACTGAAACAAACCAAATGTCCTCTAACATCCAATGCTTGTCAGGTAAGATCTGAAACGTGTCAGCTTTGTGAACGATGTAGTTCATTTGAGCTGTAAAGTAACTGCCCTTACCTGAAACGAAGTCTTGCTTGTAGGAAGACTCAGAGCCTGGGATTTAACTATATTTCTGAAGTGAAACACACAGCAGAGTTCTCATCCTTTGATCACACTCTACTTTAGAACAAGAAGCAAGCTCTTGCTTTCTAGAGTCTCTAAGATAGCAGGAAACGTGAGTGTGCTGGGAACAAAAGAACGGTGTTTCCTACACATACGGACCATATCTAGTCCAACTCTGCTTCTGAAACTGACACAAAGCACTAGTCCTCTAACATCCAATGCTTGTCAGTTAAGATGACAAACGTGTGAGCTTTGTGAACGATGTAGTTCGTTTGAGCTGAGATTGACTGCCCTTACCTAAAACGAAGTCTTGCTTGTAGTAAGACACAGAGCCTGGGATTTAAGTAAATTTCTGAAGTGAAACACACAGCAGAGTTCTCATCCTTTGATCACACTCTACTTTAGAATAAGAAGCACGCTCTTGCTTTCTAGAGTCTCTAAGGTAGCAGGAAACGTGAGTGTGCTGGGAACAAAAGAACGGTGTTTCCTACACATATGGACCATATCTAGTCCAACTCTTCTTCTGAAACTGATACAAAGCACTGGTCCTCTAACATCCAATGCTTGTCAATTAAGATGAGAAACCTGTGAGCTTCGTGAATGATGTAGTTCATTTGAGCAGAAAAGTGACTGCCCTTACCTGAAACGAAGTCTTGCCTGTAGGAAATCTCAGAGCCTGGGATTTAACTCCATTTCTGAAGTGAAGCACACAGCATAGTTCTCATCCATGGATCACACTCTGCTTTAGAGCAAGAAGCACACTCTTGCTTTCTAGAGTCTCTAAGACAGCAGGAAATCTGAGTGTGCCCAGAACAAAAGAACGGTGTTTCCTACACATACGGACTATATGTAGTCCAAATCTTCTTCTGAAACTGATAGAATGCACTGGTCCTCTAACATCCAATGCTTGTCAGTTAAGATGAGAAACGTGTGAGCTTTGTGAATGATTTAGTTCCTTTGAACTGAAAAGTGACTGCCCTTACCTGAAACGAAGTCTTGCTTGTAGTAAGACACAGAGCCTGGGATTTAAGTCCATTTCTGAAGGGAAACACACAGCATAGTTCTCATCCATGGTTCACACTCTGCTCTAGAGCGAGAAGCACACTCTAGCTTTCTAGACTCTCTAATACAGCAGGAAATCTGAGTGTGCCCAGAACAAAAGAACGGTGTTTCCTACACATATGGACCATATGTAGTCCAAATCTGCTTCTGAAACTGATACAAAGCACTGACCCTCTAACATCCAATGCTTGTCAGTTAAGATGAGAAATGTGTGAGCTTCATGAACGATGTAGTTAGTTTGAGCAGAAAAGTGACAGCCCTTACCTGAATTTAAGTCTTGCTTGTAGGAAGACTCAGAGCCTGGGATTTAACTCCATTTCTGAAGTGAAACACACAGCAGTGTTCTCATCCATGGATCACACTCTGCTTTAGAGCAAGAAGCACACTCTTGCTTTCTAGAGTCTCTAAGACAGCAGGAAACATGAGTGTGCTGAGAACAAAAGAACGGTGTTTCCTACACATACGGACCATATCTAGTCCAACTCTGCTTCTGAAACTGATACAAAGCACTGGTCCTCTACCATCCAATGCTTGTCTGTTAAGATGAGAAATGTGTGAGCTCAGTGAACGATGTAGTTCGCTTGAGCTGAAAAGTGACTGCCCTTACCTGAAACGAAGTCTTGCTTGTAGGAAGACACAGAGCCTGGGATTTAACTCCATTTCTGAAGGGAAACACACAGCATAGTTCTCATCCATGGATCACACTCTGCTTTAGAGCAAGAAGCACGCTCTTGCTTTCTAGAGTATCTAATACAGCAGGAAATCTGATTGTGCCCAGAACAAAAGAACGGTGTTTCCTACACATACGGACCATATCTAGTCCAACTCTGCTTCTGAAACTGATACAATGCACTGGTCCTCTAACATCTAATGCTTGTCAGTTAAGATGAGAAACGTGTGAGGTTCGTGAACGATGTAGTTCCTTTGAGCAGAAAAGTGACTGCCCTTACCTGAAACAAAGTCTTGCCTGTAGGAAGACACAGAGCCTGGGATTTAAGTCCATTTCTGAAGGGAAACACACAGCATAGTTCTCATCCATGGATCACACTCTGCTTTAGAGCGAGAAGCACACCCTTGCTTTGTAGAGTCTCTAATACAGCAGGAAATCTGAGTGTGCCCGGAACAAAAGAACGGTCTGTCCTACACTTATGGACCATATGTAGTCCAAATCTGCTTTTGAAACTGATAAAAAGCACTGACCATCGAACATCCATTGCTTGTCAGTTAAGATGAGAAACGCGTGAGCTTCATGAACGATGTAGTTCGTTTGAGCAGAAAAGTGACTGCCCTTACCTGAAACGAAGTCTTGCCTGTAGGAAGACTCAGAGCCTGGGATTTAACTCCATTTCTGAAGTCAAGCACACAGCATAGTTCTCATCCATGGATCACACTCTGCTTTAGAGCAAGAAGCACACTCTTGCTTTCTAGACTCTCTAAGACAGCAGGAAATCTGAGTGTGCCCAGAACAAAAGAACGGTGTTTCCTACACATACGGACTATATGTAGTCCAAATCTTCTTCTGAAACTGATACAATGCACTGATACTCTAACATCCAATGCTTGTCTGTTAAGATGAGAAACCTGTGAGCTCAGTGAACGATGTAGTTCTTTTGAGCTGAAAAGTGACTGCCCTTACCTGAAACGAAGTCTTGCTTGTGGTAAGACACAGAGCCTGGGATTTAAGTCAATTTCTGAAGGGAAACACACAGCATAGTTCTCATCCATGGATCACACTCTGCTTTAGAGCAAGAAGCACGCTCTTGCTTTCTAGAGTATCTAATACAGCATGAAATCTGATTGTGCCCAGAACAAAAGAACGGTGTTTCCTACACATACGGACTATATGTAGTCCAAATCTTCTTCTGAAACTGACACAATGCACTGGTCCTCTAACATCCAATGCTTGTCAGTTAAGATGAGAATTGTGTGAGCTTCGTGAACGATGTAGTTAGTTTGAGCAGAAAAGTGACTGCCCTTACCTGAATTTAAGTCTTGCTTGTAGGAAGACTCAGAGCCTGGGATGTAACTCCATTTCTGAAGTAAAACACACAGCAGTGTAATCATCCATTGATCACACTCTGCTTTAGAGCGAGAAGCACGCTCTTGCTTTCTAGAGTCTCTAAGACAGCAGGAAATCTGAGTGTGCCCAGAACAAAAGAACGGTGTTTCCTACACACACAGACTATATGTAGTCCAAATCTTCTTCTGAAACTGATAGATTGCACTGGTCCTCTAACATCCAGTGCTTGTCAGTTAAGATGAGAAACGTGTGAGCTTTGTGAATGATGTAGTTCCTTTGAACTGAAGAGTGACTGCCCTTACCTGAAACGAAGTCTTGCCTGTAGGAAGACACAGAGTCTGGGATTTAACTCCATTTCTGAAGGGAAACATACAGCATAGTTCTCATCAATGGATCACACTCTGCTTTAGAGCAAGAAGCACGCTCTTGCTTTCTAGAGTCTCTAATAGATCAGGAAGTCTGATTGTGCCCAGAACAAAAGAACGGTGTTTCCCACACATACTGACTATATGTAGTCCAAATCTTCTTCTGAAACTGATACAATGCACTGATCCTCTAACATCCAATGCTTGTCTGTTAAGATGAGAAACCTGTGAGCTCAGTGAACGATGTAGTTCATTTGAGCAGAAAAGTGACTGCCCTTACCTGAAACGAAGTCTTGCTTGTAGTAAGACACAGAGCCTGGGATTTAAGTCCATTTCTGAAGGGAAACACACAGCATAGTTCTCATTCATGGATCACACTCTGCTTTAGAGCGAGAAGCACACTCTTGCTTTGTAGAGTCTCTAAAACAGCAGGAAATCTGAGTGTGCCCGGATCAAAAGAACGGTGTTTACTACACATATGGACCATATGTAGTCCAAATCTGCTTCTGAAACTGATACAAAGCACTGACCATATAACATCCAATGCTTGTCAGTTAAGATGAGAAACGTGTGTGCTTCATGAACGATGTAGTTCGTTTGAGCAGAAAAGTGTCTGCCCTTACCTGAAACGAAGTCTTGCCTGTAGGAAATCTCAGAGCCTGGGATTTAACTCCATTTCTGAAGTGAAGCACACAGCATAGTTCTCATCCATGGATCACACTCTGCTTTAGAGCAAGAAGCACACTCTTGCTTTCTAGGGTCTCTAAGACAGCAGGAAACGTGAGTGTGCCCAGAACAAAAGAACGGTGTTTCCTACACATACAGACTATATGTAGTCCAAATCTTCTTCTGAAACTGATAGAATGCACTGGTCCTCTAACATCCAGTGCTTGTCAGTTAAGATGAGAAACGTGTGAGCTTTGTGAATGATTTAGTTCCTTTGAACTGAAAAGTGACTGCCCTTACTGGAAACGAAGTCTTGCTTGTAGTAAGACACAGAGCCCGGGATTTAAGTCCATTTCTGAAGGGAAACACACAGCATAGTTCTCATCCATGGATCACACTCTGCTCTAGAGCGAGAAGCACACTCTAGCTTTCTAGACTCTCTAATACAGCAGGAAATCTGAGTGTGCCCAGAACAAAAGAACGGTGTTTCCTACACATATGGACCATATGTAGTCCAAATCGGCTTCTGAAACTGATACAAAGCACTGACCTTCTAACATCCAATGCTTGTCAGTTAAGATGAGAAATGTGTGAGCTTCATGAACGATGTAGTTAGTTTGAGCAGAAAAGTGACAGCCCTTACCTGTATTTAAGTCTTGCTTGTAGGAAGACTCAGAGCCTGGGATTTAACTCCATTTCTGAAGTAAAACTCACAGAAGTGTAATCATCCATTGATCACTCTCTGCTTTAGAACAAGAAGCATGCTCTTGCTTTCTAGAGTCTCTAAGTCAGCAGGAAACGTGAGTGTGCTGAGAACAAAAGAACGGTGTTTCCTACACATACGGCCTATATGTAGTCCAAATCTTCTTCTGAAACTGATACAATGCACTGGTCCTCTAATATCCAATGCTTGTCAGTTAAGATGAGAAACGTGTGAGCTTTGTGAATGATGTAGTTCCTTTAATCAGAAAAGTGACTGCCCTTACCTGAAACGAAGTCTTGCTTGTAGGGAGACTCAGACCCTGGGATTTAACTCCATTTCTGAAGTGAAACACACAGCATTGTCTCATCCATTGATCACACTCTGCTTTAGAACAAGAAGCACACTCTTGCTTTCTACAATCTCTAAGACAGCAGGAAACGTGAGTGTGCTGAGAACAAAAGAACGGTGTTTCCTACACACACGGACCATATCTAGTCCAACTCTGCTTCTGAAACTGATAAAAAGCACTGGTCCTCTAACATCCAATGCTTGTCTGTTAAGATGAGAAACGTGTGAGCTCAGTGAACGATGTAGTTCGTTTTAGCTGAAAAGTGACTGCCCTTACCTGAAACGAAGTCTTGCTTGTAGGAAAGCACAGAGCCTGGGATTTAACTCCATTTCTGAAGGGAAACACACAGCATAGTTCTCATCCATGGATCACACTCTGCTTTAGAGCGAGAAGCACACTCTTGCTTTGTAGAGTCTCTAAGACAGCAGGAAATCTGAGTGTGCCCAGAACAAAAGAACGGTGTTTCCTATACATACGGACTATATGTAGACCAAATCTTCTTCTGAAACTGATAGAATGCACTGGTCCTCTAACATCCAATGCTTGTCAGTTAAGATGAGAAACGTGTGAGCTTTGTGAATGATGTAGTTCCTTTGAACTGAAAAGTGACTGCCCTTACCTGAAACGAAGTCTTGCTTGTAGTAAGACACAGAGCCTGGGATTTAAGTCCATTTCTGAAGGGAAACACACAGCATAGTTCTCATCCATGGATCACACTCTGCTTTAGATCGAGAAGCACACTCTAACTTTCTAGAGTCTCCAATACAGCAGGAAATCTGAGTGTGCCCAGAACAAAAGAACGGTGTTTCCTACACATATGGACCATATGTAGTCCAAATCTGCTTCTGAAACTGATACAAACCACTGACCGTCTAACATCCAATGCTTGTCAGTTAAGATGAGAAACGTGTGAGCCTCATGAACGGTGTAGTTCGTTTGAGCAGAAAATTGACTGCCCTTACCTGAATTGAAGTCTTGCATGTAGGAAGACTCAGAGCCTGGGATTTAACTCCATTTCTGAAGTAAAACACATAGCATAGTTCTCATCCATGGATCACACTCTGCTTTAGAGTGAGAAATACGCTCTTGCTTTCTCGAGTCTCTAACACAGCAGGAAACGTGAGTGTGCTGAGAATAAAAGGACGGTGTTTCCTACACATACGGACCATATCTAGTCCAACTCTTCTTCTGAAACTGATACAAAGCACTGGTCCTCTAACATCCAATGCTTGTCAGTTAAGATGAGAAACGTGTGAGCTTCATCAACGATGTAATTCGTTTGAGCTGAAAAGTGACTGCCCTTACCAGAAACAAAGTCTTGCTTGTAGGAAGACTCAGAGCCTGGGATTTAACTCCATTTCTGAAGTGAAACACACAGCATAGTTCTCATCCATGGATCACACTCTGCTTTAGAGCAAGAAGCATACTCTTGCTTTCTAGAGTCTCTAAGGCAGCAGGAAACGTGAGTGTGCCCAGAACAAAAGATCGGTGTTTCCTACACATATGGACAATATGTAGTCCAAATCTGCTTCTGAAACTGATACAAAGCTCTGACCCTCTAACATCCAATGTTTGTCAGTTAAGATGAGAAACGTGTGAGCTTTGTGAACAATGTAGTTCGTTTGAGCAGAAAACTGACTGCCCTTACTTGAAACGAAGTCTTGCTTGTAGGAAGACTCAGAACCTGGGATTTAACTCCATTTCTGAAGTGAAACACACAGCAGGGTTCTCATCCATAGATCAAACTCTGCGTTAGAACAAGAAGCACGCTCTTGCTTTCTAGACTCTCAAAGACATCAGGAAACGTGAGTGTGCTGAGAACAAAAGAACGGTGTTTCCTACACATAGGGACCATATCTAGTCCAACTCTGCTTCTGAAACTGATACAAAGCACTGGTCCTCTAACATCCAATGATTGTCAGTTAAGATGAGAAACGTGTGAGCTTCGTGAACGATGTTGTTCCTGTGAGCAGAAAAGAGACTGCACTTACCTGAAACGAAGTCTTGCTTGTAGGGAGACACAGAGCATGCGATTTAACTCCATTTCTGAAGTGAAACACACAGCATAGTCTCATCCATGGATCACACTCTGTTTTAGAGCGAGAAGCACGCTCTTGCTTTCTAGAGTCTCTAAGACAGCAGGAAACGTGAGTGTGCTGAGAACAAAAGAATGGTGTTTCCTACACATATGGACATTATATAGTCCAACTCTTCTTCTGAAATTGATACAAAGCACTGGTCCTCTAACATCCAATGCTTGTCAGTTAAGATGAGAAACGTGTGAGCAACGTGAACGATGTAGTTCGTTTGAGGAGAAAACTGACTGCCCTTACCTGAAACGAAGTCTTGCTTGTAGTAAGACTCAGAGCCTGGGATTTAACTCCATTTCTGAAGTGAAACACACAGCAGTGTTCTCATCCATTGATCACACTCTGCTTTAGAACAAGAAGCATGCTTTTGCTTTCTAGAGTCTTTAAGAGAGCAGGAAACGTGAGTTTGCTGAGAACAAAAGAACGGTGTTTCCTACACATAAGGACCATATCTAGTCGAACTCTGCTTCTGAAACTGATACGAAGCACTGAACCTCGAACATCCAATCCTTGTCAGTTAAGATGAGAAACGTGTGAACTTCGTGAACGATGTAGTTAGTTTGAGCAGAAATGTCACTGCCTTTATCTGAATGGAAGTCTTGCTTGTAGGAAGACTCAGAGCCTAGGATTTAACTCCATTTCTGAAGTAAAACACATAGCATAGTTCTCATCCATGGATCACACTCTGCTTTAGAGTGAGACGTACGCTCTTGCTTACTAGAGTCTCTAACACAGCAAGAAACGTGAGTTTGCTGAGAACAAAAGAACGGTGTTTCCTACACATAAGGACCATATCTAGTCGAACTCTGCTTCTGAAACTGATACAAAGCACTGAACCTCGAACATCCAATGCTTGTCAGTTAAGATGAGAAACGTGTGAGCTTCATGAACGATGTAATTCGTTTGAGCTGAAAAGTGACTGCCCTTACCAGAAACAAAGTCTTGCTTGTAGGAAGACTCAGAGCCTGGGATTTAACTCCATTTCTGAAGTGAAACACACAGCATAGTTCTCATCCATGGATCACACTCTGCTTTAGAGCAAGAAGCATACTCTTGCTTTCTAGAGTCTCTAAGACAGCAGGAAACGTGAGTGTGCCCAGAACAAAAGAATGGTGTTTCCTACACATACGGACTATATGTAGTCCAAATCTTCTGAAACTGATAGAATGCACTGGTCCTCTAACATCCAATGCTTGTCAGTTAAGATGAGAAACGTGTGAGCTTTGTGAATGATGTAGTTCCTTTGAGCTGAAAAGTGACTGCCCTTACCTGAAACGAAGTCTTGCTTGTAGTAAGACACAGAGCCTGGGATTTAAGTCCATTTCTGAAGGGAAACACACAACATAGTTCTCATCCATGGATCACACTCTGCTTTAGAGCGAGAAGTACACTCTAGCTTTCTAGAGTCTCTAATACAGCAGGAAATCTGAGTGTGCCCAGGACAAAAGAACGGTGTTTCCTATACATATGGACCATATGTAGTCCAAATCTGCTTCTGAAACTGATACAAAGCACTGACCATCTAACATCCAATGCTTGTCAGTTGAGATAAGAAACGTGTGAGCTTCGTGAACGATGTAGTTAGTTTGAGCAGAAAAGTGACTGCCCTTACCTGAATGGAATTCTTGCTTGTAGGAAGACTCAGAGCCTGGGATTTAACTCCATTTCTGAAGTAAAACACACAGCAGTGTAATCATCCATTGATCACACTCTGCTTTAGAGCAAGAAGCACGCTCTTGCTTTCTAGACTCTCAAAGACAGCAGGAAACGTGAGTGTGCTGAGAACAAAAGAACAGTGTTTCCTACACATAGGGACCATATCTAGTCCAACTCTGCTTCTGAAACTGATACAAAGCACTGGTCCTCTAACATCCAATGCTTGTCAGTTAAGATGAGAAACGTGTGAGCTTCGTGAACGATGTTGTTCCTTTGAGCAGAAAAGAGACTGCACTTACCTGAAACGAAGTCTTGCTTGTAGGGAGACACAGAGCATGGGATTTAACTCCATTTCTGAAGTGAAACACACAGCATAGTCTCATCCATGGATCAAACTCTGTTTTAGAGCGAGAAGCTCGCTCTTGCTTTCTAGAGTCTCTAAGGCAGCAGGAAACGTGAGTGTGCCCAGAACAAAAGATCGGTGTTTCCTACACATATGGACAATATGTAGTCCAACTCTTCTTCTGAAATTGATACAAAGCACTGGTCCTCTAACATCCAATGATTGTCAGTTAAGATGAGAAACGTGTGAGCTTCATGAACAATGTAGTTCGTTTGAGCAGAAAACTGACTGCCCTTACCTGAAACGAAGTCTTGCTTGTAGTAAGACTCAGAGCCTGGGATTTAACTCCATTTCTGAAGTGAAACACACAGCAGTGTTCTCATCCATTGATCACACTCTGCTTTAGAACAAGAAGCATGCTTTTGCTTTCTAGAGTCTTTAAACAGCAGGAAATGTGAGTTTGCTGAGAACAAAAGAACGGTGTTTCCTACACATAAGGACCATATCTAGTCGAACTCTGATTCTGAAACTGATACAAAGCACTGAACCTCGAACATCCAATGCTTCTCAGTTAAGATGAGAAACGTGTGAGCTTTGTGAACGATGTAGTTCGTTTGACCAGAAATGTCACTGCCTTTATCTGAATGGAAGTCTTGCTTGTAGGAGGACTCAGAGCCTGGGATTTAACTCCATTTCTGAAGTAAAACACATAGCATAGTTCTCATCCATGGATCACACTCTGCTTTAGAGTGAGAAGTACGCTCTTGCTTTCTAGAGTCTCTAACACAGCAGTAAACGTGAGTGTGCTGAGAATAAAAGAACGGTGTTTCCTACACATACGGACCATATCTAGTCCAACTCTTCTTCTGAAACTGATACAAAGCACTGGTCCTCTAACATCCAATGCTTGTCAGTTAAGATGAGAAACGTGTGAGCTTCAAGAACGATGTAGTTCTTTTGAGCAGAAAAGTGACTGCCCGTACCTGAAACGAAGCCTTGCTTGTAGGAAGACTCAGAGCCTGGGATTTAACTCCATTTCTGAAGTGAAACACACAGCATAGTTCTCATCCATGGATCACACTGTGCTTTAGGGCAAGAAGCACACTCTTGCTTTCTAGAGTCTCTAAGACAGAAGGAAACGTGAGTGTGCCCAGAACAAAAGAATGGTGTTTCCTACACATACGGACTATATGTAGTCCAAATCTGCTTCTGAAACTGATAGAATGCACTGGTCCTCTAACATCCAATGCTTGTCAGTTAAGATGAGAAACGTGTGAGCTTTGTGAATGATGTAGTTCCTTTGAACTGAAAAGTGACTGCCCTTACCTGAAACGAAGTCTTGCATGTAGTAAGTCACAGAGCCTGGGATTGAAGTCCATTTCTGAAGGGAAACACACAACATAGTTCTCATCCATGGATCACACTCTGCTTTAGAGCAAGAAGCACACTCTAGCTTTCTAGAGTCTCTAATACAGCAGGAAATCTGAGTGTGCCCAGGACAAAAGAACGGTGTTTCATATACATATGGACTATATGTAATCCAAATCTGCTTCTGAAACTGATACAAAGCACTGACCCTCTAACATCCAATGCTTGTCAGTTGAGATAAGAAACGTGTGACCTTCGTGAACGATGTAGTTAGTTTGAGCAGAAAAGTGACTGCCCTTACCTGAATGGAATTCTTGCTTGTAGGAAGATTCAGAGCCTGGGATTTAACTCCATTTCTGAAGTAAAACACACAGCAGTGTAATCATCCATTGATCACACTCTGCTTTAGAACAAGAAGCACGCTCTTGCTTTCTAGAGTCTCCAAGGCAGCAGGAAACGTGAGTGTGCCCAGAACAAAAGATCGGTGTTTCCTACACATATGGACAATATGTAGTCCAAATCTGCTTCTGAAACTGATACAAAGCACTGACCCTCTAACATCCAATGCTTGTCATTTAAGATGAGAAACGTGTGAGCTTCGTGAACAATGTAGTTCGTTTGAGCAGAAAACTGACTGCCCTTACCTGAAACGAAGTCTTGCTTTTAGGAAGACTCAGAGCCTGGGATTTAACTCCATTTCTGAAGTGAAACACACAGCAGGGTTCTCATCCATTGATCAAACTCTACGTTAGAACAAGGAGCATATTCTTGCTTCCTAGAGTCTCTAAGACAGCAAGAAACGTGAGTTTGCTGAAAACAAAAGAACAGTGTTTCCTACACATACGGACCATATCTAGTCCAACTCTGCTTCTGAAACTGATACAAAGCACTGGTCCTCTAACATCCAATGCTTGTCTGTTTAGATGAGAAACATGTGAGCTCTGTGAAAGATGTAGTTCGTTTGAGCTGAAAAGTGACTGCCCTTAAGTGAAACGAAGTCCTGCTTGTAGGAAGACATAGAGCCTGGGATTTAACTACATGTATGAAGGGAAACACACAGCATAATTTTCATCCATGGATCACACTCTGCTTTAGAGCGAGAAGCACGCCCTTGCTTTCTAGAATCTCTAATACAGCAGGAAATCGGAGTGTGCCCAGAACAAAAGAACGGTGTTTCCTACACATACGGACTATATGTAGTCCAAATCTTTATCTAAAACAGATAGAATGCACTGGTACTCTAACATCCAATGCTTGTCAGTTAAGATGAGAAACGTGTGAGCTTCGTGAAAGATGTAGATACTTTGAGCTGAAAAGTGACTGCCCTACCAAAAACGAAGTCTTGCTTGTAGGAAGACTCAGAGCCTGGGATTTATCTCCATTTCTGAAGTAAAACACACAGCAGTGTAATCATACATTGATCACACTCTGCTTTAGAACAAGAAGCACACTCTTGCTTTCTAGAGTCTCTAAGACAGGACGAAACGAGAGTTTGCTGAGAACAAAAGAACGGTGTTTCCTACACATACAGACATTATATAGTCCAACTCTGCTTCTGAAACTGATACAAAGCACTGGTCCTCTAACATCCAATGCTTGTCTGTTAAGATGAGAAACGTGTGAGCTCAGTGAACGATGTAGTTCGTTTGAGCAGAAAAGTGACTGCTCTTACCTGAAACGAAGTCTTGCTTGTAGGAAGATACAGAGCTTGGGATTTAACTCCATTTCTGAAGGGAAACACACAGCACAGTTCTGATCAATGGATCACACTCTGCTTTAGAGCGAGAAGCACGCTCTTGCTTTCTAGAGTCTCTAAGACAGCAGGAAACGTGAGTGTGCTGAGAACAAAAGAATGGTGTTTCCTACACATATGGACATTATATAGTCCAACTCTTCTTCTGAAATTGATACAAAGCACTGGTCCTCTAACATCCAATGCTTGTCAGTTAAGATGAGATACGTGTGAGCAACGTGAACGTTGTAGTTCGTTTGAGGAGAAAACTGACTGCCCTTACCTGAAACGAAGTCTTGCTTGTAGTAAGACTCAGAGCCTGGGATTTAACTCCTTTTCTGAAGTGAAACACACAGCAGTGTTCTCATCCATTGATCACACTCTGCTTTAGAACAAGAAGCATGCTTTTTCTTTCTAGAGTCTTTAAGACAGCAGGAAACGTGATTTTGCTGAGAACAAAAGAACGGTTTTTCCTACACATAAGGACCATATCTAGTCGAACTCTGCTTCTGAAATTGATACAAAGCACTGAACCTCGAACATCCAATGCTTGTCAGTTAAGATGAGAAACGTGTGAGCTTCGTGAACGATGTAGTTAGTTTGAGCAGAAATGTCACTGCCTTTATCTGAATGGAAGTCTTGCTTGTAGGAAGACTCAGAGCCTGGGATTTAACTCCATTTCTGAAGTGAAACACACAGCATAGTTCTCATCCATGGATCACACTCTGCTTTAGAGTGAGAAGTACGCTCTTGCTTTCTAGAGTCTCTGACACAGCAGGAAACGTGAGTGTGCCCAGAACAAAAGAACGGTGTTTCCTACACATATGGACTATATGTAGTCCAAATCTTCTTCTGAAACTGATAGAATGCACTGGTCCTCTAACATCCAATGCTTGTCAGTTAAGATGAGAAACGTGTGAGCTTCGTGAACGATGTTGTTCCTTTGAGCAGAAAACTGACTGCCCTTACCTGAAACGAAGTCTTGCTTTTAGGAAGACTCAGAGCCTGGGATTTAACTCCATTTCTGAAGTGAAACACACAGCAGGGTTCTCATCCATTGATCAAACACTGCGTTAGAACAAGAAGCATACTCTTGCTTCCTAGAGTCTCTAAGACAGCAAGAAACATGAGTTTGCTGAAAACAAAAGAACAGTGTTTCCTACACATACGGACCATATCTAGTCCAACTCTGCTTCTGAAACTGATACAAAGCACTGGTCCTCTAACATCCAATGCTTGTCTGTTTAGATGAGAAACATGTGAGCTCTGTGAAAGATGTAGTTCGTTTGAGCTGAAAAGTGACTGCCCTTAAGTGAAACGAAGTCTTGCTTGTAGGAAGACATAGAGCCTGGGATTTAACTACATTTATGAAGGGAAACACACAGCATAGTTTTCATCCATGGATCACACTCTGCTTTAGAGCGAGAAGCACGCTCTTTCTTTCTAGAATCTCTAATACAGCAGGAAATCGGAGTGTGCCCAGAACAAAAGAACTGTGTTTCCTACACATACAGACTATATGTAGTCCAAATCTTCATCTAAAACAGATAGAATGCACTGGTACTCTAACATCCAATGCTTGTCAGTTAAGATGAGAAACGTGTGAGCTTCGTGAAAGATGTAGTTCCTTTGAGCTGAAAAGTGACTGCCCTTACCAAAAACGAAGTCTTGCTTGTAGGAAGACACAGAGCCTAGGATTTAAGTACATTTCTGAAGGGAAACACACAGCATAGTTCTCATCCATGGATCACACTCTGCTTTAGAGCGAGAAGCACACTCTTGCTTTCTAGAATCTCTAATACAGCAGGAAATCTGAGTGTGCCCACAACAAAAGATCGATGTTTTCTACACATATGGACCACATGTAGTCCAAATCTGCTTCTGAAACTGATACAAAGTACTGACCATCTAACATCCAATGGTTGTCAGTTAAGATGAGAAACGTGTGAGCATCGTGAACGATGTAGTTCGTTTGAGCAGAAAAGTGACTACCCATACCTGAATTGAAGTCTTGCTTGTAGGAAGCTCAGAGCCTGGGATTTATCTCCATTTCTGAAGTAAAACACACAGAAGTGTAATCATCCATTGATCACACTCTGCTTTAGAACAAGAAGCACACTCTTGCTTTCTAGAGTCTCTAAGACAGGACGAAACGAGAGTTTGCTGAGAACAAAAGAACGGTGTTTCCTACACATACAGACATTATATAGTCCAACTCTGCTTCTGAAACTGATACAAAGCACTGGTCCTCTAATATCTAATGCTTGTCTGTTAAGATGAGAAACGTGTGAGCTCAGTGAACGATGTAGTTCGTTTGAGCAGAAAAGTGACTGCTCTTACCTGAAATGAAGTCTTGCTTGTAGGAAGACACAGAGCCTGGGATTTAAGTCCATTTCTGAAGGGAAACACACAACATAGTTCTCATCCATGGATCACACTCTGCTTTAGAGCAAGAAGCACACTCTAGCTTTCTAGACTCTCAAAGACAGCAGGAAACGTGAGTGTGCTGAGAACAAAAGAACGGTGTTTCCTACACATAGGGACCATATCTAGTCCAACTCTGCTTCTAAAACAGATACAAAGCACGGGTCCTCTAACATCCAATGCTTGTCAGTTAAGATGAGAAACGTGTGAGCTTCGTGAACGATGTTGTTCCTTTGAGCAGAAAAGTGACTGCCCTTACCTGAATGGAAGTCTTGCTTGTAGGAAGACTCAGAGCCTGGGATTTAACTCCATTTCTGAAGTAAAACACACAGCAGTGTAATCACACATTGATCACACTCTGCTTTAGAACAAGAAGCACGCTCTTGCTTTCTAGACTCTCAAAGACAGCAGGAAATGTGAGTGTGCTGAGAACAAAAGAACGGTGTTTCCTACACATAGGCACCATATCTAGTCGAACTCTGCTTCTGAAACAGATACAAAGCACTGGTCCTCTAATATCCAATGCTTGTCAGTTAAGATGAGAAACGTGTGAGCTTCGTGAACGATGTTGTTCCTTTGAGCAGAAAAGTGACTGCCCTTACCTGAAACGAAGTCTTGCTTGTAGGGAGACACAGAGCATGGGATTTAACTCCATTTCTGAAGTGAAACACACAGCATAGTCTCATCCATTTATCACACTCTGCGTTTAAACAAGAAGCATGCTCTTCTTTCTAGAGTCTCTAAGACAGCAGGAAATGTGCGTTTGCTGAGAACAAAAGAACGGTGTTTCCTTCACATAAGGACCACATCTAGTCAAACTCTGCTTCTGAAACTGATACAAAGCACTGAACCTCGAACATCCAATGCTTGTCAGTTAAGATGAGAAACGTGTGAGCTTCGTGAACGATGTAGTTAGTTTGAGCAGAAATGTCACTGCCTTTATCTGAATGGAAGTCTTGCTTGTAGGAAGACTCAGAGCCTGGGATTTAACTCCATTTCTGAAGTAAAACACATAGCATAGTTCTCATCCATGGATCACACTCTGCTTTAGAGTGAGAAGTACGCTCTTGCTTTCTAGGGTCTCTAACACAGCAGGAAACGTGAGTGTGCTGAGAACAAAAGAACGGTGTTTCCTACACATACGGACCATATCTAGTCCAACTCTTCTTCTGAAACTGATACAAAGCACTGGTCCTCTAACATCCAATGCTTGTCAGTTAAGATGAGAAACGTGTGAGCTTCATGAACGATGTAGTTCGATTGAGCAGAAAAGTGACTGCCCTTACCTGAAACGAAGTCTTGCTTGTAGGAAGACTCAGAGCCTGGGATTTAACTCCATTTCTGAAGTGAAACACACAGCATAGTTCTCATCCATGGATCACACTCTGCTTTAGAGCAAGAAGCACACTCTTGCTTTCTAGAGTCTCTAACACAGCAGGAAACGTTAGTGTGCCCAGAACAAAAGAACGGTGTTTCCTACACATACGGACTATATGTAGTCCAAATCTTCTTCTGAAACTGAAAGAAAGCACTGGTCCTCTAACATCCAATGCTTGTCAGTTAAGATGAGAAACGTGTGAGCTTCGTGAACGATGTTGTTCCTTTGAGCAGAAAAGTGACTGCCCTTACCTGAAACGAAGTCTTGCTTGTAGGGAGACACAGAGCATGGGATTTAACTCCATTTCTGAAGTGAAACACACAGCAGGGTTCTCATCCATTGATCAAAATCTACGTTAGAACAAGAAGCATACTCTTGCTTCCTAGAGTCTGTAAGAAAGCAAGAAATGTGAGTTTGCTGAAAACAAAAGAACAGTGTTTCCTACACATACGGACCATGTCTAGTCCAACTCTGCTTCTGAAACTGATACAAAGCACTGGTCCTCTAACATCCAATGCTTGTCTGTTTAGATGAGAAACATGTGAGCTCTGTGAAAGATGTAGTTCGTTTGAGCTGAAAAGTAACTGCCCTTAAGTGTAACGAAGTCTTGATTGTAGGAAGACATAGAGCCTGGGATTTAACTACATTTATGAAGGGAAACACACAGCATAGTTTTCATCCATGGATCACACTCTGCTTTAGAGCGAGAAGCACGCTCTTGCTTTCTAGAATCTCTAATACAGCAGGAAATCTGAGTGTGCCCAGAACAAAAGAACGGTGTTTCCTACACATACGGACTATATGTAGTCCAAATCTTCATCTAAAACAGATAGAATGCACTGGTACTCTAACATCCAATGCTTGTCAGTTAATATGAGAAACGTGTGAGCTTCGTGAAAGATGTAGTTCCTTTGAGCAGAAAAGTGACTGCCCTTACCAAAAACGAAGTCTTGCTTGTAGGAAGACACAGAGCCTAGGATTTAAGTACATTTCTGAAGGGAAAAACACAGCATAGTTCTCATCCATGCATCACACTCTGCTTTAGAGCGAGAAGCACACGCTTGCTTTCTAGAGTCTCTAATACAGCAGGAAATCTGATTGTGCCCAGAACAAAAGATCGGTGTTTTCTACACATATGGACCACATGTAGTCAAAATCTGCTTCTGAAACTGATACAAAGTACTGATCATCTAACATCCAATGGTTGTCAGTTAAGATGAGAAACGTATGAGCATCGTGAACGATGTAGTTCGTTTGAGCAGAAAAGTGACTGCCCATACCTGAATTGAAGTCTTGCTTGTAGGAAGACTCAGAGCCTGGGATTTATCTCCATTTCTGAAGTAAAACACACAGAAGTGTAATCATCCATTGATCACACTCTGCTTTAGAACAAGAAGCACACTCTTGCTTTCTAGAGTCTCTAAGACAGGACGAAACAAGAGTTTGCTGAGAACAAAAGAACGGTGTTTCCTAAACATACAGACATTATATAGTCCAACTCTGCTTCTGAAACTGATACAAAGCACTGGTCCTCTAACATCCGATGCTTGTCTGTTAAGATTAGAAACGTGTGAGCTCAGTGAACGATGTAGTTCGTTTGAGCAGAAAAGTGACTGCTCTTACCTGAAACGAAGTCTTGCTTGTAGGAAGACACAGAGCCTGGTGTTTAAGTCCATTTCTGAAGGGAAACACACAACATAGTTCTCATCCATGGATCACACTCTGCTTTAGAGCAAGAAGCACACTCTAGCTTTCTAGAGTCTCTAATACAGCAGGAAATCTGAGTGTGCCCAGGACAAAAGAACGGTGTTTCCTATACATATGGACCATATGTAGTCCAAATCTGCTTCTGAAACTGATACAAAGCACTGACCCTCTAACATCCAATGATGGTCAGTTAAGATGAGAAACGTGTGAGCTTCGTGAACGATGTAGTTAGTTTGAGCAGAAATGTCACTGCCTTTATCTGAATGGAAGTCTTGCTTGTAGGAAGACTCAGAGCCTGGGATTTAACTCCATTTCTGAAGTAAAACACACAGCAGTGTAATCATCCATTGATCACACTCTGCTTTAGAACAAGAAGCAAGCTCTTGCTTTCTAGACTCTCAAAGACAGCAGGAAACGTGAGTGTGCTGAGAACAAAAGAACGGTGTTTCCTACACATAGGGACCATATCTAGTCCAACTCTGCTTCTAAAACAGATACAAAGCACGGGTCCTCTAACATCCAATGCTTGTCAGTTAAGATGAGAAACGTGTGAGCTTCGTGAACGATGTTGTTCCTTTGAGCAGAAAAGTGACTGCCCTTACCTGCATGGAAGTCTTGCTTGTAGGAAGACTCAGAGCCTGGGATTTAACTCCATTTCTGAAGTAAAACACACAGCAGTGTAATCATCCATTGATCACACTCTGCTTTAGAACAAGAAGCACGCTCTTGCTTTCTAGACTCTCAAAGACAGCAGGAAATGTGAGTGTGCTGAGAATGAAAGAACGGTGTTTCCTACACATAGGGACCATATCTAGTCGAACTCTGCTTCTGAAACAGATACAAAGCACTGGTCCTCTAACATCCAATGCTTGTCAGTTAAGATGAGAAACGTGTGAGCTTCGTGAACGATGTTGTTCCTTTGAGCAGAAAAGTGACTGCCCTTACCTGAAACGAAGTCTTGCTTGTAGGGAGACACAGAGCATGGGATTTTACTCCATTTCTGAAGTGAAACACACAGCATAGTCTCATCCATTTATCACACTCTGCGTTTAAACAAGAAGCATGCTCTTCTTTCTAGAGTCTCTAAGAGAGCAGGAAATGTGAGTGTGCTGAGAACAAAAGAACGGTGTTTCCTACACATAAGGACCATATCTAGTCGAACTCTGCTTCTGAAACTGATACAAAGCACTGAATCTCGAACATCCAATGCTTGTCAGTTAAGATGAGAAACGTGTGAGCTTCGTGAACGATGTAGTTAGTTTGAGCAGAAATGTCACTGCCTTTATCTGATTGGAAGTCTTGCTTGTAGGAAGACTCAGAGCCTGGGATTTAACTCCATTTCTGAAGTGAAACACACAGCATAGTTCTCATCCATGGATCACACTCTGCTTTAGAGCAAGAAGCACACTCTTGCTTTCTAGAGACTCTAACACAGCAGGAAACGTGAGTGTGCCCAGAACAAAAGAACGGTGTTTCCTACACATACGGACCATATCTAGTCCAACTCTTCTTCTCAAATTGATACAAAGCACTGGTCCTCTAACATCCAATGCTTGTCAGTTAAGATGAGAAACGTGTGAGCAACGTGAACGATGTAGTTCGTTTGAGGAGAAAACTGACTGCCCTTACCTGAATGGAAGTCTTGCTTGTAGTAAGACTCAGAGCCTGGGATTTAACTCCATTTCTGAAGTAAAACACACAGCAGTGTAATCATCCATTGATCACACTCTGCTTTAGAACAAGAAGCACGCTCTTGCTTTCTAGACTCTCAAAGACAGCAGGAAATGTGAGTGTGCCCAGAACAAAAGAACGGTGTTTCCTACACATAGGGACCATATCTAGTCCAACTCTGCTTCTGAAACAGATACAAAGCACTGGTCCTCTAACATCCAATGCTTGTCAGTTAAGATGAGAAACGTGTGAGCTTCGTGAACGATGTTGTTCCTGTGAGCAGAAAAGTGACTGCCCTTACCTGAAACGAAGTCTTGCTTGTAGGGAGACACAGAGCATGGGATTTAACTCCATTTCTGAAGTGAAACACACAGCATAGTCTCATCCATGGATCACACTCTGTTTTAGAGCGAGAAGCTCGCTCTTGCTTTCTAGAGTCTCTAAGGCAGCAGGAAACGTGGGTGTGCCCAGAACAAAAGATCGGTGTTTGCTACACATACGGACCATATCTAGTCCAACTCTGCTTCTGAAACTGATACAAAGCACTGGTCCTCTAACATGCAATGCTTGCCTGTTTAGATGAGAAACATGTGAGCTCTGTGAAAGATGTAGTTCGTTTGAGCTGAAAAGTGACTGCCCTTAAGTGAAACGAAGTCTTGCTTGTAGGAAGACATAGAGCCTGGGATTTAACTACATTTATGAAGGGAAACACACAGCATAGTTTTCATCCATGGATCACACTCTGCTTTAGAGCGAGAAGCACGCTCTTGCTTTCCAGAATCTCTAATAGAGCAGGAAATCTGAGTGTGCCCAGAACAAAAGAACGGTGTTTCCTACACATACGGACTATATGTAGTCCAAATCTTCATCTAAAACAGATAGAATGCACTGGTACTCTAACATCCAATGCTTGTCAGTTAAGATGAGAAACGTGTGAGCTTCGTGAAAGATGTAGTTCCTTTGAGCAGAAAAGTGACTGCCCTTACCAAAAACGAAGTCTTGCTTGTAGGAAGACACAGAGCCTAGGATTTAAGTACATTTCTGAAGGGAAACACACAGCATAGTTCTCATCCATGGATCACACTCTGCTTTAGAGCGAGAAGCACACTCTTGCTTTCTAGAGTCTCTGATACAGCAGGAAATCTGAGTGTGCCCAGAACAAAAGATCGGTGTTTTCTACACATATGGACCACATGTAGTCAAAATCTGCTTCTGAAACTGATACAAAGTACTGACCATCTAACATCCAATGGTTGTCAGTTAAGATGAGAAACCTGTGAGCATCGTGAACGATGTAGTTCGTTTGAGCAGAAAAGTGACTGCCCATACCTGAATTGAAGTCTTGCTTGTATGAAGACTCAGAGCCTGGGATTTATCTCCATTTCTGAAGTAAAACACACAGCAGTGTAATCATCCATTGATCACACTCTGCTTTAGAACAAGAAGCACGCTCTTGCTTTCTAGAGTCTCTAAGACAGCACGAAACGAGAGTTTGCTGAGAACAAAACAACGGTGTTTCCTACACATACAGTCATAATATAGTCCAACTCTGCTTCTGAAACTGCTACAAAGCACTGGTCCTCTAACATCCAATGCTGACTGTTAAGATGAGAAACATGAGAGCTCAGTGAATGATGTAGTTCGTTTGAGCAGAAAAGTGACTGCTCTTACCTGAAACGAAGTCTTGCTTGTAGTAAGATACAGAGCTTGGGATTTAACTCCATTTCTGAAGGGAAACACACAGCACAGTTCTCATCCATGGATCACACTCTGCTTTAGAGCGAGAAGCATGCTCTTGCTTTCTAGAGTCTCTAAGACAGCAGGAAACGTGAGTGTGCTGAGAACAAAAGAACGGTGTTTCCTACACATATGGACATTATATAGTCCAACTCTTCTTCTGAAATTGATACAAAGCACTGGTCCTCTAACATCCAATGCTTGTCAGTTAAGATGAGAAACGTGTGAGCAACGTGAACGATGTAGTTCGTTTGAGGAGAAAACTGACTGCCCTTACCTGAAACGAAGTCTTGCTTGTAGTAAGACTCAGAGCCTGGGATTTAACTCCATTTCTGAAGTAAAACACACAGCAGTGTAATCATCCATTGATCACACTCTGCTTTAGAACAAGAAGCACGCTCTTGCTTTCTAGACTCTCAAAGACAGCAGGAAATGTGAGTGTGCCCAGAACAAAAGAACGGTGTTTCCTACACATATGGACCATATCTAGTCCAACTCTGCTTCTGAAACAGATACAAAGCACTGGTGCTCTAACATCCAATGCTTGTCAGTTAAGATGAGAAACGTGTGAGCTTTGTGAACGATGTTCCTTTGAGCAGAAAAGTGACTGCCCTTACCTGAAACGAAGTCTTGCTTGTAGGAAGACTCAGAGCCTGGGATTTATCTCCGTTTCTGAAGTGAAACACACAGCATAGTTCTCATCCATGGATCACACTCTGCTTTAGAGCAAGAAGCAAACTCTTGCTTTCTAGAGTCTCTAACACAGCAGGAAACCTGAGTGTGCCCAGAACAAAAGAACGGTGTTTCCTACACATACGGACTATATGTAGTCCAAATCTTCTTCTGAAACTGATAGAATGCACTGGTCCTCTAACATCCAATGCTTGTCAGTTAAGATGAGAAACGTGTGAGCTTCGTGAACAATGTAGTTCGTTTGAGCAGAAAACTGACTGCCCTTACCTGAAATGAACTCTTGCTTGTAGGAAGAATCAGAGCCTGGGATTTAACTCCATTTCTGAAGTGAAACACACAGCAGGGTTCTCATCCATTGATCAAACTCTACGTTAGAACAAGAAGCATACTCTTGCTTCCTAGAGTCTCTAAGACAGCAAGAAACGTGAGTATGCTGAAAACAAAAGAACAGTGTTTCCTACACATACGGACCATATCTAGTCCAACTCTGCTTCTGAAACTGATACAAAGCACTGGTCCTCTAACATGCAATGCTTGTCTGTTTAGATGAGAAACATGTGAGCTCTGTGAAAGATGTAGTTCGTTTGAGCTGAAAAGTGACTGCCCTTAAGTGAAACGAAGTCTTGCTTGTAGGAAGACATAGAGCCTGGGATTTAACTACATTTATGAAGGGAAACACACAGCATAGTTTTCATCCATGGATCACACTCTGCTTTAGAGCGAGAAGCACGCTCTTGCTTTCTAGAATCTCTAATACAGCAGGAAATCTGAGTGTGCCCAGAACAAAAGAACGGTGTTTCCTACACATACAGACTATATGTAGTCCAAATCTTCATCTAAAACAGATAGAATGCACTGGTACTCTAACATCCAATGCTTGTCAGTTAAGATGAGAAACGTGTGAGCTTCGTGAAAGATGTAGTTCCTTTGAGCAGAAAAGTGACTGCCCTTACCAAAAACGAAGTCTTGCTTGTAGGAAGACACAGAGCCTAGGATTTAAGTACATTTCTGAAGGGAAACACACAGCATAGTTCTCATCCATGGATCACACTCTGCTTTAGAGCGAGAAGCACACTCTTGCTTTCTAGAGTCTCTAATACAGCAGGAAATCTGTGTGTGCCCAGATCAAAAGATCGGTGTTTTCTACACATATGGACCACATGTAGTCAAAATCTGCTTCTGAAACTGATGCAAAGTACTGACCATCTAACATCCAATGGTTGTCAGTTAAGATGAGAAACGTGTGAGCATCGTGAACGATGTAGTTCGTTTGAGCAGAAAAGTGACTGCCCATACCTGAATTGAAGTCTTGCTTGTAGGAAGACTCAGAGCCTGGGATTTATCTCCATTTCTGAAGTAAAACACACAGCAGTGTAATCATCCATTGATCACACTCTGCTGTAGAACAAGAAGCACGCTCTTGCTTTCTAGAGTCTCTAAGACAGCACGAAACGAGAGTTTGCTGAGAACAAAAGAACGGTGTTTCCTACAAATACAGACATTATATAGTCCAACTCTGCTTCTGAAACTGATACAAAGCACTGGTCCTCTAACATCCAATGCTTGCCTGTTAAGATGAGAATCGTGTGAGTTCAGTGAACGATGTAGTTCGTTTGAGCAGAAAGGTGCCTGCTCTTACCTGAAACGAAGTCTTGCTTGTAGGAAGATACAGAGCTTGTGATTTAACTCCATTTCTGAAGGGAAACACACAGCACAGTTCTCATCCATGGATCACACTCTGCTTTAGAGCGAGAAGCACGCTCTTGTTTTCTAGAGTCTCTAAGACAGCAGGAAACGTGAGTGTGCTGAGAACAAAAGAACGGTGTTTCCTACACATATGGACATTATATAGTCCAACTCTTCTTCTGAAATTGATACAAAGCACTGGTCCTCTAACATCCAATGCTTGTCAGTTAAGATGAGAAACGTGTGAGCAACGTGAACGATGTAGTTCGTTTGAGGAGAAAACTGACTGCCTTTACCTGAAACGAAGTCTTGCTTGTAGTAAGACTCAGAGCCTGGGATTTAACTCCATTTCTGAAGTGAAACACACAGCAGTGTTCTAATCCATTGATCACACTCTGCTTTAGAATAAGAAGCATGCTTTTGCTTTCTAGAGTCTCTAATACAGCAGGAAATCTGAGTGTGCCCAGGACAAAAGAACGGTGTTTCCTATACATATGGACCATATGTAGTCCAAATCTGCTTCTGAAACTGATACAAAGCACTGACCCTCTAACATCCAATGGTTGTCAGTTAAGATGAGAAACGTGTGAGCTTCGTGAACGATGTAGTTCGTTTGAGCAGAAAAGTGACTGCCCATACCTGAACTGAAGTCTTGCTTGTAGGAAGACTCAGAGCCTGGGATTTATCTCCATTTCTGAATTAAAACTCACAGCAGTGTAATCATCCATTGATCACACTCTGCTTTAGAACAAGAAGCATGCTCTTGCTTTCTAGAGTGTCTAATACAGCACGAAACGAGAGTTTGCTGAGAACAAAAGCACGGAGTTTCCTACACATAGAGACATTATATATTCCAAATCTGTTTCTGAAACTGATACAAAGCACTGGTCCTCTAACATCCAATGCTTGTCAGTTAAGATGAGAAACGTGTGAGCTTTGTGAATGATGTAGTTCCTTTGAACTGAAAAGTGACTGCCCTTACCTGAAACGAAGTTTGCTTGTAGGAAGACACAGAGCCTGGGATTTAAGTCCATTTCTGAAGGGAAACACACAACATAGTTCTCATCCATGGATCACACTCTGCTTTAGAGCAAGAAGCACACTCTAGCTTTCTAGAGTCTCTAATACAGCTGGAAATCTGAGTGTGCCCAGGACAAAAGAATGGTGTTTCCTATACATATGGACCATATGTAGTCCAAATCTGCTTCTGAAACTGATACAAAGCACTGACCCTCTAACATCCAATGCTTGTCAGTTAAGATGAGAAACGTGTGAGCTTCGTGAACGATGTTGTTCCTTTGAGCAGAAAAGTGACTGCCCTTACCTGAAACGAAGTCTTGCTTGTAGGGAGACACAGAGCATGGGATTTAACTCCATTTCTGCAGTGAAACACACAGCATAGTCTCATCCATGGATCACACTCTGTTTTAGAGCGAGAAGCACGCTCTTGCTTTCTAGAGTCTCTAAGGCAGCAGGAAACGTGAGTGTGCCCAGAACAAAAGATCGGTGTTTCCTACACATATGGACAATATGTAGTCCAAATCTGCTTCTGAAACTGATACAAAGCCTGAACCTCTAACATCCAATGCTTGTCAGTTAAGATGAGAAACGTGTGAACCTCGTGAACAATGTAGTACGTTTGAGCAGAAAACTGACTGCCCTTACCTGAAACGAAGTCTTGCTTGTAGGAAGACTCAGAGACTGCGATTTAACTCCATTTCTGAAGTGAAACACACAGCAGGGTTCTCATCCATTGATCAAACTCTGCGTTAGAACAAGAAGCATACTCTTGCTTCCTAGAGTCTCTAAGACAGCAAGAAACGTGAGTTTGCTGAAAACAAAAGAACAGTGTTTCCTACAAATACGGACCATATCTAGTCCAACTCTGCTTCTGAAACTGATACAAAGCACTGGTCCTCTAACATCCAATGGTTGTCAGTTAAGATGAGAAATGTGTGAGCATCGTGAACGATGTAGTTCGTTTGAGCAGTAAAGTGACTGCCCATACCTGAATTGAAGTCTTGCTTGTAGGAAGCCTCAGAGCCTGGGATTTATCTCCATTTCTGAAGTAAAACACACAGCAGTGTAATCATCCATTGATCACACTCTGCTTTAGAACAAGAAGCACGCTCTTGCTTTCTAGTGTCTCTAAGACAGCACGAAACGAGAGTTTGCTGAGAACAAAAGAACGGTGTTTCCTACACATACAGACATTATATAGTCCAACTCTGTTTCTGAAACTGATACAAAGCACTGGTCCTCTAACATCCAATGCTTGTCTGTTAAGATGAGAAACGTGTGAGCTCAGTGAACGATGTAGTTCGTTTGAGCAGGAAAGTGACTGCGCTTACCTGAAACGAAGTCTTGCTTGTAGGATGATACAGAGCCTGGGATTTAACTCCATTTCTGAAGGGAAACACACAGCATAGTTCTCATCCATGGATCACACTCTGCTTTAGAGCGAGAAGCACGCTCTTGCTTTCTAGAGTCTCTAAGACAGCAGGAAACGTGAGTGTGCTGAGTACAAAAGAACGGTGTTTCCTACACATTTGGACATTATATAGTCCAACACTTCTTCTGAAATTGATACAAAGCACTGGTCCTCTAACATCCAATGCTTGTCAGTTAAGATGAGAAACCTGTGAGCATCGTGAACGATGTAGTTCGTTTGAGGAGAAAACTGACTGCCCTTACCTTAACGAAGTCTTGCTTGTAGGAAGACTCAGAGCCTGGGATTTATCTCCATTTCTGAATTAAAACTCACAGCAGTGTAATCATCCATTGATCACACTCTGCTTTAGAACAAGAAGCATGCTCTTGCTTTCTAGAGTGTCTAATACAGCACGAAACGAGAGTTTGCTGAGAACAAAAGCACGGTGTTTCCTACACATAGAGACATTATATATTCCAACTCTGTTTCTGAAACTGATACAAAGCACTGGTCCTCTAACATCCAATGCTTGTCTGTTAAGATGAGAAACGTGTGAGATCAGTGAACGATGTAGTTCGTTTGAGCAGAAAAGTGACTGCTCTTGCCTGAAACGAAGTCTTGCTTGTAGGAAGATACAGAGCCTGGGATGTAACTCCATTTCTGAAGGGAAACACACAGCATAGTTCTCATCCATGGATCACACTCTGCTTTAGAGCGAGAAGCACGCTCTTGCTTTCTAGAGTCTCTAAGACAGCAGGAAACGTGAGTGTGCCCAGAACAAAAGAACGGTGTTTCCTACAAATACGGACTATATGTAGTCCAAATCTTCTTCTGAAACTGACAGAATGCACTGGTCCTCTAACATCCAATGCTTGTCAGTTAAGATGAGAAACGTGTGAGCTTTGTGAATGATGTAGTTCCTTTGAACTGAAAAGTGACTGCCCTTACCTGAAACGAAGTTTGCTTGTAGGAAGACACAGAGCCTGGGATTTAAGTCCATTTCTGAAGGGAAACACACAACATAGTTCTCATCCATGGATCACACTCTGCTTTAGAGCAAGAAGCACACTCTAGCTTTCTAGAGTCTCTAATACAGCTGGAAATCTGAGTGTGCCCAGGACAAAAGAATGGTGTTTCCTATACATATGGACCATATGTAGTCCAAATCTGCTTCTGAAACTGATACAAAGCACTGACCCTCTAACATCCAATGCTTGTCAGTTAAGATGAGAAACGTGTGAGCTTCGTGAACGATGTTGTTCCTTTGAGCAGAAAAGTGACTGCCCTTACCTGAAACGAAGTCTTGCTTGTAGGGAGACACAGAGCATGGGATTTAACTCCATTTCTGCAGTGAAACACACAGCATAGTCTCATCCATGGATCACACTCTGTTTTAGAGCGAGAAGCACGCTCTTGCTTTCTAGAGTCTCTAAGGCAGCAGGAAACGTGAGTGTGCCCAGAACAAAAGATCGGTGTTTCCTACACATATGGACAATATGTAGTCCAAATCTGCTTCTGAAACTGATACAAAGCCTGAACCTCTAACATCCAATGCTTGTCAGTTAAGATGAGAAACGTGTGAACCTCGTGAACAATGTAGTACGTTTGAGCAGAAAACTGACTGCCCTTACCTGAAACGAAGTCTTGCTTGTAGGAAGACTCAGAGCCTGGGATTTAACTCCATTTCTGAAGTGAAACACACAGCAGGGTTCTCATCCATTGATCAAACTCTGCGTTAGAACAAGAAGCATACTCTTGCTTCCTAGAGTCTCTAAGACAGCAAGAAACGTGAGTTTGCTGAAAACAAAAGAACAGTGTTTCCTACAAATATGGACCATATCTAGTCCAACTCTGCTTCTGAAACTGATACAAAGCACTGGTCCTCTAACATCCAATGGTTGTCAGTTAAGATGAGAAATGTGTGAGCATCGTGAACGATGTAGTTCGTTTGAGCAGTAAAGTGACTGCCCATACCTGAATTGAAGTCTTGCTTGTAGGAAGCCTCAGAGCCTGGGATTTATCTCCATTTCTGAAGTAAAACACACAGCAGTGTAATCATCCATTGATCACACTCTGCTTTAGAACAAGAAGCACGCTCTTGCTTTCTAGTGTCTCTAAGACAGCACGAAACGAGAGTTTGCTGAGAACAAAAGAACGGTGTTTCATACACATACTGACATTATATAGTCCAACTCTGTTTCTGAAACTGATACAAAGCACTGGTCCTCTAACATCCAATGCTTGTCTGTTAAGATGAGAAACGTGTGAGCTCAGTGAACGATGTAGTTCGTTTGAGCAGGAAAGTGACTGCGCTTACCTGAAACGAAGTCTTGCTTGTAGGATGATACAGAGCCTGGGATTTAACTCCATTTCTGAAGGGAAACACACAGCATAGTTCTCATCCATGGATCACACTCTGCTTTAGAGCGAGAAGCACGCTCTTGCTTTCTAGAGTCTCTAAGACAGCAGGAAACGTGAGTGTGCTGAGTACAAAAGAACGGTGTTTCCTACACATTTGGACATTATATAGTCCAACACTTCTTCTGAAATTGATACAAAGCACTGGTCCTCTAACATCCAATGCTTGTCAGTTAAGATGAGAAACCTGTGAGCATCGTGAACGATGTAGTTCGTTTGAGGAGAAAACTGACTGCCCTTACCTTAACGAAGTCTTGCTTGTAGGAAGACTCAGAGCCTGGGATTTAACTCCATTTCTGAAGTGAAACACACAGCAGTGTTCTCATCCATTGATCATACTCTGCTTTAGAACAAGAAGCATGCTTTTGCTTTCTAGAGTCTTTAAGACAGCAGGAAACGTGAGTTTGCTGAGTACAAAAGAACGGTGTTTCCTACACATAAGGACCATATCTAGTCGAACTCGGCTTCTGAAACTGATACAAAGCCTGAACCTCTAACATCCAATGCTTGTCAGTTAAGATGAGAAACGTGTGAGCTTTGTGAATGATGTAGTTCCTTTGAACTGAAAAGTGACTGCCCTTACCTGAAACGAAGTCTTGCTTGTAGTAAGACACAGAGCCTGGGATTTAAGTCCATTTCTGAAGGGAAACACACAGCATAGTTCTCATCCATGGATCACACTCTGCTTTAGAGCAAGAAGCACACTCTAGCTTTCTAGAGTCTCTAATACAGCAGGAAATGTGAGTGTGCCCAGGACAAAAGAACGGTGTTTCCTATACATATGGACCATATGTAGTCCAAATCTGCTTCTGAAACTGATACAAAGCACTGACCCTCTAACATCCAATGCTTGTCAGTTAAGATGAGAAACGTGTGAGCTTCGTGAACGATGTTGTTCCTTTGAGCAGAAAAGTGACTGCCCTTACCTGAATGGAAGTCTTGCTTGTAGGAAGACTCAGAGCCTGGGATTTAACTCCATTTCTGAAGTAAAACACACAGCAGTGTAATCATCCATTGATCACACTCTGCTTTAGAACAAGAAGCACGCTCTTACTTTCTAGACTCTCAAAGACATAGGAAACGTGAGTGTGCTGAGAACAAAAGAATGGTGTTTCCTACACATAGGGACCATATCTAGTCCAACTCTGCTTGTGAAACAGATACAAAGGACTGGTCCTCTAACATCTAATGCTTGTCAGTTAAGATGAGAAACGTGTGAGCTTCGTGAACGATGTTGTTCCTTTGAGCAGAAAAGTGACTGCCCTTACCTGAAACGAAGTCTTACTTGTAGGGAGACACAGAGCATGGGATTTAACTCCATTTCTGAAGGGAAACGCACAGCATAGTCTCATCCATGGATCACACTCTGTTTTAGAGCGAGAAGCACCCTCTTGCTTTCTAGAGTCTCTAAGGCAGCAGGAAACGTGAGTGTGCCCAGAACAAAAGATCGGTGTTTCCTACACATATGGACAATATGTAGTCCAAATCTGCTTCTGAAACTGATACAAAGCACTGACCCTCTAACATCCAATGCTTGTCAGTTTAGATGAGAAACGTGTGAGCTTCGTGAACAATGTAGTTCGTTTGAGCAGAAAACTGACTGCCCTTACCTGAAACGAAGTCTTGCTTGTAGGCAGACTCAGAGCCTGGGATTTAACTCCATTTCTGAAGTGAAACACACAGCAGTGTTCTCATCCATTGATCACACTCTGCATTAGAACAAGAAGCATGCTTTTGCTTTCTAGAATCTTTAAGACAGCAGGAAACGTGAGTTTGCTGAGAACAAAAGAACGGTGTTTCCTACACATAAGGACCATATCTAGTCGAACTCTGCTTCTGAAACTGATACAAAGCACTGAACCTCTAACATCCAATGCTTGTCAGTTAAGATGAGAAACGTGTGAGCTTCGTGAACGATGTAGTTAGTTTGAGCAGAAATGTCACTGCCTTTATCTGAATGGAAGTCTTGCTTGTAGGAAGACTCAGAGCCTGGGATTTAACTCCATTTCTGAAGTAAAACACATAGCATAGTTCTCATCCATGGATCACACTCTGCTTTAGAGTGAGAAGTCCGCTCTTGCTTTCTAGAGTCTCTAACACAGCAGGAAACGTGAGTGTGCTGAGAACAAAAGATCGGTGTTTCCTACACATTTGGACATTATATAGTCCAACTCTTCTTCTGAAATTGATACAAAGCACTGGTCCTCTCACATCCAATGCTTGTCAGTTAAGATGAGAAACCTGTGAGCATCGTGAACGATGTAGTTCGTTTGAGGAGAAAACTGACTGCCCTTACCTTAACGAAGTCTTGCTTGTAGGAAGACTCAGAGCCTGGGATTTAACTCCATTTCTGAAGTGAAACACACAGCAGTGTTCTCATCCATTGATCACACTGTGCTTTAGAACAAGAAGCATGCTTTTGCTTTCTAGAATCTTTAAGACTGCAGGAACCGTGAGTTTGCTGAGAACAAAAGAACGGTGTTTCCTACACATAAGGACCATATCTAGTCGAACTCTGCTTCTGAAACTGATACAAAGCCTGGACCTCTAACATCCAATGCTTGTCAGTTAAGATGAGAAACGTGTGAGCTTTGTGAATGATGTAGTTCCTTTGAACTGAAAAGGGACGGCCCTTACCTGAAACGAAGTCTTGCATGTAGGAAGACACAGAGCCTGGGATTTAAGTCAATTTCTGAAGGAAACACACAACATAGTTCTCATCCATGGATCACACTCTGCTTTAGAGCAAGAAGCACACTCTAGCTTTCTAGAGTCTCTAATACAGCAGGAAACGTGAGTGTGCCCAGGACAAAAGAACGGTGTTTCCTATACATATGGACCATATGTAGTCCAAATCTGCTTCTGAAACTGATACAAAGCACTGACCTTCTAACATCCAATGCTTGTCAGTTAAGATGAGAAACGTGTGAGCTTCGTGAACGATGTTGTTCCTTTGAGCAGAAAAGTGACTGCCCTTACCTGAATGGAAGTCTTGCTTGTAGGAAGACTCAGAGCCTGGGATTTAACTCCATTTCTGAAGTAAAACACACAGCAGTGTAATCATCCATTGATCACACTCTGCTTTAGAACAAGAAGCAAGCTCTTACTTTCTAGACTCTCAAAGACATAGGAAACGTGAGTGTGCTGAGAACAAAAGAACGGTGTTTCCTACACATACGGACTATATGTAGTCCAAATCTTCTTCTGAAACTGATAGAATGCACTGGTCCTCTAACATCCAATGATTGTCAGTTAAGATGAGAAACGTGTGAGCTTTGTGAATGATGTAGTTCTTTGAACTGAAAAGTGACTGCCCTTACCTGAAACGAAGTCTTGCTTGTTGTAAGACAAAGAGCCTGGGATTTAAGTCCATTTCTGAAGGGAAACACACAACATAGTTCTCATCCATGGATCACACTCTGCTTTAGAGCGAGAAGCACGCTCTTGCTTTCCAGAGTCTCTAAGACAGCAGGAAATCTGAGTGTGCCCAGGACAAAAGAACGGTGTTTCCTATACATATGGACCATATGTAGTCCAAATCTGCTTCTGAAACTGATAAAAAGCACTGACACTCTAACATCCAATGGTTGTCAGTTAAGATGAGAAACGTGTGAGCATCGTGAACGATGTAGTTCGTTTGAGCAGGAAAGTGACTGCCCATAACTGAATTGAAGTCTTGCTTGTAGGAAGACTCAGAGCCTGGGATTTATCTCCATTTCTGAAGTAAAACACACAGCAGTGTAACCATCCATTGATCACACTCTGCTTTAGAACAAGAAGCACGCTCTTGCTTTCTAGACTCTCAAAGACAGCAGGAAACGTGAGTGTGCTGAGAACAAAAGAACGGTGTTTCCTACACATAGGGACCATATCTAGTCCAAATCTGCTTCGAAAACAGATACAAAGCACGGGTCCTCTAACATCCAATGCTTGTCAGTTAAGATGAGAAACGTGTGAGCTTCATGAACGATGTTGTTCCTTTGAGCAGAAAAGTGACTGCCCTTACCTGAATGGAAGTCTTGCTTGTAGGAAGACTCAGAGCCTGGGATTTAACTCCATTTCTGAAGTAAAACACACAGCAGTGTAATCATCCATTGATCACACTCTGCTTTAGAGCAAGAAGCACGCTCTTGCTTTCTAGAGTCTCTAATACAGCAGGAAATCTGAGTGTGCCCAGGACAAAAGAATGGTGTTTCCTATACATATGGACTATATGTAGTCCAAATCTGCTTCTGAAACAGATACAAAGCACGGGTCCTCTAACATCCAATACTTGTCAGTTATGATGAGAAACGTGTGAGCTTCGTGAACAATGTAGTTCGTTTGAGCAGAAAACTGACTGCCCTTACCTGAAACGAAGTCTTGCTTGTAGGAAGACTCAGAGCCTGGGATTTAACTCCATTTCTGAAGTGAAACACACAGCAGGGTTCTCATCCATTGATCAAACTCTACGTTAGAACAAGAAACATACTCTTGCTTCCTAGAGTCTCTAAGACAGCAAGAAACGTGAGTTTGCTGAAAAAAAAAGAACAGTGTTTCCTACACATACGGACCATATCAAGTCCAACTCTGCTTCTGAAACTGATACAAAGCACTGGTCCTCTAACATGCAATGCTTGTCTGTTTAGATGAGAAACATGTGAGCTCTGTGAAAGATGTAGTTCGTTTGAGCTGAAAAGTGACTGCCCTTAAGTGAAACGAAGTCTTGCTTGTAGGAAGACATAGAGCCTGGGATTTAACTACATTTATGAAGGGAAACACACAGCATAGTTCTCATCCATGGATCACACTCTGCTTTAGAGCGAGAAGCACGCTCTTGCTTTCAAGAATCTCTAATATAGCAGGAAATCTGAGTGTGCCCAGAACAAAAGAACGGTGTTTCCTACACATACGGACTATATGTAGTCCAAATCTTCATCTAAAACAGATAGAATGCACTGGTACTCTAACATCCAATGCTTGTCAGTTAAGATGAGAAACGTGTGAGCATCGTGAAAGATGTAGTTCCTTTGAGCTGAAAAGTGAATGCCCTTACCAAAAACGAAGTCTTGCTTGTAAGAAGACACAGAGCATGGGATTTAACTCCATTTCTGAAGTGAAACACACAGCATAGTCTCATCCATGGATCACACTCTGTTTTAGAGCGAGAAGCACGCTCTTGCTTTCTAGAGTCTCTAAGGCAGCAGGAAACGTGAGTGTGCCCAGAACAAAAGATCGGTGTTTCCTACACATATGGACAATATGTAGTCCAAATCTGCTTCTGAAACTGATACAAAGCACTGACCCTCTAACATCCAATGCTTGTCAGTTAAGATGAGAAACGTGTGAACTTCGTGAACAATGTAGTTCGTTTGAGCAGAAAACTGACTGCCCTTACCTGAAACGAAGTCTTGCTTGTAGGAAGACACAGAGCCTGGGATTTAACTCCATTTCTGAAGTGAAACACACAGCAGGGTTCTCATCCATTGATCAAACTCTGCGTTAGAACAAGAAGCATACTCTTGCTTCCTAGAGTCTCTAAGACAGCAAGAAACGTGAGTTTGCTGAAAACAAAAGAACAGTGTTTCCTACAAATACGGACCATATCTAGTCCAACTCTGCTTCTGAAACTGATACAAAGCACTGGTCCTCTAACATCCAATGGTTGTCAGTTAAGATGAGAAATGTGTGAGCATCGTGAACGATGTAGTTCGTTTGAGCAGTAAAGTGACTGCCCATACCTGAATTGAAGTCTTGCTTGTAGGAAGACTCAGAGCCTGGGATTTATCTCCATTTCTGAAGTAAAACACACAGCAGTGTAATCATCCATTGATCACACTCTGCTTTAGAACAAGAAGCACGCTCTTGCTTTCTAGAGTCTCTAAGACAGCACGAAACGAGAGTTTGCTGAGAACAAAAGAACGGTGTTTCCTACACATACAGACATTATATAGTCCAACTCTGTTTCTGAAACTGATACAAAGCACTGGTCCTCTAACATCCAATGCTTGTCTGTTAAGATGAGAAACGTGTGAGCTCAGTGAACGATGTAGTTCGTTTGAGCAGGAAAGTGACTGCTCTTACCTGAAACGAAGTCTTGCTTGTAGGAAGATACAGAGCCTGGGATTTAACTCCATTTCTGAAGGGAAACACACAGCATAGTTCTCATCCATGGATCACACTCTGCTTTAGAGCGAGAAGCACGCTCTTGCTTTCTAGAGTCTCTAAGACAGCAGGAAACGTGAGTGTGCTGAGAACAAAAGAACGGTGTTTCCTACACATTTGGACATTATATAGTCCAACACTTCTTCTGAAATTGATACAAAGCACTGGTCCTCTCACATCCAATGCTTGTCAGTTAAGATGAGAAACCTGTGAGCATCGTGAACGATGTAGTTCGTTTGAGGAGAAAACTGACTGCCCTTACCTTAACGAAGTCTTGCTTGTAGGAAGACTCAGAGCCTGGGATTTAACTCCATTTCTGAAGTGAAACACACAGCAGTGTTCTCATCCATTGATCATACTCTGCTTTAGAACAAGAAGCATGCTTTTGCTTTCTAGAGTCTTTAAGACAGCAGGAAACGTGAGTTTGCTGAGTACAATAGAACGGTGTTTCCTACACATAAGGACCATATCTAGTCGAACTCTGCTTCTGAAACTGATACAAAGCCTGAACCTCTAACATCCAATGCTTGTCAGTTAAGATGAGAAACGTGTGAGCTTGTGAATGATGTAGTTCCTTTGAACTGAAAAGTGACTGCCCTTACCTGAAACGAAGTCTTGCTTGTAGTAAGACACAGAGCCTGGGATTTAAGTCCATTTCTGAAGGGAAACACACAACATAGTTCTCATCCATGGATCACACTCTGCTTTAGAGCAAGAAGCACGCTCTTGCTTTCTAGAGTCTCTAATACAGCAGGAAATGTGAGTGTGCCCAGGACAAAAGAACGGTGTTTCCTATACATATGGACCATATGTAGTCCAAATCTGCTTCTGAAACTGATACAAAGCACTGACCCTCTAACATCCAATGCTTGTCAGTTAAGATGAGAAACGTGTGAGCTTCGTGAACGATGTTGTTCCATTGAGCAGAAAAGTGACTGCCCTTACCTGAATGGAAGTCTTGCTTGTAGGAAGACTCAGAGCCTGGGATTTAACTCCATTTCTGAAGTAAAACACACAGAAGTGTAATCATCCATTGATCACACTCTGCTTTAGAACAAGAAGCACGCTCTTACTTTCTAGACTCTCAAAGACATAGGAAACGTGAGTGTGCTGAGAACAAAAGAATGGTGTTTCCTACACATAGGGACCATATCTAGTCCAACTCTGCTTGTGAAACAGATACAAAGGACTGGTCCTCTAACATCTAATGCTTGTCAGTTAAGATGAGAAACGTGTGAGCTTCGTGAACGATGTTGTTCCTTTGAGCAGAAAAGTGACTGCCCTTACCTGAAACAAAGTCTTACTTGTAGGGAGACACAGAGCATGGGATTTAACTCCATTTCTGAAGGGAAACGCACAGCATAGTCTCATCCATGGATCACACTCTGCTTTAGAGCAAGAAGCACACTCTAGCTTTCTAGAGTCTCTAATACAGCAGGAAAACTGAGTGTGCTCAGAACAAAAGAACGGTGTTTACTAAACATGCGGACCATATCTAATTCAACTCTGCTTCTGAAACTGAAACAAACCAAATGTCCTCTAACATCCAATGCTTGTCAGGTAAGATCTGAAACGTGTCAGCTTTGTGAACGATGTAGTTCATTTGAGCTGTAAAGTAACTGCCCTTACCTGAAACGAAGTCTTGCCTGTAGGCAGACTCAGAGCCTGGGATTTAACTATATTTCTGAAGTGAAACACACAGCAGAGTTCTCATCCTTTGATCACACTCTACTTTAGAACAAGAAGCACGCTCTTGCTTTCTAGAGTCTCTAAGATAGCAGGAAACGTGAGTGTGCTGGGAACAAAAGAACGGTGTTTCCTACACATACGGACCATATCTAGTCCAAGTCTGCTTCTGAAACTGACACAAAGCACTAGTCCTCTAACATCCAATGCTTGTCAGTTAAGATGACAAACGTGTGAGCTTTGTGAACGATGTAGTTCGTTTGAGCTGAGATTGACTGCCCTTACCTAAAACGAAGTCTTGCTTGTAGTAAGACACAGAGCCTGGGATTTAAGTAAATTTCTGAAGGGAAACACACAGCATAGTTCCCATCCATGGATCACACTCTGCTTTAGAGCCAGAAGAACTCTATTGCTTTCTAGAATCTCTAATACAGCAGGAAATCTGAGTGTGCCCAGAACAAAAGAACGGTGTTTCCTACACATACGGACCATATGTAGTCCAAATCTGCTTCTGAAACTGATGCAAAGCACTGACCCTCTAACATCCAATGCTTGTCAGTTAAGATGAGAAACATGGGAGCTTCGTGAACGATGTAGTCCTTTTGAGCTCTAAAGTAACTGCCCTTACCTGAAACGAAGTGTTGCTTGTAGGAAGACTCAGAGCCTAGGATTTAACTCCATTTCTGAAGGGAAACACACAGCATCGTTCTCATCCATTGATCACACTCTGCTTTAGAGCGAGAAGCATGCTCTTTCTTTCTAGAATCTCTAATACAGCAGGAAATCTGAGTGTGTCCAGAACAAAAGAAGGGTGTTTCCTACACATACGGACAATATGTAGTCCAAATCTGCTTCTGAAACTGATACAAAGCACTAGTCCTCTAACATCAAATGCTTGTCTCTTAAGATGAGAAACGTGGGAGCTTCGTGAACCATGTAGTTCATTTGAGCTGAAAAGTGACTGCCCTTACCTGTAACGAAGTCTTGCTTGTAGGAAGACACAGAGCCTGGAATTTCACTCCATTTCTGAAGGGAATCACACATCATAGTTCTCATCCATGGATCACACTCTGCTTTAGAGCGAGGAGCACGCACTTGCTTTCTAGAGTCTCTAATAGAGCTGGAAATGTGAGTGTGCTCAGAACAAAAGAATGGTGTTTCCTAAACATACGGACCATATCTAGTTCAACTCTACTTCTGAAACTGAAACAAACCACAGGTCCTCTAACATCCAATGCTTGTCAGGTAAGATCCGAAACGTGTCAGCTTCGTGAACGATGTAGTTCGTTTGAGCTGTAAAGTAACTGCCCTTACCTGAAAGGAAGTCTTGCTGGTAGGAAGACACAGAGCCTGGGATTTAATTCCATTTCTGAAGGGAAACACACAGCATAGTTCTCATCCATGGATCACACTCTGCTTTAGAGAGAGGAGCACGCTCTTGCTTTCTATATTTTCTAATACAGCAGGAAACCTGAGTGTGCTCAGAACAAAAGAACGGTGTTTCCTAAACATAAGGACCATATCTAGTTCAACTCTGCTTCTGAAACTGAAACAAACCAAAGGTCCTCTAACACCCAATGCTTGTCAGGTAAGATCCGAAACGTGTTAGCTTCGTGAATGATGTAGTACGTTTGAGCTGTAAAGTAACTGCCCTTACCTGAAATGAAGTCTTGCTTCTAGGAAGACTCAGAGCCTGGGAGTTAACTAAATTTCTGAAGTGAAACACACGACAGAGTCCTAATCCATTGATCACACTCTGCTTTAGAACTAGAACCACGCTCTTGCTTTCTAGAGTCTCTAAGACAGCAGGAAACGTGAGTGTGCTGGGAACAAAAGAACGGTGTTTCCTAACATACCATATCTAGTCCAACTCTGCTTCTGAACTGATACAAAGCACTAGTCCTCTAAAATCCAATCCTTGTCAGTTAGGATGAGAAACGTGTGAGCTTCGTGAACGATGTAGTTCGTTTGAGCTGAGATTGACTGCCCTTACTTAAAACGAAGTCTTGCTTGTAGTAAGACACAGAGCCTGGGATTTAACTCCATTTCTGAAGGGAAACACACAGCATAATTCTCATCCATGGATTCCACTCTGCTTTAGGGCGAGAAGCACGCTCTTGCTTTCTAGAGTTTCTAATACTGCAGGAAAACTGAGTGTGCTCAGAACAAAAGAACGGTGTTTACTAAACATGCAGACCATATCTAATTCAACTCTGCTTCTGAAACTGAAACAAACCAAATGTCCTCTAACATCCAATGCTTGTCAGGTAAGATCTGAAACGTGTCAGCTTTGTGAACGATGTAGTTCATTTGAGCTGTAAAGTAACTGCCCTTACCTGAAACGAAGTCTTGCTTGTAGGAAGACTCAGAGCCTGGGATTTAACTATATTTCTGAAGAGAAACACACAGCAGAGTTCTCATCCTTTGATCACACTCTACTTTAGAACAAGAAGCACGCTCTTGCTTTCTAGAGTCTCTAAGATAGCAGGAAACGTGAGTGTGCTGGGAACAAAAGAACGGTGTTTCCTACACATACGGACAATATCTAGTCCAACTCTGCTTCTGAAACTGACACAAAGCACTAGTCCTCTAACATCCAATGCTTGTCAGTTAAGATGACAAACGTGTGAGCTTTGTGAACGATGTAGTTCGTTTGAGCTGAGATTGACTGCCCTTACCTAAAACGAAGTCTTGCTTGTAGTAAGACACAGAGCCTGGGATTTAAGTAAATTTCTGAAGGGAAACACACAGCATAGTTCCCATCCATGGATCACACTCTGCTTTAGAGCGAGAAGAACTCTATTGCTTTCTAGAATCTCTAATACAGCAGGAAATCTGAGTGTGCCCAGAACAAAAGAACGGTGTTTCCTACACATACGGACCATATGTAGTCCAAATCTGCTTCTGAAACTGATGCAAAGCACTGACCCTCTAACATCCAATGCTTGTCAGTTAAGATGAGAAACATGGGAGCTTCGTGAACGATGTAGTCCTTTTGAGCTCTAAAGTAACTGCCCTTACCTGAAACGAAGTGTTGCTTGTAGGAAGACTCAGAGCCTAGGATTTAACTCCATTTCTGAAGGGAAACACACAGCATAGTTCTCATCCATTGATCACACTCTGCTTTAGAGCTTGAAGCATGCTCTTTCTTTCTACAATCTCTAATACAGCAGGAAATCTGAGTGTGTCCAGAACAAAAGAAGGGTGTTTCCTACACATACGGACCATATGTAGTCCAAATCTGCTTCTGAAACTGATACAAAGCACTAGTCCTCTAACATCCAATGCTTGTCTGTTAAGATGAGAAACGTGGGAGCTTCGTGAACCATGTAGTTCGTTTGAGCTGAAAAGTGACTGCCCTTACCTGTAACGAAGTCTTGCTTGTAGGAAGACACAGAGCCTGGGATTTAATTCCATTTATGAAGTGAAACACACGACAGAGTCCTAATTCATTGATCACACTCTGCTTTAGAACAAGAACCACGCTCTTGCTTTCTAGAGTCTCTAAGACAGTAGGAAACGTGAGTGTGCTGGGAACAAAAGAACGGTGTTTCCTACACATATGGGCCATATCTAGTCCAACTCTGCTTCTGAACCTGATACAAAGCACTAGTCCTCTAAAATCCAATCCTTGTCAGTTAAGATGAGAAACCTGTGAGCTTCGTGAACGATGTAGTTCGTTTGAGCTGAGAGTGACTGCCCTTACTTGAAATGAAGTCTTGGTTGTAGTAAGACAGAGAGCCTAGGATTTAACTCCATTTATGAAGGGAATCACACAGCATAGTTCTCATCCATGGATCACACTCTGCTTTAGAGCGAGAAGCATGCTCTTTCTTTCTAGAATCTCTAATAGAGCAGGAAATCTGAGTGTCCCCAGAACAAAAGAACAGTGTTTCCTAAACGTACGGACCATATGTAGTCCAAGTCCGCTTCTGAGACTGATACAACGCACTGACCCTCTAACATCCAATGCTTGTCAGTTAAGATGAGAAACGTGGGAGCTTCGTGAACGATGTAGTTCATTTGAGCAGAAAAGTAACTGCCCTTACCTGAAACGAAGTCTTGCTTGTAGGAAGACTCAGAGCTTGGGATTTAACTCCATTTCTCTAGGGAATCACACAGCATAGTTCTCATCCATGGATCACACTCTGCTTTAGATAGAGGAGCACGCTCTTGCTTTCTAGAGTTTCTAATACAGCAGGAAACCGGAGTGTGCTCAGAACAAAAGAACGGTGTTTCCTAAACATAAGGACCATATCTAGTTCAACTCTGCTTCTGAAACTGAAAGAAACCAAAGGTTCTCTAACACCCAATGCTTGTCAGGTAAGATCCGAAACGTGTGAGCTTCGTGAACGATGTAGTTCGTTTGAGCTGTAAAGTAACTGCCCTTACCTGAAACGAAGTCTTGCTTGTAGGAAGAGTCAGAGCCTGGGATTTAACTAAATTTCTGAAGTGAAACACAGGACAGAGTCCTAATTCATTGATCACACTCTGCTTTAGAACAAGAACCATGCTCTTGCTTTCTAGAGTCTCTAAGACAGCAGGAAACGTGAGTGTGCTGGGAACAAAAGAACGGTGTTTCCTACACATGTGGACCATATCTAGTCCAACTCTGCTTCTGAAACTGATACAAAGCACTAGTCCTCTAAAATCCAAACCTTGTCAGTTAAGATGAGAATCGTGTGAGCTGCGTGAACGATGTAGTTCATTTGAGCTGATAGTGACTGCCCTTACCTGAAATGAAGTCTTGGTTGTAGTAAGACACAGAGCCCGGGATTTCATTCCATTTCTGAAGGGAATCACACAGCATAGTTCTCATCCATGGATCACACTCTGCTTTAGAGCGAGAAGCTCGCTCGTGCTTTCTAGAGTCTCTAATACAGCTGGAAATATGAGTGTGCCCAGAACAAAAGAACGGTGTTTCCTACACATACGGACCATATGTAGTCCAAATCTGCTTCTGAAACTGATACAAAGCACTGGTCCTCTAACATCCAATGCTTGTCAGTTAAGATGAGAAACGTGTGAGCTTCGTGAACAATGTAGTTCGTATGAGCAGAAAAGTGACTGCCCTTACCTGAAACGAAATCTTTCATGTAGGAAGACTCAGAGCCTGAGATTTAACTCCATTTCTGAAGGGAATCACACAGGATAATTCTCATCCATGGATCACACTGTGCTTTAGAGCGAGAAGCACACTCTTGCTTTCTAGATTCTCTAATACGGCAGGAAAAGTGAGTGTGCTCAGAACAAAAGAACGGTGTTTCCTACACATATGGACCATATGTTGTTCAACTCTGCTTCTGAAACAGAAACAAAGCACAGGTCCTCTATCATTCAATGCTTGTCCGGTAAGATTAGAAACGTGTCAGCTTCATGAACGATGTAGTTCGTTTGAGCTGAAAACTGACTGCCCTTACCTGAAATGAAGTCTTGCTTATAGGAAGACACAGAGCCTGGGATTTAACTGCATTTCTGAAGGGAATCACACAGCATAGTTCTCATCCATGGATCACACTCTGCTTTAGAGCGAGGAGCACGCTCTTGCTTTCTAGAGTTTCTAATACAGCAAGAAACCTGAGTGTGCTCAGAACAAAAGAACGGTGTTTCCTAAACATACGGACCATATCTAGTTCAACTCTGCTTCTGAAACTGAAACAAACCAAATGTCCTCTAACATCCAATGCTTGTCAGGTAAGATCCGAAACGTGTGAGCTTCGTGAACGATGTAGTTCATTTGAGCTGTAAAGTAACTGCCCTTACCTGAAACGAAGTCTTGCTTGTAGGAAGACTCAGAGCCTGGGATTTAACTAAATTTCTGAAGTGAAACACACGACAGAGTCCTAATCCATTGATCACACTCTGCTTTAGAACAAGAACCACGCTCTTGCTTTCTAGAGTCTCTAAGACGGCAGGAAACGTGAGTGTGCTGGGAACAAAAGAACGGTGTTTCCTACACATACGGACCATATCTAGTCCAACTCTGCTTCTGAAACTGATAGAAAGCACTAGTCCTCTGACATCCAATCCTTGTCAGTTAAGATGAGAAACGTGTGAGCTGCGTGAACGATGTAGTTCGTTTGAGCTGAGATTGACTGCCCTTACTTAAAACGAAGTCTTGCTTGTAGTAAGACACAGAGCCTGGGATTTAACTCCATTTCTGAAGGGAAACACACAGCATAATTCTCATCCATGGATTCCACTCTGCTTTAGGGCGAGAAGCACGCTCTTGCTTTCTAGAGTTTCTAATACTGCAGGAAAACTGAGTGTGCTCAGAACAAAAGAACGGTGTTTACTAAACATGCAGACCATATCTAATTCAACTCTGCTTCTGAAACTGAAACAAACCAAATGTCCTCTAACATCCAATGCTTGTCAGGTAAGATCTGAAACGTGTCAGCTTTGTGAACGATGTAGTTCATTTGAGCTGTAAAGTAACTGCCCTTACCTGAAACGAAGTCTTGCTTGTAGGAAGACTCAGAGCCTGGGATTTAACTATATTTCTGAAGTGAAACACACAGCAGAGTTCTCATCCTTTGATCACACTCTACTTTAGAACAAGAAGCAAGCTCTTGCTTTCTAGAGTCTCTAAGATAGCAGGAAACGTGAGTGTGCTGGGAACAAAAGAACGGTGTTTCCTACACATACGGACCATATCTAGTCCAACTCTGCTTCTGAAACTGACACAAAGCACTAGTCCTCTAACATCCAATGCTTGTCAGTTAAGATGACAAACGTGTGAGCTTTGTGAACGATGTAGTTCGTTTGAGCTGAGATTGACTGCCCTTACCTAAAACGAAGTCTTGCTTGTAGTAAGACACAGAGCCTGGGATTTAAGTAAATTTCTGAAGTGAAACACACAGCAGAGTTCTCATCCTTTGATCACACTCTACTTTAGAATAAGAAGCACGCTCTTGCTTTCTAGAGTCTCTAAGGTAGCAGGAAACGTGAGTGTGCTGGGAACAAAAGAACGGTGTTTCCTACACATATGGACCATATCTAGTCCAACTCTTCTTCTGAAACTGATACAAAGCACTGGTCCTCTAACATCCAATGCTTGTCAATTAAGATGAGAAACCTGTGAGCTTCGTGAATGATGTAGTTCATTTGAGCAGAAAAGTGACTGCCCTTACCTGAAACGAAGTCTTGCCTGTAGGAAATCTCAGAGCCTGGGATTTAACTCCATTTCTGAAGTGAAGCACACAGCATAGTTCTCATCCATGGATCACACTCTGCTTTAGAGCAAGAAGCACACTCTTGCTTTCTAGAGTCTCTAAGACAGCAGGAAATCTGAGTGTGCCCAGAACAAAAGAACGGTGTTTCCTACACATACGGACTATATGTAGTCCAAATCTTCTTCTGAAACTGATAGAATGCACTGGTCCTCTAACATCCAATGCTTGTCAGTTAAGATGAGAAACGTGTGAGCTTTGTGAATGATTTAGTTCCTTTGAACTGAAAAGTGACTGCCCTTACCTGAAACGAAGTCTTGCTTGTAGTAAGACACAGAGCCTGGGATTTAAGTCCATTTCTGAAGGGAAACACACAGCATAGTTCTCATCCATGGTTCACACTCTGCTCTAGAGCGAGAAGCACACTCTAGCTTTCTAGACTCTCTAATACAGCAGGAAATCTGAGTGTGCCCAGAACAAAAGAACGGTGTTTCCTACACATATGGACCATATGTAGTCCAAATCTGCTTCTGAAACTGATACAAAGCACTGACCCTCTAACATCCAATGCTTGTCAGTTAAGATGAGAAATGTGTGAGCTTCATGAACGATGTAGTTAGTTTGAGCAGAAAAGTGACAGCCCTTACCTGAATTTAAGTCTTGCTTGTAGGAAGACTCAGAGCCTGGGATTTAACTCCATTTCTGAAGTGAAACACACAGCAGTGTTCTCATCCATGGATCACACTCTGCTTTAGAGCAAGAAGCACACTCTTGCTTTCTAGAGTCTCTAAGACAGCAGGAAACATGAGTGTGCTGAGAACAAAAGAACGGTGTTTCCTACACATACGGACCATATCTAGTCCAACTCTGCTTCTGAAACTGATACAAAGCACTGGTCCTCTACCATCCAATGCTTGTCTGTTAAGATGAGAAATGTGTGAGCTCAGTGAACGATGTAGTTCGCTTGAGCTGAAAAGTGACTGCCCTTACCTGAAACGAAGTCTTGCTTGTAGGAAGACACAGAGCCTGGGATTTAACTCCATTTCTGAAGGGAAACACACAGCATAGTTCTCATCCTTGGATCACACTCTGCTTTAGAGCAAGAAGCACGCTCTTGCTTTCTAGAGTATCTAATACAGCAGGAAATCTGATTGTGCCCAGAACAAAAGAACGGTGTTTCCTACACATACGGACCATATCTAGTCCCACTCTGCTTCTGAAACTGATACAATGCACTGGTCCTCTAACATCTAATGCTTGTCAGTTAAGATGAGAAACGTGTGAGGTTCGTGAACGATGTAGTTCCTTTGAGCAGAAAAGTGACTGCCCTTACCTGAAGCGAAGTCTTGCCTGTAGGAAGACACAGAGCCTGGGATTTAAGTCCATTTCTGAAGGGAAACACACAGCATAGTTCTCATCCATGGATCACACTCTGCTTTAGAGCGAGAAGCACACCCTTGCTTTGTAGAGTCTCTAATACAGCAGGAAATCTGAGTGTGCCCGGAACAAAAGAACGGTCTGTCCTACACTTATGGACCATATGTAGTCCAAATCTGCTTTTGAAACTGATAAAAAGCACTGACCATCGAACATCCATTGCTTGTCAGTTAAGATGAGAAACGCGTGAGCTTCATGAACGATGTAGTTCGTTTGAGCAGAAAAGTGACTGCCCTTACCTGAAACGAAGTCTTGCCTGTAGGAAGACTCAGAGCCTGGGATTTAACTCCATTTCTGAAGTCAAGCACACAGCATAGTTCTCATCCATGGATCACACTCTGCTTTAGAGCAAGAAGCACACTCTTGCTTTCTAGACTCTCTAAGACAGCAGGAAATCTGATTGTGCCCAGAACAAAAGAACGGTGTTTCCTACACATACGGACTATATGTAGTCCAAATCTTCTTCTGAAACTGACACAATGCACTGGTCCTCTAACATCCAATGCTTGTCAGTTAAGATGAGAAATGTGTGAGCTTCGTGAACGATGTAGTTAGTTTGAGCAGAAAAGTGACTGCCCTTACCTGAATTTAAGTCTTGCTTGTAGGAAGACTCAGAGCCTGGGATGTAACTCCATTTCTGAAGTAAAACACACAGCAGTGTAATCATCCATTGATCACACTCTGCTTTAGAGCGAGAAGCACGCTCTTGCTTTCTAGAGTCTCTAAGACAGCAGGAAATCTGAGTGTGCCCAGAACAAAAGAACAGTGTTTCCTACACACACAGACTATATGTAGTCCAAATCTTCTTCTGAAACTGATAGATTGCACTGGTCCTCTAACATCCAGTGCTTGTCAGTTAAGATGAGAAACGTGTGAGCTTTGTGAATGATGTAGTTCCTTTGAACTGAAGAGTGACTGCCCTTACCTGAAACGAAGTCTTGCCTGTAGGAAGACACAGAGTCTGGGATTTAACTCCATTTCTGAAGGGAAACATACAGCATAGTTCTCATCAATGGATCACACTCTGCTTTAGAGCAAGAAGCACGCTCTTGCTTTCTAGAGTCTCTAATAGATCAGGAAGTCTGATTGTGCCCAGAACAAAAGAACGGTGTTTCCCACACATACTGACTATATGTAGTCCAAATCTTCTTCTGAAACTGATACAATTCACTGATCCTCTAACATCCAATGCTTGTCTGTTAAGATGAGAAACCTGTGAGCTCAGTGAACGATGTAGTTCTTTTGAGCTGAAAAGTGACTGCCCTTACCTGAAACGAAGTCTTGCCTGTAGGAAGACACAGAGCCTGGGATTTAACTCCATTTCTGAAGTGAAACACACAGCATTGTCTCATCCATTGATCACACTCTGCTTTAGAACAAGAAGCACGCTATTGCTTTGTAGATTCTCTAAGACAGCAGGAAATCTGAGTGTGCCCAGAACAAAAGAACGGTGTTTCCTACACATATGGACCATATCTAGTCCAACTCTTCTTCTGAAACTGATACAAAGCACTGGTCCTCTAACATCCAATGCTTGTCAATTAAGATGAGAAACGTGTGAGCTTCGTGAGTGATGTAGTTCATTTGAGCAGAAAAGTGACTGCCCTTACCTGAAACGAAGTCTTGCTTGTAGTAAGACACAGAGCCTGGGATTTAAGTCCATTTCTGAAGGGAAACACACAGCATAGTTCTCATTCATGGATCACACTCTGCTTTAGAGCGAGAAGCACACTCTTGCTTTGTAGAGTCTCTAAAACAGCAGGAAATCTGAGTGTGCCCGGATCAAAAGAACGGTGTTTACTACACATATGGACCATATGTAGTCCAAATCTGCTTCTGAAACTGATACAAAGCACTGACCATATAACATCCAATGCTTGTCAGTTAAGATGAGAAACGTGTGTGCTTCATGAACGATGTAGTTCGTTTGAGCAGAAAAGTGTCTGCCCTTACCTGAAACGAAGTCTTGCCTGTAGGAAATCTCAGAGCCTGGGATTTAACTCCATTTCTGAAGTGAAGCACACAGCATAGTTCTCATCCATGGATCACACTCTGCTTTAGAGCAAGAAGCACACTCTTGCTTTCTAGGGTCTCTAAGACAGCAGGAAACGTGAGTGTGCCCAGAACAAAAGAACGGTGTTTCCTACACATACAGACTATATGTAGTCCAAATCTTCTTCTGAAACTGATAGAATGCACTGGTCCTCTAACATCCAGTGCTTGTCAGTTAAGATGAGAAACGTGTGAGCTTTGTGAATGATTTAGTTCCTTTGAACTGAAAAGTGACTGCCCTTACTGGAAACGAAGTCTTGCTTGTAGTAAGACACAGAGCCCGGGATTTAAGTCCATTTCTGAAGGGAAACACACAGCATAGTTCTCATCCATGGATCACACTCTGCTCTAGAGCGAGAAGCACACTCTAGCTTTCTAGACTCTCTAATACAGCAGGAAATCTGAGTGTGCCCAGAACAAAAGAACGGTGTTTCCTACACATATGGACCATATGTAGTCCAAATCGGCTTCTGAAACTGATACAAAGCACTGACCTTCTAACATCCAATGCTTGTCAGTTAAGATGAGAAATGTGTGAGCTTCATGAACGATGTAGTTAGTTTGAGCAGAAAAGTGACAGCCCTTACCTGTATTTAAGTCTTGCTTGTAGGAAGACTCAGAGCCTGGGATTTAACTCCATTTCTGAAGTAAAACTCACAGAAGTGTAATCATCCATTGATCACTCTCTGCTTTAGAACAAGAAGCATGCTCTTGCTTTCTAGAGTCTCTAAGTCAGCAGGAAACGTGAGTGTGCTGAGAACAAAAGAACGGTGTTTCCTACACATACGGCCTATATGTAGTCCAAATCTTCTTCTGAAACTGATACAATGCACTGGTCCTCTAATATCCAATGCTTGTCAGTTAAGATGAGAAACGTGTGAGCTTTGTGAATGATGTAGTTCCTTTAATCAGAAAAGTGACTGCCCTTACCTGAAACGAAGTCTTGCTTGTAGGGAGACTCAGACCCTGGGATTTAACTCCATTTCTGAAGTGAAACACACAGCATTGTCTCATCCATTGATCACACTCTGCTTTAGAACAAGAAGCACACTCTTGCTTTCTAGAATCTCTAAGACAGCAGGAAACGTGAGTGTGCTGAGAACAAAAGAACGGTGTTTCCTACACACATGGACCATATCTAGTCCAACTCTGCTTCTGAAACTGATAAAAAGCACTGGTCCTCTAACATCCAATGCTTGTCTGTTAAGATGAGAAACGTGTGAGCTCAGTGAACGATGTAGTTCGTTTTAGCTGAAAAGTGACTGCCCTTACCTGAAACGAAGTCTTGCTTGTAGGAAAGCACAGAGCCTGGGATTTAACTCCATTTCTGAAGGGAAACACACAGCATAGTTCTCATCCATGGATCACACTCTGCTTTAGAGCGAGAAGCACACTCTTGCTTTGTAGAGTCTCTAAGACAGCAGGAAATCTGAGTGTGCCCAGAACAAAAGAACGGTGTTTCCTATACATACGGACTATATGTAGACCAAATCTTCTTCTGAAACTGATAGAATGCACTGGTCCTCTAACATCCAATGCTTGTCAGTTAAGATGAGAAACGTGTGAGCTTTGTGAATGATGTAGTTCCTTTGAACTGAAAAGTGACTGCCCTTACCTGAAACGAAGTCTTGCTTGTAGTAAGACACAGAGCCTGGGATTTAAGTCCATTTCTGAAGGGAAACACACAGCATAGTTCTCATCCATGGATCACACTCTGCTTTAGATCGAGAAGCACACTCTAGCTTTCTAGAGTCTCCAATACAGCAGGAAATCTGAGTGTGCCCAGAACAAAAGAACGGTGTTTCCTACACATATGGACCATATGTAGTCCAAATCTGCTTCTGAAACTGATACAAACCACTGACCGTCTAACATCCAATGCTTGTCAGTTAAGATGAGAAACGTGTGAGCTTTGTGAATGATGTAGTTAGTTTGAGCAGAAAAGTGACTGCCCTTACCTGAATTGAAGTCTTGCTTGTAGGAAGATTCAGATCCTGGGATTTAACTCCATTTCTGAAGGGAAACACACACCATAGTTCTCATCCATGGATCACACTCTGCTTTAGAGCGAGAAGCACACTCTTGCTTTATAGAGTCTCTAATACAGCAGGAAATCTGAGTGTGCCCAGAACAAAAGAACGGTGTATCCTACACATAAGGACAATATGTTATCCAAATCTTCTTCTGAAACTGATAGAATGCACTGGTCCTCTATCATCCAATGCTTGTCAGTTAAGAAGAGAAACGTGTGAGCTTCGTGAAAGATGTAGTTCGTTTGAGCAGAAAAGTGACTGCCCTTACCTGAAACGAAGTCTTGCTTGTAGGAAGACTCAGAGCATGGGATTTAACTCCATTTCTGAAGTGAAACACACAGCAGTGTTCTCATCCATTGATCACACTCTCCTTTAGAACAAGAAGCACGATCACAATTTCTAGAGTCTCTAAGACAGCAGGAAACGTGAGTTTGCTGAGAACAAAAGAACGGTGTTTCCTACACATACGGACCATATCTAGTCCAACTCTGCTTCTGAAACTGATACAAAGCACTGGTCCTCTAACATCCAATGCTTGTCTGTTAAGATGAGAAACGTGTGGGCTCCGTGAACGATGTAGTTCGTTTGAGCTGAAAAGTGACTGCCCTTACCTGAAACGAAGTCTTGCTTGTAGGAAGACACAGAGCCTGGGATTTAACTCCTTTTCTGAAGGGAAACACACAGCATAGTTCTCTTCCATGGATCACACTCTGCTTTAGAGCGAGAAGCACACTCTTGCTTTCTACAGTCTCTAAGACAGCAGGAAACGTGAGTGTGCTGAGAACAAATGAACGGTGTTTCCTACACATACGGACCATATCTAGTCCAACTCTGCTTCTGAAAGTGATACAAAGCACTGGTCCTCTAACATCCAATGCTTGTCTGTTAAGATGAGAAACGTGTGAGCTTCGTGAATGATGTAGTTCATTTGAGCTGAAAAGTGACTGCCCTTACCTGAAACGAAGTCTTGTTTGTAGTAAGACACAGAGCCTGGGATTTAAGACCATTTCTGAAGGGAAACACACAGCATAGTTCTCATCCATGGATCACACTCTGCTTTAGAGCTAGAAGCACACTCTTTCTTTCTAGATTATCTAATACAGCAGGAAATCTGAGTGTGCCCAGAACAAAAGAAGGGTGTTTCCTACACATATGGACCTTATGTAGTCCAAATCTGCTTCTGAAACTGATACAAAGCACTGATCATCTTACATCCAAAGCTTGTCAGTTAAGATGAGAAACGTGTGAGCCTCATGAACGGTGTAGTTCGTTTGAGCAGAAAATTGACTGCCCTTACCTGAATTGAAGTCTTGCATGTAGGAAGACTCAGAGCCTGGGATTTAACTCCATTTCTGAAGTAAAACACATAGCATAGTTCTCATCCATGGATCACACTCTGCTTTAGAGTGAGAAATACGCTCTTGCTTTCTCGAGTCTCTAACACAGCAGGAAACGTGAGTGTGCTGAGAATAAAAGGACGGTGTTTCCTACACATACGGACCATATCTAGTCCAACTCTTCTTCTGAAACTGATACAAAGCACTGGTCCTCTAACATCCAATGCTTGTCAGTTAAGATGAGAAACGTGTGAGCTTCATGAACAATGTAATTCGTTTGAGCTGAAAAGTGACTGCCCTTACCAGAAACAAAGTCTTGCTTGTAGGAAGACTCAGAGCCTGGGATTTAACTCCATTTCTGAAGTGAAACACACAGCATAGTTCTCATCCATGGATCACACTCTGCTTTAGAGCAAGAAGCATACTCTTGCTTTCTAGAGTCTCTAAGGCAGCAGGAAACGTGAGTGTGCCCAGAACAAAAGATCGGTGTTTCCTACACATATGGACAATATGTAGTCCAAATCTGCTTCTGAAACTGATACAAAGCTCTGACCCTCTAACATCCAATGTTTGTCAGTTAAGATGAGAAACGTGTGAGCTTCGTGAACAATGTAGTTCGTTTGAGCAGAAAACTGACTGCCCTTACTTGAAACGAAGTCTTGCTTGTAGGAAGACTCAGAACCTGGGATTTAACTCCATTTCTGAAGTGAAACACACAGCAGGGTTCTCATCCATAGATCAAACTCTGCGTTAGAACAAGAAGCACGCTCTTGCTTTCTAGACTCTCAAAGACATCAGGAAACGTGAGTGTGCTGAGAACAAAAGAACGGTGTTTCCTACACATAGGGACCATATCTAGTCCAACTCTGCTTCTGAAACTGATACAAAGCACTGGTCCTCTAACATCCAATGATTGTCAGTTAAGATGAGAAACGTGTGAGCTTCGTGAACGATGTTGTTCCTGTGAGCAGAAAAGAGACTGCACTTACCTGAAACGAAGTCTTGCTTGTAGGGAGACACAGAGCATGCGATTTAACTCCATTTCTGAAGTGAAACACACAGCATAGTCTCATCCATGGATCACACTCTGTTTTAGAGCGAGAAGCACGCTCTTGCTTTCTAGAGTCTCTAAGACAGCAGGAAACGTGAGTGTGCTGAGAACAAAAGAATGGTGTTTCCTACACATATGGACATTATATAGTCCAACTCTTCTTCTGAAATTGATACAAAGCACTGGTCCTCTAACATCCAATGCTTGTCAGTTAAGATGAGAAACGTGTGAGCAACGTGAACGATGTAGTTCGTTTGAGGAGAAAACTGACTGCCCTTACCTGAAACGAAGTCTTGCTTGTAGTAAGACTCAGAGCCTGGGATTTAACTCCATTTCTGAAGTGAAACACACAGCAGTGTTCTCATCCATTGATCACACTCTGCTTTAGAACAAGAAGCATGCTTTTGCTTTCTAGAGTCTTTAAGAGAGCAGGAAACGTGAGTTTGCTGAGAACAAAAGAACGGTGTTTCCTACACATAAGGACCATATCTAGTCGAACTCTGCTTCTGAAACTGATACAAAGCACTGAACCTCGAACATCCAATCCTTGTCAGTTAAGATGAGAAACGTGTGAGCTTCGTGAACGATGTAGTTAGTTTGAGCAGAAATGTCACTGCCTTTATCTGAATGGAAGTCTTGCTTGTAGGAAGACTCAGAGCCTAGGATTTAACTCCATTTCTGAAGTAAAACACATAGCATAGTTCTCATCCATGGATCACACTCTGCTTTAGAGTGAGACGTACGCTCTTGCTTACTAGAGTCTCTAACACAGCAAGAAACGTGAGTTTGCTGAGAACAAAAGAACGGTGTTTCCTACACATAAGGACCATATCTAGTCGAACTCTGCTTCTGAAACTGATACAAAGCACTGAACCTCGAACATCCAATGCTTGTCAGTTAAGATGAGAAACGTGTGAGCTTCGTGAATGATGTAGTTAGTTTGAGCAGAAATGTCACTGCCTTTATCTGAATGGAAGTCTTGCTTGTAGGAAGACTCAGAGCCTGGGATTTAACTCCATTTCTGAAGTAAAACACATAGCATAGTTCTCATCCATGGATCACACTCTGCTTTAGAGTGAGAAGTACACTCTTGCTTTCTCGAGTCTCTAACACAGCAGGAAACGTGAGTGTGCTGAGAATAAAAGGACGGTGTTTCCTACACATACGGACCATATCTAGTCCAACTCTTCTTCTGAAACTTATACAAATCACTGGTCCTCTAACATCCAATGCTTGTCAGTTAAGATGAGAAACGTGTGAGCTTCATGAACGATGTAATTCGTTTGAGCTGAAAAGTGACTGCCCTTACCAGAAACAAAGTCTTGCTTGTAGGAAGACTCAGAGCCTGGGATTTAACTCCATTTCTGAAGTGAAACACACAGCATAGTTCTCATCCATGGATCACACTCTGCTTTAGAGCAAGAAGCATACTCTTGCTTTCTAGAGTCTCTAAGACAGCAGGAAACGTGAGTGTGCCCAGAACAAAAGAATGGTGTTTCCTACACATACGGACTATATGTAGTCCAAATCTTCTTCTGAAACTGATAGAATGCACTGGTCCTCTAACATCCAATGCTTGTCAGTTAAGATGAGAAACGTGTGAGCTTTGTGAATGATGTAGTTCCTTTGAGCTGAAAAGTGACTGCCCTTACCTGAAACGAAGTCTTGCTTGTAGTAAGACACAGAGCCTGGGATTTAAGTCCATTTCTGAAGGGAAACACACAACATAGTTCTCATCCATGGATCACACTCTTCTTTAGAGCGAGAAGTACACTCTAGCTTTCTAGAGTCTCTAATACAGCAGGAAATCTGAGTGTGCCCAGGACAAAAGAACGGTGTTTCCTATACATATGGACCATATGTAGTCCAAATCTGCTTCTGAAACTGATACAAAGCACTGACCCTCTAACATCCAATGCTTGTCAGTTGAGATAAGAAACGTGTGAGCTTCGTGAACGATGTAGTTAGTTTGAGCAGAAAAGTGACTGCCCTTACCTGAATGGAATTCTTGCTTGTAGGAAGACTCAGAGCCTGGGATTTAACTCCATTTCTGAAGTAAAACACACAGCAGTGTAATCATCCATTGATCACACTCTGCTTTAGAGCAAGAAGCACGCTCTTGCTTTCTAGACTCTCAAAGACAGCAGGAAACGTGAGTGTGCTGAGAACAAAAGAACAGTGTTTCCTACACATAGGGACCATATCTAGTCCAACTCTGCTTCTGAAACTGATACAAAGCACTGGTCCTCTAACATCCAATGCTTGTCAGTTAAGATGAGAAACGTGTGAGCTTCGTGAACGATGTTGTTCCTTTGAGCAGAAAAGAGACTGCACTTACCTGAAACGAAGTCTTGCTTGTAGGGAGACACAGAGCATGGGATTTAACTCCATTTCTGAAGTGAAACACACAGCATAGTCTCATCCATGGATCAAACTCTGTTTTAGAGCGAGAAGCTCGCTCTTGCTTTCTAGAGTCTCTAAGGCAGCAGGAAACGTGAGTGTGCCCAGAACAAAAGATCGGTGTTTCCTACACATATGCACAATATGTAGTCCAACTCTTCTTCTGAAATTGATACAAAGCACTGGTCCTCTAACATCCAATGATTGTCAGTTAAGATGAGAAACGTGTGAGCTTCATGAACAATGTAGTTCGTTTGAGCAGAAAACTGACTGCCCTTACCTGAAACGAAGTCTTGCTTGTAGTAAGACTCAGAGCCTGGGATTTAACTCCATTTCTGAAGTGAAACACACAGCAGTGTTCTCATCCATTGATCACACTCTGCTTTAGAACAAGAAGCATGCTTTTGCTTTCTAGAGTCTTTAAACAGCAGGAAATGTGAGTTTGCTGAGAACAAAAGAACGGTGTTTCCTACACATAAGGACCATATCTAGTCGAACTCTGATTCTGAAACTGATACAAAGCACTGAACCTCGAACATCCAATGCTTCTCAGTTAAGATGAGAAACGTGTGAGCTTTGTGAACGATGTAGTTCGTTTGACCAGAAATGTCACTGCCTTTATCTGAATGGAAGTCTTGCTTGTAGGAGGACTCAGAGCCTGGGATTTAACTCCATTTCTGAAGTAAAACACATAGCATAGTTCTCATCCATGGATCACACTCTGCTTTAGAGTGAGAAGTACGCTCTTGCTTTCTAGAGTCTCTAACACAGCAGTAAACGTGAGTGTGCTGAGAATAAAAGAACGGTGTTTCCTACACATACGGACCATATCTAGTCCAACTCTTCTTCTGAAACTGATACAAAGCACTGGTCCTCTAACATCCAATGCTTGTCAGTTAAGATGAGAAACGTGTGAGCTTCAAGAATGATGTAGTTCGTTTGAGCAGAAAAGTGACTGCCCGTACCTGAAACGAAGCCTTGCTTGTAGGAAGACTCAGAGCCTGGGATTTAACTCCATTTCTGAAGTGAAACACACAGCATAGTTCTCATCCATGGATCACACTGTGCTTTAGGGCAAGAAGCACACTCTTGCTTTCTAGAGTCTCTAAGACAGAAGGAAACGTGAGTGTGCCCAGAACAAAAGAATGGTGTTTCCTACACATACGGACTATATGTAGTCCAAATCTGCTTCTGAAACTGATAGAATGCACTGGTCCTCTAACATCCAATGCTTGTCAGTTAAGATGAGAAACGTGTGAGCTTTGTGAATGATGTAGTTCCTTTGAACTGAAAAGTGACTGCCCTTACCTGAAACGAAGTCTTGCATGTAGTAAGTCACAGAGCCTGGGATTGAAGTCCATTTCTGAAGGGAAACACACAACATAGTTCTCATCCATGGATCACACTCTGCTTTAGAGCAAGAAGCACACTCTAGCTTTCTAGAGTCTCTAATACAGCAGGAAATCTGAGTGTGCCCAGGACAAAAGAACGGTGTTTCATATACATATGGACTATATGTAATCCAAATCTGCTTCTGAAACTGATACAAAGCACTGACCCTCTAACATCCAATGCTTGTCAGTTGAGATAAGAAACGTGTGACCTTCGTGAACGATGTAGTTAGTTTGAGCAGAAAAGTGACTGCCCTTACCTGAATGGAATTCTTGCTTGTAGGAAGATTCAGAGCCTGGGATTTAACTCCATTTCTGAAGTAAAACACACAGCAGTGTAATCATCCATTGATCACACTCTGCTTTAGAACAAGAAGCACGCTCTTGCTTTCTAGAGTCTCCAAGGCAGCAGGAAACGTGAGTGTGCCCAGAACAAAAGATCGGTGTTTCCTACACATATGGACAATATGTAGTCCAAATCTGCTTCTGAAACTGATACAAAGCACTGACCCTCTAACATCCAATGCTTGTCATTTAAGATGAGAAACGTGTGAGCTTCGTGAACAATGTAGTTCGTTTGAGCAGAAAACTGACTGCCCTTACCTGAAACGAAGTCTTGCTTTTAGGAAGACTCAGAGCCTGGGATTTAACTCCATTTCTGAAGTGAAACACACAGCAGGGTTCTCATCCATTGATCAAACTCTACGTTAGAACAAGGAGCATATTCTTGCTTCCTAGAGTCTCTAAGACAGCAAGAAACGTGAGTTTGCTGAAAACAAAAGAACAGTGTTTCCTACACATACGGACCATATCTAGTCCAACTCTGCTTCTGAAACTGATACAAAGCACTGGTCCTCTAACATCCAATGCTTGTCTGTTTAGATGAGAAACATGTGAGCTCTGTGAAAGATGTAGTTCGTTTGAGCTGAAAAGTGACTGCCCTTAAGTGAAACGAAGTCCTGCTTGTAGGAAGACATAGAGCCTGGGATTTAACTACATGTATGAAGGGAAACACACAGCATAATTTTCATCCATGGATCACACTCTGCTTTAGAGCGAGAAGCACGCCCTTGCTTTCTAGAATCTCTAATACAGCAGGAAATCGGAGTGTGCCCAGAACAAAAGAACGGTGTTTCCTACACATACGGACTATATGTAGTCCAAATCTTTATCTAAAACAGATAGAATGCACTGGTACTCTAACATCCAATGCTTGTCAGTTAAGATGAGAAACGTGTGAGCTTCGTGAAAGATGTAGTTACTTTGAGCTGAAAAGTGACTGCCCTTACCAAAAACGAAGTCTTGCTTGTAGGAAGACTCAGAGCCTGGGATTTATCTCCATTTCTGAAGTAAAACACACAGCAGTGTAATCATACATTGATCACACTCTGCTTTAGAACAAGAAGCACACTCTTGCTTTCTAGAGTCTCTAAGACAGGACGAAACGAGAGTTTGCTGAGAACAAAAGAACGGTGTTTCCTACACATACAGACATTATATAGTCCAACTCTGCTTCTGAAACTGATACAAAGCACTGGTCCTCTAACATCCAATGCTTGTCTGTTAAGATGAGAAACGTGTGAGCTCAGTGAACGATGTAGTTCGTTTGAGCAGAAAAGTGACTGCTCTTACCTGAAACGAAGTCTTGCTTGTAGGAAGATACAGAGCTTGGGATTTAACTCCATTTCTGAAGGGAAACACACAGCACAGTTCTGATCAATGGATCACACTCTGCTTTAGAGCGAGAAGCACGCTCTTGCTTTCTAGAGTCTCTAAGACAGCAGGAAACGTGAGTGTGCTGAGAACAAAAGAATGGTGTTTCCTACACATATGGACATTATATAGTCCAACTCTTCTTCTGAAATTGATACAAAGCACTGGTCCTCTAACATCCAATGCTTGTCAGTTAAGATGAGATACGTGTGAGCAACGTGAACGTTGTAGTTCGTTTGAGGAGAAAACTGACTGCCCTTACCTGAAACGAAGTCTTGCTTGTAGTAAGACTCAGAGCCTGGGATTTAACTCCTTTTCTGAAGTGAAACACACAGCAGTGTTCTCATCCATTGATCACACTCTGCTTTAGAACAAGAAGCATGCTTTTTCTTTCTAGAGTCTTTAAGACAGCAGGAAACGTGATTTTGCTGAGAACAAAAGAACGCTTTTTCCTACACATAAGGACCATATCTAGTCGAACTCTGCTTCTGAAATTGATACAAAGCACTGAACCTCGAACATCCAATGCTTGTCAGTTAAGATGAGAAACGTGTGAGCTTCGTGAACGATGTAGTTAGTTTGAGCAGAAATGTCACTGCCTTTATCTGAATGGAAGTCTTGCTTGTAGGAAGACTCAGAGCCTGGGATTTAACTCCATTTCTGAAGTGAAACACACAGCATAGTTCTCATCCATGGATCACACTCTGCTTTAGAGTGAGAAGTACGCTCTTGCTTTCTAGAGTCTCTGACACAGCAGGAAACGTGAGTGTGACCAGAAAAAAAGAACGGTGTTTCCTACACATATGGACTATATGTAGTCCAAATCTTCTTCTGAAACTGATAGAATGCACTGGTCCTCTAACATCCAATGCTTGTCAGTTAAGATGAGAAACGTGTGAGCTTCGTGAACGATGTTGTTCCTTTGAGCAGAAAACTGACTGCCCTTACCTGAAACGAAGTCTTGCTTTTAGGAAGACTCAGAGCCTGGGATTTAACTCCATTTCTGAAGTGAAACACACAGCAGGGTTCTCATCCATTGATCAAACTCTGCGTTAGAACAAGAAGCATACTCTTGCTTCCTAGAGTCTCTAAGACAGCAAGAAACATGAGTTTGCTGAAAACAAAAGAACAGTGTTTCCTACACATACGGACCATATCTAGTCCAACTCTGCTTCTGAAACTGATACAAAGCACTGGTCCTCTAACATCCAATGCTTGTCTGTTTAGATGAGAAACATGTGAGCTCTGTGAAAGATGTAGTTCGTTTGAGCTGAAAAGTGACTGCCCTTAAGTGAAACGAAGTCTTGCTTGTAGGAAGACATAGAGCCTGGGATTTAACTACATTTATGAAGGGAAACACACAGCATAGTTTTCATCCATGGATCACACTCTGCTTTAGAGCGAGAAGCACGCTCTTTCTTTCTAGAATCTCTAATACAGCAGGAAATCTGAGTGTGCCCAGAACAAAAGAACTGTGTTTCCTAAACATAAAGACTATATGTAGTCCAAATCTTCATCTAAAACAGATAGAATGCACTGGTACTCTAACATCCAATGCTTGTCAGTTAAGATGAGAAACGTGTGAGCTTCGTGAAAGATGTAGTTCCTTTGAGCTGAAAAGTGACTGCCCTTACCAAAAACGAAGTCTTGCTTGTAGGAAGACACAGAGCCTAGGATTTAAGTACATTTCTGAAGGGAAACACACAGCATAGTTCTCATCCATGGATCACACTCTGCTTTAGAGCGAGAAGCACACTCTTGCTTTCTAGAATCTCTAATACAGCAGGAAATCTGAGTGTGCCCACAACAAAAGATCGATGTTTTCTACACATATGGACCACATGTAGTCCAAATCTGCTTCTGAAACTGATACAAAGTACTGACCATCTAACATCCAATGGTTGTCAGTTAAGATGAGAAACGTGTGAGCATCGTGAACGATGTAGTTCGTTTGAGCAGAAAAGTGACTACCCATACCTGAATTGAAGTCTTGCTTGTAGGAAGCTCAGAGCCTGGGATTTATCTCCATTTCTGAAGTAAAACACACAGAAGTGTAATCATCCATTGATCACACTCTGCTTTAGAACAAGAAGCACACTCTTGCTTTCTAGAGTCTCTAAGACAGGACGAAACGAGAGTTTGCTGAGAACAAAAGAACGGTGTTTCCTACACATACAGACATTATATAGTCCAACTCTGCTTCTGAAACTGATACAAAGCACTGGTCCTCTAATATCTAATGCTTGTCTGTTAAGATGAGAAACGTGTGAGCTCAGTGAACGATGTAGTTCGTTTGAGCAGAAAAGTGACTGCTCTTACCTGAAATGAAGTCTTGCTTGTAGGAAGACACAGAGCCTGGGATTTAAGTCCATTTCTGAAGGGAAACACACAACATAGTTCTCATCCATGGATCACACTCTGCTTTAGAGCAAGAAGCACACTCTAGCTTTCTAGACTCTCAAAGACAGCAGGAAACGTGAGTGTGCTGAGAACAAAAGAACGGTGTTTCCTACACATAGGGACCATATCTAGTCCAACTCTGCTTCTAAAACAGATACAAAGCACGGGTCCTCTAACATCCAATGCTTGTCAGTTAAGATGAGAAACGTGTGAGCTTCGTGAACGATGTTGTTCCTTTGAGCAGAAAAGTGACTGCCCTTACCTGAATGGAAGTCTTGCTTGTAGGAAGACTCAGAGCCTGGGATTTAACTCCATTTCTGAAGTAAAACACACAGCAGTGTAATCACACATTGATCACACTCTGCTTTAGAACAAGAAGCACGCTCTTGCTTTCTAGACTCTCAAAGACAGCAGGAAATGTGAGTGTGCTGAGAACAAAAGAACGGTGTTTCCTACACATAGGCACCATATCTAGTCGAACTCTGCTTCTGAAACAGATACAAAGCACTGGTCCTCTAATATCCAATGCTTGTCAGTTAAGATGAGAAACGTGTGAGCTTCGTGAACGATGTTGTTCCTTTGAGCAGAAAAGTGACTGCCCTTACCTGAAACGAAGTCTTGCTTGTAGGGAGACACAGAGCATGGGATTTAACTCCATTTCTGAAGTGAAACACACAGCATAGTCTCATCCATTTATCACACTCTGCGTTTAAACAAGAAGCATGCTCTTCTTTCTAGAGTCTCTAAGACAGCAGGAAATGTGCGTTTGCTGAGAACAAAAGAACGGTGTTTCCTTCACATAAGGACCACATCTAGTCAAACTCTGCTTCTGAAACTGATACAAAGCACTGAACCTCGAACATCCAATGCTTGTCAGTTAAGATGAGAAACGTGTGAGCTTCGTGAACGATGTAGTTAGTTTGAGCAGAAATGTCACTGCCTTTATCTGAATGGAAGTCTTGCTTGTAGGAAGACTCAGAGCCTGGGATTTAACTCCATTTCTGAAGTAAAACACATAGCATAGTTCTCATCCATGGATCACACTCTGCTTTAGAGTGAGAAGTACGCTCTTGCTTTCTAGAGTCTCTAACACAGCAGGAAACGTGAGTGTGCTGAGAACAAAAGAACGGTGTTTCCTACACATACGGACCATATCTAGTCCAACTCTTCTTCTGAAACTGATACAAAGCACTGGTCCTCTAACATCCAATGCTTGTCAGTTAAGATGAGAAACGTGTGAGCTTCATGAACGATGTAGTTCGATTGAGCAGAAAAGTGACTGCCCTTACCTGAAACGAAGTCTTGCTTGTAGGAAGACTCAGAGCCTGGGATTTAACTCCATTTCTGAAGTGAAACACACAGCATAGTTCTCATCCATGGATCACACTGTGCTTTAGAGCAAGAAGCACACTCTTGCTTTCTAGAGTCTCTAACACAGCAGGAAACGTTAGTGTGCCCAGAACAAAAGAACGGTGTTTCCTACACATACGGACTATATGTAGTCCAAATCTTCTTCTGAAACTGAAAGAAAGCACTGGTCCTCTAACATCCAATGCTTGTCAGTTAAGATGAGAAACGTGTGAGCTTCGTGAACGATGTTGTTCCTTTGAGCAGAAAAGTGACTGCCCTTACCTGAAACGAAGTCTTGCTTGTAGGGAGACACAGAGCATGGGATTTAACTCCATTTCTGAAGTGAAACACACAGCAGGGTTCTCATCCATTGATCAAAATCTACGTTAGAACAAGAAGCATACTCTTGCTTCCTAGAGTCTGTAAGAAAGCAAGAAATGTGAGTTTGCTGAAAACAAAAGAACAGTGTTTCCTACACATACGGACCATGTCTAGTCCAACTCTGCTTCTGAAACTGATACAAAGCACTGGTCCTCTAACATCCAATGCTTGTCTGTTTAGATGAGAAACATGTGAGCTCTGTGAAAGATGTAGTTCGTTTGAGCTGAAAAGTAACTGCCCTTAAGTGTAACGAAGTCTTGCTTGTAGGAAGACATAGAGCCTGGGATTTAACTACATTTATGAAGGGAAACACACAGCATAGTTTTCATCCATGGATCACACTCTGCTTTAGAGCGAGAAGCACGCTCTTGCTTTCTAGAATCTCTAATACAGCAGGAAATCTGAGTGTGCCCAGAACAAAAGAACGGTGTTTCCTACACATACGGACTATATGTAGTCCAAATCTTCATCTAAAACAGATAGAATGCACTGGTACTCTAACATCCAATGCTTGTCAGTTAATATGAGAAACGTGTGAGCTTCGTGAAAGATGTAGTTCCTTTGAGCAGAAAAGTGACTGCCCTTACCAAAAACGAAGTCTTGCTTGTAGGAAGACACAGAGCCTAGGATTTAAGTACATTTCTGAAGGGAAAAACACAGCATAGTTCTCATCCATGCATCACACTCTGCTTTAGAGCGAGAAGCACACGCTTGCTTTCTAGAGTCTCTAATACAGCAGGAAATCTGATTGTGCCCAGAACAAAAGATCGGTGTTTTCTACACATATGGACCACATGTAGTCAAAATCTGCTTCTGAAACTGATACAAAGTACTGATCATCTAACATCCAATGGTTGTCAGTTAAGATGAGAAACGTATGAGCATCGTGAACGATGTAGTTCGTTTGAGCAGAAAAGTGACTGCCCATACCTGAATTGAAGTCTTGCTTGTAGGAAGACTCAGAGCCTGGGATTTATCTCCATTTCTGAAGTAAAACACACAGAAGTGTAATCATCCATTGATCACACTCTGCTTTAGAACAAGAAGCACACTCTTGCTTTCTAGAGTCTCTAAGACAGGACGAAACAAGAGTTTGCTGAGAACAAAAGAATGGTGTTTCCTAAACATACAGACATTATATAGTCCAACTCTGCTTCTGAAACTGATACAAAGCACTGGTCCTCTAACATCCGATGCTTGTCTGTTAAGATTAGAAACGTGTGAGCTCAGTGAACGATGTAGTTCGTTTGAGCAGAAAAGTGACTGCTCTTACCTGAAACGAAGTCTTGCTTGTAGGAAGACACAGAGCCTGGTGTTTAAGTCCATTTCTGAAGGGAAACACACAACATAGTTCTCATCCATGGATCACACTCTGCTTTAGAGCAAGAAGCACACTCTAGCTTTCTAGAGTCTCTAATACAGCAGGAAATCTGAGTGTGCCCAGGACAAAAGAACGGTGTTTCCTATACATATGGACCATATGTAGTCCAAATCTGCTTCTGAAACTGATACAAAGCACTGACCCTCTAACATCCAATGATGGTCAGTTAAGATGAGAAACGTGTGAGCTTCGTGAACGATGTAGTTAGTTTGAGCAGAAATGTCACTGCCTTTATCTGAATGGAAGTCTTGCTTGTAGGAAGACTCAGATCCTGGGATTTAACTCCATTTCTGAAGTAAAACACACAGCAGTGTAATCATCCATTGATCACACTCTGCTTTAGAACAAGAAGCAAGCTCTTGCTTTCTAGACTCTCAAAGACAGCAGGAAACGTGAGTGTGCTGAGAACAAAAGAACGGTTTTTTCCTACACATAGGGACCATATCTAGTCCAACTCTGCTTCTAAAACAGATACAAAGCACGGGTCCTCTAACATCCAATGCTTGTCAGTTAAGATGAGAAACGTGTGAGCTTCGTGAACGATGTTGTTCCTTTGAGCAGAAAAGTGACTGCCCTTACCTGCATGGAAGTCTTGCTTGTAGGAAGACTCAGAGCCTGGGATTTAACTCCATTTCTGAAGTAAAACACACAGCAGTGTAATCATCCATTGATCACACTCTGCTTTAGAACAAGAAGCACGCTCTTGCTTTCTAGACTCTCAAAGACAGCAGGAAATGTGAGTGTGCTGAGAATGAAAGAACGGTGTTTCCTACACATAGGGACCATATCTAGTCGAACTCTGCTTCTGAAACAGATACAAAGCACTGGTCCTCTAACATCCAATGCTTGTCAGTTAAGATGAGAAACGTGTGAGCTTCGTGAACGATGTTGTTCCTTTGAGCAGAAAAGTGACTGCCCTTACCTGAAACGAAGTCTTGCTTGTAGGGAGACACAGAGCATGGGATTTTACTCCATTTCTGAAGTGAAACACACAGCATAGTCTCATCCATTTATCACACTCTGCGTTTAAACAAGAAGCATGCTCTTCTTTCTAGAGTCTCTAAGAGAGCAGGAAATGTGAGTGTGCTGAGAACAAAAGAACGGTGTTTCCTACACATAAGGACCATATCTAGTCGAACTCTGCTTCTGAAACTGATACAAAGCACTGAATCTCGAACATCCAATGCTTGTCAGTTAAGATGAGAAACGTGTGAGCTTCGTGAACGATGTAGTTAGTTTGAGCAGAAATGTCACTGCCTTTATCTGATTGGAAGTCTTGCTTGTAGGAAGACTCAGAGCCTGGGATTTAACTCCATTTCTGAAGTGAAACACACAGCATAGTTCTCATCCATGGATCACACTCTGCTTTAGAGCAAGAAGCACACTCTTGCTTTCTAGAGACTCTAACACAGCAGGAAACGTGAGTGTGCCCAGAACAAAAGAACGGTGTTTCCTACACATACGGACCATATCTAGTCCAACTCTTCTTCTCAAATTGATACAAAGCACTGGTCCTCTAACATCCAATGCTTGTCAGTTAAGATGAGAAACGTGTGAGCAACGTGAACGATGTAGTTCGTTTGAGGAGAAAACTGACTGCCCTTACCTGAATGGAAGTCTTGCTTGTAGTAAGACTCAGAGCCTGGGATTTAACTCCATTTCTGAAGTAAAACACACAGCAGTGTAATCATCCATTGATCACACTCTGCTTTAGAACAAGAAGCACGCTCTTGCTTTCTAGACTCTCAAAGACAGCAGGAAATGTGAGTGTGCCCAGAACAAAAGAACGGTGTTTCCTACACATAGGGACCATATCTAGTCCAACTCTGCTTCTGAAACAGATACAAAGCACTGGTCCTCTAACATCCAATGCTTGTCAGTTAAGATGAGAAACGTGTGAGCTTCGTGAACGATGTTGTTCCTTTGAGCAGAAAAGTGACTGCCCTTACCTGAAACGAAGTCTTGCTTGTAGGGAGACACAGAGCATGGGATTTAACTCCATTTCTGAAGTGAAACACACAGCATAGTCTCATCCATGGATCACACTCTGTTTTAGAGCGAGAAGCTCGCTCTTGCTTTCTAGAGTCTCTAAGGCAGCAGGAAACGTGGGTGTGCCCAGAACAAAAGATCGGTGTTTGCTACACATATGGACAATATGTAGTCCAAATCTGCTTCTGAAACTGTTACAAAGCACTGACCCTCTAACATCCAATGCTTGTCAGTTAAGATGAGAAACGTGTGAGCTTCCTGAACGATGTAGTTATTTTGAGCAGAAATGTCACTGCCTTTATCTGAATGGAAGTCTTGCTTGTAGGAAGACTCAGAGCCTGGGATTTAACTCCATTTCTGAAGTGAAACACACAGCAGGGTTCTCATCCATTGATCAAACTCTACGTTAGAACAAGAAGCATACTCTTGCTTCCTAGAGTCTCTAAGACAGCAAGAAACGTGAGTTTGCTGAAAACAAAAGAACAGTGTTTCCTACACATACGGACCATATCTAGTCCAACTCTGCTTCTGAAACTGATACAAAGCACTGGTCCTCTAACATGCAATGCTTGCCTGTTTAGATGAGAAACATGTGAGCTCTGTGAAAGATGTAGTTCGTTTGAGCTGAAAAGTGACTGCCCTTAAGTGAAACGAAGTCTTGCTTGTAGGAAGACATAGAGCCTGGGATTTAACTACATTTATGAAGGGAAACACACAGCATAGTTTTCATCCATGGATCACACTCTGCTTTAGAGCGAGAAGCACGCTCTTGCTTTCTAGAATCTCTAATAGAGCAGGAAATCTGAGTGTGCCCAGAACAAAAGAACGGTGTTTCCTACACATACGGACTATATGTAGTCCAAATCTTCATCTAAAACAGATAGAATGCACTGGTACTCTAACATCCAAAGCTTGTCAGTTAAGATGAGAAACGTGTGAGCTTCGTGAAAGATGTAGTTCCTTTGAGCAGAAAAGTGACTGCCCTTACCAAAAACGAAGTCTTGCTTGTAGGAAGACACAGAGCCTAGGATTTAAGTACATTTCTGAAGGGAAACACACAGCATAGTTCTCATCCATGGATCACACTCTGCTTTAGAGCGAGAAGCACACTCTTGCTTTCTAGAGTCTCTGATACAGCAGGAAATCTGAGTGTGCCCAGAACAAAAGATCGGTGTTTTCTACACATATGGACCACATGTAGTCAAAATCTGCTTCTGAAACTGATACAAAGTACTGACCATCTAACATCCAATGGTTGTCAGTTAAGATGAGAAACCTGTGAGCATCGTGAACGATGTAGTTCGTTTGAGCAGAAAAGTGACTGCCCATACCTGAATTGAAGTCTTGCTTGTATGAAGACTCAGAGCCTGGGATTTATCTCCATTTCTGAAGTAAAACACACAGCAGTGTAATCATCCATTGATCACACTCTGCTTTAGAACAAGAAGCATGCTCTTGCTTTCTAGAGTGTCTAATACAGCACGAAACGAGAGTTTGCTGAGAACAAAAGCACGGTGTTTCCTACACATAGAGACATTATATATTCCAACTCTGTTTCTGAAACTGATACAAAGCACTGGTCCTCTAACATCCAATGCTTGTCTGTTAAGATGAGAAACGTGTGAGATCAGTGAACGATGTAGTTCGTTTGAGCAGAAAAGTGACTGCTCTTGCCTGAAACGAAGTCTTGCTTGTAGGAAGATACAGAGCCTGGGATGTAACTCCATTTCTGAAGGGAAACACACAGCATAGTTCTCATCCATGGATCACACTCTGCTTTAGAGCGAGAAGCACGCTCTTGCTTTCTAGAGTCTCTAAGACAGCAGGAAACGTGAGTGTGCCCAGAACAAAAGAACGGTGTTTCCTACAAATACGGACTATATGTAGTCCAAATCTTCTTCTGAAACTGACAGAATGCACTGGTCCTCTAACATCCAATGCTTGTCAGTTAAGATGAGAAACGTGTGAGCTTCGTGAACGATGTTGTTCCTTTGAGCAGAAAAGTGACTGCCCTTACCTGAAACGAAGTCTTGCTTGTAGGGAGACACAGAGCATGGGATTTAACTCCATTTCTGCAGTGAAACACACAGCATAGTCTCATCCATGGATCACACTCTGTTTTAGAGCGAGAAGCACGCTCTTGCTTTCTAGAGTCTCTAAGGCAGCAGGAAACGTGAGTGTGCCCAGAACAAAAGATCGGTGTTTCCTACACATATGGACAATATGTAGTCCAAATCTGCTTCTGAAACTGATACAAAGCCTGAACCTCTAACATCCAATGCTTGTCAGTTAAGATGAGAAACGTGTGAACCTCGTGAACAATGTAGTACGTTTGAGCAGAAAACTGACTGCCCTTACCTGAAACGAAGTCTTGCTTGTAGGAAGACTCAGAGACTGGGATTTAACTCCATTTCTGAAGTGAAACACACAGCAGGGTTCTCATCCATTGATCAAACTCTGCGTTAGAACAAGAAGCATACTCTTGCTTCCTAGAGTCTCTAAGACAGCAAGAAACGTGAGTTTGCTGAAAACAAAAGAACAGTGTTTCCTACAAATACGGACCATATCTAGTCCAACTCTGCTTCTGAAACTGATACAAAGCACTGGTCCTCTAACATCCAATGGTTGTCAGTTAAGATGAGAAATGTGTGAGCATCGTGAACGATGTAGTTCGTTTGAGCAGTAAAGTGACTGCCCATACCTGAATTGAAGTCTTGCTTGTAGGAAGACTCAGAGCCTGGGATTTATCTCCATTTCTGAAGTAAAACACACAGCAGTGTAATCATCCATTGATCACACTCTGCTTTAGAACAAGAAGCACGCTCTTGCTTTCTAGTGTCTCTAAGACAGCACGAAACGAGAGTTTGCTGAGAACAAAAGAACGGTGTTTCCTACACATACAGACATTATATAGTCCAACTCTGTTTCTGAAACTGATACAAAGCACTGGTCCTCTAACATCCAATGCTTGTCTGTTAAGATGAGAAACGTGTGAGCTCAGTGAACGATGTAGTTCGTTTGAGCAGGAAAGTGACTGCGCTTACCTGAAACGAAGTCTTGCTTGTAGGATGATACAGAGCCTGGGATTTAACTCCATTTCTGAAGGGAAACACACAGCATAGTTCTCATCCATGGATCACACTCTGCTTTAGAGCGAGAAGCACGCTCTTGCTTTCTAGAGTCTCTAAGACAGCAGGAAACGTGAGTGTGCTGAGTACAAAAGAACGGTGTTTCCTACACATTTGGACATTATATAGTCCAACACTTCTTCTGAAATTGATACAAAGCACTGGTCCTCTAACATCCAATGCTTGTCAGTTAAGATGAGAAACCTGTGAGCATCGTGAACGATGTAGTTCGTTTGAGGAGAAAACTGACTGCCCTTACCTTAACGAAGTCTTGCTTGTAGGAAGACTCAGAGCCTGGGATTTATCTCCATTTCTGAATTAAAACTCACAGCAGTGTAATCATCCATTGATCACACTCTGCTTTAGAACAAGAAGCATGCTCTTGCTTTCTAGAGTGTCTAATACAGCACGAAACGAGAGTTTGCTGAGAACAAAAGCACGGTGTTTCCTACACATAGAGACATTATATATTCCAACTCTGTTTCTGAAACTGATACAAAGCACTGGTCCTCTAACATCCAATGCTTGTCTGTTAAGATGAGAAACGTGTGAGATCAGTGAACGATGTAGTTCGTTTGAGCAGAAAAGTGACTGCTCTTGCCTGAAACGAAGTCTTGCTTGTAGGAAGATACAGAGCCTGGGATGTAACTCCATTTCTGAAGGGAAACACACAGCATAGTTCTCATCCATGGATCACACTCTGCTTTAGAGCGAGAAGCACGCTCTTGCTTTCTAGAGTCTCTAAGACAGCAGGAAACGTGAGTGTGCCCAGAACAAAAGAACGGTGTTTCCTACAAATACGGACTATATGTAGTCCAAATCTTCTTCTGAAACTGACAGAATGCACTGGTCCTCTAACATCCAATGCTTGTCAGTTAAGATGAGAAACGTGTGAGCTTTGTGAATGATGTAGTTCCTTTGAACTGAAAAGTGACTGCCCTTACCTGAAACGAAGTTTGCTTGTAGGAAGACACAGAGCCTGGGATTTAAGTCCATTTCTGAAGGGAAACACACAACATAGTTCTCATCCATGGATCACACTCTGCTTTAGAGCAAGAAGCACACTCTAGCTTTCTAGAGTCTCTAATACAGCTGGAAATCTGAGTGTGCCCAGGACAAAAGAATGGTGTTTCCTATACATATGGACCATATGTAGTCCAAATCTGCTTCTGAAACTGATACAAAGCACTGACCCTCTAACATCCAATGCTTGTCAGTTAAGATGAGAAACGTGTGAGCTTCGTGAACGATGTTGTTCCTTTGAGCAGAAAAGTGACTGCCCTTACCTGAAACGAAGTCTTGCTTGTAGGGAGACACAGAGCATGGGATTTAACTCCATTTCTGCAGTGAAACACACAGCATAGTCTCATCCATGGATCACACTCTGTTTTAGAGCGAGAAGCACGCTCTTGCTTTCTAGAGTCTCTAAGGCAGCAGGAAACGTGAGTGTGCCCAGAACAAAAGATCGGTGTTTCCTACACATATGGACAATATGTAGTCCAAATCTGCTTCTGAAACTGATACAAAGCCTGAACCTCTAACATCCAATGCTTGTCAGTTAAGATGAGAAACGTGTGAACCTCGTGAACAATGTAGTACGTTTGAGCAGAAAACTGACTGCCCTTACCTGAAACGAAGTCTTGCTTGTAGGAAGACTCAGAGCCTGGGATTTAACTCCATTTCTGAAGTGAAACACACAGCAGGGTTCTCATCCATTGATCAAACTCTGCGTTAGAACAAGAAGCATACTCTTGCTTCCTAGAGTCTCTAAGACAGCAAGAAACGTGAGTTTGCTGAAAACAAAAGAACAGTGTTTCCTACAAATATGGACCATATCTAGTCCAACTCTGCTTCTGAAACTGATACAAAGCACTGGTCCTCTAACATCCAATGGTTGTCAGTTAAGATGAGAAATGTGTGAGCATCGTGAACGATGTAGTTCGTTTGAGCAGTAAAGTGACTGCCCATACCTGAATTGAAGTCTTGCTTGTAGGAAGCCTCAGAGCCTGGGATTTATCTCCATTTCTGAAGTAAAACACACAGCAGTGTAATCATCCATTGATCACACTCTGCTTTAGAACAAGAAGCACGCTCTTGCTTTCTAGTGTCTCTAAGACAGCACGAAACGAGAGTTTGCTGAGAACAAAAGAACGGTGTTTCCTACACATACAGACATTATATAGTCCAACTCTGTTTCTGAAACTGATACAAAGCACTGGTCCTCTAACATCCAATGCTTGTCTGTTAAGATGAGAAACGTGTGAGCTCAGTGAACGATGTAGTTCGTTTGAGCAGGAAAGTGACTGCGCTTACCTGAAACGAAGTCTTGCTTGTAGGATGATACAGAGCCTGGGATTTAACTCCATTTCTGAAGGGAAACACACAGCATAGTTCTCATCCATGGATCACACTCTGCTTTAGAGCGAGAAGCACGCTCTTGCTTTCTAGAGTCTCTAAGACAGCAGGAAACGTGAGTGTGCTGAGTACAAAAGAACGGTGTTTCCTACACATTTGGACATTATATAGTCCAACACTTCTTCTGAAATTGATACAAAGCACTGGTCCTCTAACATCCAATGCTTGTCAGTTAAGATGAGAAACCTGTGAGCATCGTGAACGATGTAGTTCGTTTGAGGAGAAAACTGACTGCCCTTACCTTAACGAAGTCTTGCTTGTAGGAAGACTCAGAGCCTGGGATTTAACTCCATTTCTGAAGTGAAACACACAGCAGTGTTCTCATCCATTGATCATACTCTGCTTTAGAACAAGAAGCATGCTTTTGCTTTCTAGAGTCTTTAAGACAGCAGGAAACGTGAGTTTGCTGAGTACAAAAGAACGGTGTTTCCTACACATAAGGACCATATCTAGTCGAACTCGGCTTCTGAAACTGATACAAAGCCTGAACCTCTAACATCCAATGCTTGTCAGTTAAGATGAGAAACGTGTGAGCTTTGTGAATGATGTAGTTCCTTTGAACTGAAAAGTGACTGCCCTTACCTGAAACGAAGTCTTGCTTGTAGTAAGACACAGAGCCTGGGATTTAAGTCCATTTCTGAAGGGAAACACACAACATAGTTCTCATCCATGGATCACACTCTGCTTTAGAGCAAGAAGCACACTCTAGCTTTCTAGAGTCTCTAATACAGCAGGAAATGTGAGTGTGCCCAGGACAAAAGAACGGTGTTTCCTATACATATGGACCATATGTAGTCCAAATCTGCTTCTGAAACTGATACAAAGCACTGACCCTCTAACATCCAATGCTTGTCAGTTAAGATGAGAAACGTGTGAGCTTCGTGAACGATGTTGTTCTTTGAGCAGAAAAGTGACTGCCCTTACCTGAATGGAAGTCTTGCTTGTAGGAAGACTCAGAGCCTGGGATTTAACTCCATTTCTGAAGTAAAACACACAGCAGTGTAATCATCCATTGATCACACTCTGCTTTAGAACAAGAAGCACGCTCTTACTTTCTAGACTCTCAAAGACATAGGAAACGTGAGTGTGCTGAGAACAAAAGAATGGTGTTTCCTACACATAGGGACCATATCTAGTCCAACTCTGCTTGTGAAACAGATACAAAGGACTGGTCCTCTAACATCTAATGCTTGTCAGTTAAGATGAGAAACGTGTGAGCTTCGTGAACGATGTTGTTCCTTTGAGCAGAAAAGTGACTGCCCTTACCTGAAACGAAGTCTTACTTGTAGGGAGACACAGAGCATGGGATTTAACTCCATTTCTGAAGGGAAACGCACAGCATAGTCTCATCCATGGATCACACTCTGTTTTAGAGCGAGAAGCACCCTCTTGCTTTCTAGAGTCTCTAAGGCAGCAGGAAACGTGAGTGTGCCCAGAACAAAAGATCGGTGTTTCCTACACATATGGACAATATGTAGTCCAAATCTGCTTCTGAAACTGATACAAAGCACTGACCCTCTAACATCCAATGCTTGTCAGTTTAGATGAGAAACGTGTGAGCTTCGTGAACAATGTAGTTCGTTTGAGCAGAAAACTGACTGCCCTTACCTGAAACGAAGTCTTGCTTGTAGGCAGACTCAGAGCCTGGGATTTAACTCCATTTCTGAAGTGAAACACACAGCAGTGTTCTCATCCATTGATCACACTCTGCATTAGAACAAGAAGCATGCTTTTGCTTTCTAGAATCTTTAAGACAGCAGGAAACGTGAGTTTGCTGAGAACAAAAGAACGGTGTTTCCTACACATAAGGACCATATCTAGTCGAACTCTGCTTCTGAAACTGATACAAAGCACTGAACCTCTAACATCCAATGCTTGTCAGTTAAGATGAGAAACGTGTGAGCTTCGTGAACGATGTAGTTAGTTTGAGCAGAAATGTCACTGCCTTTATCTGAATGGAAGTCTTGCTTGTAGGAAGACTCAGAGCCTGGGATTTAACTCCATTTCTGAAGTAAAACACATAGCATAGTTCTCATCCATGGATCACACTCTGCTTTAGAGTGAGAAGTCCGCTCTTGCTTTCTAGAGTCTCTAACACAGCAGGAAACGTGAGTGTGCTGAGAACAAAAGATCGGTGTTTCCTACACATTTGGACATTATATAGTCCAGGTCTTCTTCTGAAATTGATACAAAGCACTGGTCCTCTAACATCCAATGCTTGTCAGTTAAGATGAGAAACGTGTGAGCATCGTGAACGATGTAGTTCGTTTGAGGAGAAAACTGACTGCCCTTACCTTAACGAAGTCTTGCTTGTAGGAAGACTCAGAGCCTGGGATTTAACTCCATTTCTGAAGTGAAACACACAGCAGTGTTCTCATCCATTGATCACACTGTGCTTTAGAACAAGAAGCATGCTTTTGCTTTCTAGAATCTTTAAGACTGCAGGAACCGTGAGTTTGCTGAGAACAAAAGAACGGTGTTTCCTACACATAAGGACCATATCTAGTCGAACTCTGCTTCTGAAACTGATACAAAGCCTGGACCTCTAACATCCAATGCTTGTCAGTTAAGATGAGAAACGTGTGAGCTTTGTGAATGATGTAGTTCCTTTGAACTGAAAAGGGACGGCCCTTACCTGAAACGAAGTCTTGCATGTAGGAAGACACAGAGCCTGGGATTTAAGTCAATTTCTGAAGGAAACACACAACATAGTTCTCATCCATGGATCACACTCTGCTTTAGAGCAAGAAGCACACTCTAGCTTTCTAGAGTCTCTAATACAGCAGGAAACGTGAGTGTGCCCAGGACAAAAGAACGGTGTTTCCTATACATATGGACCATATGTAGTCCAAATCTGCTTCTGAAACTGATACAAAGCACTGACCTTCTAACATCCAATGCTTGTCAGTTAAGATGAGAAACGTGTGAGCTTCGTGAACGATGTTGTTCCTTTGAGCAGAAAAGTGACTGCCCTTACCTGAATGGAAGTCTTGCTTGTAGGAAGACTCAGAGCCTGGGATTTAATTCCATTTCTGAAGTAAAACACACAGCAGTGTAATCATCCATTGATCACACTCTGCTTTAGAACAAGAAGCAAGCTCTTACTTTCTAGACTCTCAAAGACATAGGAAACGTGAGTGTGCTGAGAACAAAAGAACGGTGTTTCCTACACATACGGACTATATGTAGTCCAAATCTTCTTCTGAAACTGATAGAATGCACTGGTCCTCTAACATCCAATGATTGTCAGTTAAGATGAGAAACGTGTGAGCTTTGTGAATGATGTAGTTCTTTGAACTGAAAAGTGACTGCCCTTACCTGAAACGAAGTCTTGCTTGTAGTAAGACAAAGAGCCTGGGATTTAAGTCCATTTCTGAAGGGAAACACACAACATAGTTCTCATCCATGGATCACACTCTGCTTTAGAGCGAGAAGCACGCTCTTGCTTTCCAGAGTCTCTAAGACAGCAGGAAATCTGAGTGTGCCCAGGACAAAAGAACGGTGTTTCCTATACATATGGACCATATGTAGTCCAAATCTGCTTCTGAAACTGATAAAAAGCACTGACACTCTAACATCCAATGGTTGTCAGTTAAGATGAGAAACGTGTGAGCATCGTGAACGATGTAGTTCGTTTGAGCAGGAAAGTGACTGCCCATAACTGAATTGAAGTCTTGCTTGTAGGAAGACTCAGAGCCTGGGATTTATCTCCATTTCTGAAGTAAAACACACAGCAGTGTAACCATCCATTGATCACACTCTGCTTTAGAACAAGAAGCACGCTCTTGCTTTCTAGACTCTCAAAGACAGCAGGAAACGTGAGTGTGCTGAGAACAAAAGAACGGTGTTTCCTACACATAGGGACCATATCTAGTCCAAATCTGCTTCGAAAACAGATACAAAGCACGGGTCCTCTAACATCCAATGCTTGTCAGTTAAGATGAGAAACGTGTGAGCTTCATGAACGATGTTGTTCCTTTGAGCAGAAAAGTGACTGCCCTTACCTGAATGGAAGTCTTGCTTGTAGGAAGACTCAGAGCCTGGGATTTAACTCCATTTCTGAAGTAAAACACACAGCAGTGTAATCATCCATTGATCACACTCTGCTTTAGAGCAAGAAGCACGCTCTTGCTTTCTAGAGTCTCTAATACAGCAGGAAATCTGAGTGTGCCCAGGACAAAAGAATGGTGTTTCCTATACATATGGACTATATGTAGTCCAAATCTGCTTCTGAAACAGATACAAAGCACGGGTCCTCTAACATCCAATACTTGTCAGTTATGATGAGAAACGTGTGAGCTTCGTGAACAATGTAGTTCGTTTGAGCAGAAAACTGACTGCCCTTACCTGAAACGAAGTCTTGCTTGTAGGAAGACTCAGAGCCTGGGATTTAACTCCATTTCTGAAGTGAAACACACAGCAGGGTTCTCATCCATTGATCAAACTCTACGTTAGAACAAGAAACATACTCTTGCTTCCTAGAGTCTCTAAGACAGCAAGAAACGTGAGTTTGCTGAAAAAAAAAGAACAGTGTTTCCTACACATACGGACCATATCAAGTCCAACTCTGCTTCTGAAACTGATACAAAGCACTGGTCCTCTAACATGCAATGCTTGTCTGTTTAGATGAGAAACATGTGAGCTCTGTGAAAGATGTAGTTCGTTTGAGCTGAAAAGTGACTGCCCTTAAGTGAAACGAAGTCTTGCTTGTAGGAAGACATAGAGCCTGGGATTTAACTACATTTATGAAGGGAAACACACAGCATAGTTCTCATCCATGGATCACACTCTGCTTTAGAGCGAGAAGCACGCTCTTGCTTTCAAGAATCTCTAATATAGCAGGAAATCTGAGTGTGCCCAGAACAAAAGAACGGTGTTTCCTACACATACGGACTATATGTAGTCCAAATCTTCATCTAAAACAGATAGAATGCAGTGGTACTCTAACATCCAATGCTTGTCAGTTAAGATGAGAAACGTGTGAGCATCGTGAAAGATGTAGTTCCTTTGAGCTGAAAAGTGAATGCCCTTACCAAAAACGAAGTCTTGCTTGTAAGAAGACACAGAGCATGGGATTTAACTCCATTTCTGAAGTGAAACACACAGCATAGTCTCATCCATGGATCACACTCTGTTTTAGAGCGAGAAGCACGCTCTTGCTTTCTAGAGTCTCTAAGGCAGCAGGAAACGTGAGTGTGCCCAGAACAAAAGATCGGTGTTTCCTACACATATGGACAATATGTAGTCCAAATCTGCTTCTGAAACTGATACAAAGCCTGAACCTCTAACATCCAATGCTTGTCAGTTAAGATGAGAAACGTGTGAACCTCGTGAACAATGTAGTACGTTTGAGCAGAAAACTGACTGCCCTTACCTGAAACGAAGTCTTGCTTGTAGGAAGACTCAGAGACTGGGATTTAACTCCATTTCTGAAGTGAAACACACAGCAGGGTTCTCATCCATTGATCAAACTCTGCGTTAGAACAAGAAGCATACTCTTGCTTCCTAGAGTCTCTAAGACAGCAAGAAACGTGAGTTTGCTGAAAACAAAAGAACAGTGTTTCCTACAAATACGGACCATATCTAGTCCAACTCTGCTTCTGAAACTGATACAAAGCACTGGTCCTCTAACATCCAATGGTTGTCAGTTAAGATGAGAAATGTGTGAGCATCGTGAACGATGTAGTTCGTTTGAGCAGTAAAGTGACTGCCCATACCTGAATTGAAGTCTTGCTTGTAGGAAGACTCAGAGCCTGGGATTTATCTCCATTTCTGAAGTAAAACACACAGCAGTGTAATCATCCATTGATCACACTCTGCTTTAGAACAAGAAGCACGCTCTTGCTTTCTAGTGTCTCTAAGACAGCACGAAACGAGAGTTTGCTGAGAACAAAAGAACGGTGTTTCCTACACATACAGACATTATATAGTCCAACTCTGTTTCTGAAACTGATACAAAGCACTGGTCCTCTAACATCCAATGCTTGTCTGTTAAGATGAGAAACGTGTGAGCTCAGTGAACGATGTAGTTCGTTTGAGCAGGAAAGTGACTGCGCTTACCTGAAACGAAGTCTTGCTTGTAGGATGATACAGAGCCTGGGATTTAACTCCATTTCTGAAGGGAAACACACAGCATAGTTCTCATCCATGGATCACACTCTGCTTTAGAGCGAGAAGCACGCTCTTGCTTTCTAGAGTCTCTAAGACAGCAGGAAACGTGAGTGTGCTGAGTACAAAAGAACGGTGTTTCCTACACATTTGGACATTATATAGTCCAACACTTCTTCTGAAATTGATACAAAGCACTGGTCCTCTAACATCCAATGCTTGTCAGTTAAGATGAGAAACCTGTGAGCATCGTGAACGATGTAGTTCGTTTGAGGAGAAAACTGACTGCCCTTACCTTAACGAAGTCTTGCTTGTAGGAAGACTCAGAGCCTGGGATTTATCTCCATTTCTGAATTAAAACTCACAGCAGTGTAATCATCCATTGATCACACTCTGCTTTAGAACAAGAAGCATGCTCTTGCTTTCTAGAGTGTCTAATACAGCACGAAACGAGAGTTTGCTGAGAACAAAAGCACGGTGTTTCCTACACATAGAGACATTATATATTCCAACTCTGTTTCTGAAACTGATACAAAGCACTGGTCCTCTAACATCCAATGCTTGTCTGTTAAGATGAGAAACGTGTGAGATCAGTGAACGATGTAGTTCGTTTGAGCAGAAAAGTGACTGCTCTTGCCTGAAACGAAGTCTTGCTTGTAGGAAGATACAGAGCCTGGGATGTAACTCCATTTCTGAAGGGAAACACACAGCATAGTTCTCATCCATGGATCACACTCTGCTTTAGAGCGAGAAGCACGCTCTTGCTTTCTAGAGTCTCTAAGACAGCAGGAAACGTGAGTGTGCCCAGAACAAAAGAACGGTGTTTCCTACAAATACGGACTATATGTAGTCCAAATCTTCTTCTGAAACTGACAGAATGCACTGGTCCTCTAACATCCAATGCTTGTCAGTTAAGATGAGAAACGTGTGAGCTTTGTGAATGATGTAGTTCCTTTGAACTGAAAAGTGACTGCCCTTACCTGAAACGAAGTTTGCTTGTAGGAAGACACAGAGCCTGGGATTTAAGTCCATTTCTGAAGGGAAACACACAACATAGTTCTCATCCATGGATCACACTCTGCTTTAGAGCAAGAAGCACACTCTAGCTTTCTAGAGTCTCTAATACAGCTGGAAATCTGAGTGTGCCCAGGACAAAAGAATGGTGTTTCCTATACATATGGACCATATGTAGTCCAAATCTGCTTCTGAAACTGATACAAAGCACTGACCCTCTAACATCCAATGCTTGTCAGTTAAGATGAGAAACGTGTGAGCTTCGTGAACGATGTTGTTCCTTTGAGCAGAAAAGTGACTGCCCTTACCTGAAACGAAGTCTTGCTTGTAGGGAGACACAGAGCATGGGATTTAACTCCATTTCTGCAGTGAAACACACAGCATAGTCTCATCCATGGATCACACTCTGTTTTAGAGCGAGAAGCACGCTCTTGCTTTCTAGAGTCTCTAAGGCAGCAGGAAACGTGAGTGTGCCCAGAACAAAAGATCGGTGTTTCCTACACATATGGACAATATGTAGTCCAAATCTGCTTCTGAAACTGATACAAAGCCTGAACCTCTAACATCCAATGCTTGTCAGTTAAGATGAGAAACGTGTGAACCTCGTGAACAATGTAGTACGTTTGAGCAGAAAACTGACTGCCCTTACCTGAAACGAAGTCTTGCTTGTAGGAAGACTCAGAGCCTGGGATTTAACTCCATTTCTGAAGTGAAACACACAGCAGGGTTCTCATCCATTGATCAAACTCTGCGTTAGAACAAGAAGCATACTCTTGCTTCCTAGAGTCTCTAAGACAGCAAGAAACGTGAGTTTGCTGAAAACAAAAGAACAGTGTTTCCTACAAATATGGACCATATCTAGTCCAACTCTGCTTCTGAAACTGATACAAAGCACTGGTCCTCTAACATCCAATGGTTGTCAGTTAAGATGAGAAATGTGTGAGCATCGTGAACGATGTAGTTCGTTTGAGCAGTAAAGTGACTGCCCATACCTGAATTGAAGTCTTGCTTGTAGGAAGCCTCAGAGCCTGGGATTTATCTCCATTTCTGAAGTAAAACACACAGCAGTGTAATCATCCATTGATCACACTCTGCTTTAGAACAAGAAGCACGCTCTTGCTTTCTAGTGTCTCTAAGACAGCACGAAACGAGAGTTTGCTGAGAACAAAAGAACGGTGTTTCCTACACATACAGACATTATATAGTCCAACTCTGTTTCTGAAACTGATACAAAGCACTGGTCCTCTAACATCCAATGCTTGTCTGTTAAGATGAGAAACGTGTGAGCTCAGTGAACGATGTAGTTCGTTTGAGCAGGAAAGTGACTGCGCTTACCTGAAACGAAGTCTTGCTTGTAGGATGATACAGAGCCTGGGATTTAACTCCATTTCTGAAGGGAAACACACAGCATAGTTCTCATCCATGGATCACACTCTGCTTTAGAGCGAGAAGCACGCTCTTGCTTTCTAGAGTCTCTAAGACAGCAGGAAACGTGAGTGTGCTGAGTACAAAAGAACGGTGTTTCCTACACATTTGGACATTATATAGTCCAACACTTCTTCTGAAATTGATACAAAGCACTGGTCCTCTAACATCCAATGCTTGTCAGTTAAGATGAGAAACCTGTGAGCATCGTGAACGATGTAGTTCGTTTGAGGAGAAAACTGACTGCCCTTACCTTAACGAAGTCTTGCTTGTAGGAAGACTCAGAGCCTGGGATTTAACTCCATTTCTGAAGTGAAACACACAGCAGTGTTCTCATCCATTGATCATACTCTGCTTTAGAACAAGAAGCATGCTTTTGCTTTCTAGAGTCTTTAAGACAGCAGGAAACGTGAGTTTGCTGAGTACAAAAGAACGGTGTTTCCTACACATAAGGACCATATCTAGTCGAACTCGGCTTCTGAAACTGATACAAAGCCTGAACCTCTAACATCCAATGCTTGTCAGTTAAGATGAGAAACGTGTGAGCTTTGTGAATGATGTAGTTCCTTTGAACTGAAAAGTGACTGCCCTTACCTGAAACGAAGTCTTGCTTGTAGTAAGACACAGAGCCTGGGATTTAAGTCCATTTCTGAAGGGAAACACACAACATAGTTCTCATCCATGGATCACACTCTGCTTTAGAGCAAGAAGCACACTCTAGCTTTCTAGAGTCTCTCATACAGCAGGAAATGTGAGTGTGCCCAGGACAAAAGAACGGTGTTTCCTATACATATGGACCATATGTAGTCCAAATCTGCTTCTGAAACTGATACAAAGCACTGACCCTCTAACATCCAATGCTTGTCAGTTAAGATGAGAAACGTGTGAGCTTCGTGAACGATGTTGTTCTTTGAGCAGAAAAGTGACTGCCCTTACCTGAATGGAAGTCTTGCTTGTAGGAAGACTCAGAGCCTGGGATTTAACTCCATTTCTGAAGTAAAACACACAGCAGTGTAATCATCCATTGATCACACTCTGCTTTAGAACAAGAAGCACGCTCTTACTTTCTAGACTCTCAAAGACATAGGAAACGTGAGTGTGCTGAGAACAAAAGAATGGTGTTTCCTACACATAGGGACCATATCTAGTCCAACTCTGCTTGTGAAACAGATACAAAGGACTGGTCCTCTAACATCTAATGCTTGTCAGTTAAGATGAGAAATGTGTGAGCTTCGTGAACGATGTTGTTCCTTTGAGCAGAAAAGTGACTGCCCTTACCTGAAACGAAGTCTTACTTGTAGGGAGACACAGAGCATGGGATTTAACTCCATTTCTGAAGGGAAACGCACAGCATAGTCTCATCCATGGATCACACTCTGTTTTAGAGCGAGAAGCACCCTCTTGCTTTCTAGAGTCTCTAAGGCAGCAGGAAACGTGAGTGTGCCCAGAACAAAAGATCGGTGTTTCCTACACATATGGACAATATGTAGTCCAAATCTGCTTCTGAAACTGATACAAAGCACTGACCCTCTAACATCCAATGCTTGTCAGTTTAGATGAGAAACGTGTGAGCTTCGTGAACAATGTAGTTCGTTTGAGCAGAAAACTGACTGCCCTTACCTGAAACGAAGTCTTGCTTGTAGGCAGACTCAGAGCCTGGGATTTAACTCCATTTCTGAAGTGAAACACACAGCAGTGTTCTCATCCATTGATCACACTCTGCATTAGAACAAGAAGCATGCTTTTGCTTTCTAGAATCTTTAAGACAGCAGGAAACGTGAGTTTGCTGAGAACAAAAGAACGGTGTTTCCTACACATAAGGACCATATCTAGTCGAACTCTGCTTCTGAAACTGATACAAAGCACTGAACCTCTAACATCCAATGCTTGTCAGTTAAGATGAGAAACGTGTGAGCTTCGTGAACGATGTAGTTAGTTTGAGCAGAAATGTCACTGCCTTTATCTGAATGGAAGTCTTGCTTGTAGGAAGACTCAGAGCCTGGGATTTAACTCCATTTCTGAAGTAAAACACATAGCATAGTTCTCATCCATGGATCACACTCTGCTTTAGAGTGAGAAGTCCGCTCTTGCTTTCTAGAGTCTCTAACACAGCAGGAAACGTGAGTGTGCTGAGAACAAAAGATCGGTGTTTCCTACACATTTGGACATTATATAGTCCAGGTCTTCTTCTGAAATTGATACAAAGCACTGGTCCTCTAACATCCAATGCTTGTCAGTTAAGATGAGAAACGTGTGAGCATCGTGAACGATGTAGTTCGTTTGAGGAGAAAACTGACTGCCCTTACCTTAACGAAGTCTTGCTTGTAGGAAGACTCAGAGCCTGGGATTTAACTCCATTTCTGAAGTGAAACACACAGCAGTGTTCTCATCCATTGATCACACTGTGCTTTAGAACAAGAAGCATGCTTTTGCTTTCTAGAATCTTTAAGACTGCAGGAACCGTGAGTTTGCTGAGAACAAAAGAACGGTGTTTCCTACACATAAGGACCATATCTAGTCGAACTCTGCTTCTGAAACTGATACAAAGCCTGGACCTCTAACATCCAATGCTTGTCAGTTAAGATGAGAAACGTGTGAGCTTTGTGAATGATGTAGTTCCTTTGAACTGAAAAGGGACGGCCCTTACCTGAAACGAAGTCTTGCATGTAGGAAGACACAGAGCCTGGGATTTAAGTCAATTTCTGAAGGAAACACACAACATAGTTCTCATCCATGGATCACACTCTGCATTAGAGCAAGAAGCACACTCTAGCTTTCTAGAGTCTCTAATACAGCAGGAAACGTGAGTGTGCCCAGGACAAAAGAACGGTGTTTCCTATACATATGGACCATATGTAGTCCAAATCTGCTTCTGAAACTGATACAAAGCACTGACCTTCTAACATCCAATGCTTGTCAGTTAAGATGAGAAACGTGTGAGCTTCGTGAACGATGTTGTTCCTTTGAGCAGAAAAGTGACTGCCCTTACCTGAATGGAAGTCTTGCTTGTAGGAAGACTCAGAGCCTGGGATTTAACTCCATTTCTGAAGTAAAACACACAGCAGTGTAATCATCCATTGATCACACTCTGCTTTAGAACAAGAAGCAAGCTCTTACTTTCTAGACTCTCAAAGACATAGGAAACGTGAGTGTGCTGAGAACAAAAGAACGGTGTTTCCTACACATACGGACTATATGTAGTCCAAATCTTCTTCTGAAACTGATAGAATGCACTGGTCCTCTAACATCCAATGATTGTCAGTTAAGATGAGAAACGTGTGAGCTTTGTGAATGATGTAGTTCTTTGAACTGAAAAGTGACTGCCCTTACCTGAAACGAAGTCTTGCTTGTAGTAAGACAAAGAGCCTGGGATTTAAGTCCATTTCTGAAGGGAAACACACAACATAGTTCTCATCCATGGATCACACTCTGCTTTAGAGCGAGAAGCACGCTCTTGCTTTCCAGAGTCTCTAAGACAGCAGGAAATCTGAGTGTGCCCAGGACAAAAGAACGGTGTTTCCTATACATATGGACCATATGTAGTCCAAATCTGCTTCTGAAACTGATAAAAAGCACTGACACTCTAACATCCAATGGTTGTCAGTTAAGATGAGAAACGTGTGAGCATCGTGAACGATGTAGTTCGTTTGAGCAGGAAAGTGACTGCCCATAACTGAATTGAAGTCTTGCTTGTAGGAAGACTCAGAGCCTGGGATTTATCTCCATTTCTGAAGTAAAACACACAGCAGTGTAACCATCCATTGATCACACTCTGCTTTAGAACAAGAAGCACGCTCTTGCTTTCTAGACTCTCAAAGACAGCAGGAAACGTGAGTGTGCTGAGAACAAAAGAACGGTGTTTCCTACACATAGGGACCATATCTAGTCCAAATCTGCTTCGAAAACAGATACAAAGCACGGGTCCTCTAACATCCAATGCTTGTCAGTTAAGATGAGAAACGTGTGAGCTTCATGAACGATGTTGTTCCTTTGAGCAGAAAAGTGACTGCCCTTACCTGAATGGAAGTCTTGCTTGTAGGAAGACTCAGAGCCTGGGATTTAACTCCATTTCTGAAGTAAAACACACAGCAGTGTAATCATCCATTGATCACACTCTGCTTTAGAGCAAGAAGCACGCTCTTGCTTTCTAGAGTCTCTAATACAGCAGGAAATCTGAGTGTGCCCAGGACAAAAGAATGGTGTTTCCTATACATATGGACTATATGTAGTCCAAATCTGCTTCTGAAACAGATACAAAGCACGGGTCCTCTAACATCCAATACTTGTCAGTTATGATGAGAAACGTGTGAGCTTCGTGAACAATGTAGTTCGTTTGAGCAGAAAACTGACTGCCCTTACCTGAAACGAAGTCTTGCTTGTAGGAAGACTCAGAGCCTGGGATTTAACTCCATTTCTGAAGTGAAACACACAGCAGGGTTCTCATCCATTGATCAAACTCTACGTTAGAACAAGAAACATACTCTTGCTTCCTAGAGTCTCTAAGACAGCAAGAAACGTGAGTTTGCTGAAAAAAAAAGAACAGTGTTTCCTACACATACGGACCATATCAAGTCCAACTCTGCTTCTGAAACTGATACAAAGCACTGGTCCTCTAACATGCAATGCTTGTCTGTTTAGATGAGAAACATGTGAGCTCTGTGAAAGATGTAGTTCGTTTGAGCTGAAAAGTGACTGCCCTTAAGTGAAACGAAGTCTTGCTTGTAGGAAGACATAGAGCCTGGGATTTAACTACATTTATGAAGGGAAACACACAGCATAGTTCTCATCCATGGATCACACTCTGCTTTAGAGCGAGAAGCACGCTCTTGCTTACAAGAATCTCTAATATAGCAGGAAATCTGAGTGTGCCCAGAACAAAAGAACGGTGTTTCCTACACATACGGACTATATGTAGTCCAAATCTTCATCTAAAACAGATAGAATGCACTGGTACTCTAACATCCAATGCTTGTCAGTTAAGATGAGAAACGTGTGAGCATCGTGAAAGATGTAGTTCCTTTGAGCTGAAAAGTGAATGCCCTTACCAAAAACGAAGTCTTGCTTGTAAGAAGACACAGAGCATGGGATTTAACTCCATTTCTGAAGTGAAACACACAGCATAGTCTCATCCATGGATCACACTCTGTTTTAGAGCGAGAAGCACGCTCTTGCTTTCTAGAGTCTCTAAGGCACCAGGAAACGTGAGTGTGCCCAGAACAAAAGATCGGTGTTTCCTACACATATGGACAATATGTAGTCCAAATCTGCTTCTGAAACTGATACAAAGCACTGACCCTCTAACATCCAATGCTTGTCAGTTAAGATGAGAAACGTGTGAACTTCGTGAACAATGTAGTTCGTTTGAGCAGAAAACTGACTGCCCTTACCTGAAACGAAGTCTTGCTTGTAGGAAGACTCAGAGCCTGGGATTTAACTCCATTTCTGAAGTGAAACACACAGCAGGGTTCTCATCCATTGATCAAACTCTGCGTTAGAACAAGAAGCATACTCTTGCTTCCTAGAGTCTCTAAGACAGCAAGAAACGTGAGTTTGCTGAAAACAAAAGAACAGTGTTTCCTACAAATACGGACCATATCTAGTCCAACTCTGCTTCTGAAACTGATACAAAGCACTGGTCCTCTAACATCCAATGGTTGTCAGTTAAGATGAGAAATGTGTGAGCATCGTGAACGATGTAGTTCGTTTGAGCAGTAAAGTGACTGCCCATACCTGAATTGAAGTCTTGCTTGTAGGAAGACTCAGAGCCTGGGATTTATCTCCATTTCTGAAGTAAAACACACAGCAGTGTAATCATCCATTGATCACACTCTGCTTTAGAACAAGAAGCACGCTCTTGCTTTCTAGAGTCTCTAAGACAGCACGAAACGAGAGTTTGCTGAGAACAAAAGAACGGTGTTTCCTACACATACAGACATTATATAGTCCAACTCTGTTTCTGAAACTGATACAAAGCACTGGTCCTCTAACATCCAATGCTTGTCTGTTAAGATGAGAAACGTGTGAGCTCAGTGAACGATGTAGTTCGTTTGAGCAGGAAAGTGACTGCTCTTACCTGAAACGAAGTCTTGCTTGTAGGAAGATACAGAGCCTGGGATTTAACTCCATTTCTGAAGGGAAACACACAGCATAGTTCTCATCCATGGATCACACTCTGCTTTAGAGCGAGAAGCACGCTCTTGCTTTCTAGAGTCTCTAAGACAGCAGGAAACGTGAGTGTGCTGAGAACAAAAGAACGGTGTTTCCTACACATTTGGACATTATATAGTCCAACACTTCTTCTGAAATTGATACAAAGCACTGGTCCTCTCACATCCAATGCTTGTCAGTTAAGATGAGAAACCTGTGAGCATCGTGAACGATGTAGTTCGTTTGAGGAGAAAACTGACTGCCCTTACCTTAACGAAGTCTTGCTTGTAGGAAGACTCAGAGCCTGGGATTTAACTCCATTTCTGAAGTGAAACACACAGCAGTGTTCTCATCCATTGATCATACTCTGCTTTAGAACAAGAAGCATGCTTTTGCTTTCTAGAGTCTTTAAGACAGCAGGAAACGTGAGTTTGCTGAGTACAATAGAACGGTGTTTCCTACACATAAGGACCATATCTAGTCGAACTCTGCTTCTGAAACTGATACAAAGCCTGAACCTCTAACATCCAATGCTTGTCAGTTAAGATGAGAAACGTGTGAGCTTGTGAATGATGTAGTTCCTTTGAACTGAAAAGTGACTGCCCTTACCTGAAACGAAGTCTTGCTTGTAGTAAGACACAGAGCCTGGGATTTAAGTCCATTTCTGAAGGGAAACACACAACATAGTTCTCATCCATGGATCACACTCTGCTTTAGAGCAAGAAGCACGCTCTTGCTTTCTAGAGTCTCTAATACAGCAGGAAATGTGAGTGTGCCCAGGACAAAAGAACGGTGTTTCCTATACATATGGACCATATGTAGTCCAAATCTGCTTCTGAAACTGATACAAAGCACTGACCCTCTAACATCCAATGCTTGTCAGTTAAGATGAGAAACGTGTGAGCTTCGTGAACGATGTTGTTCCATTGAGCAGAAAAGTGACTGCCCTTACCTGAATGGAAGTCTTGCTTGTAGGAAGACTCAGAGCCTGGGATTTAACTCCATTTCTGAAGTAAAACACACAGCAGTGTAATCATCCATTGATCACACTCTGCTTTAGAACAAGAAGCACGCTCTTACTTTCTAGACTCTCAAAGACATAGGAAACGTGAGTGTGCTGAGAACAAAAGAATGGTGTTTCCTACACATAGGGACCATATCTAGTCCAAATCTGCTTGTGAAACAGATACAAAGGACTGGTACTCTAACATCTAATGCTTGTCAGTTAAGATGAGAAACGTGTGAGCTTCGTGAACGATGTTGTTCCTTTGAGCAGAAAAGTGACTGCCCTTACCTGAAACAAAGTCTTACTTGTAGGGAGACACAGAGCATGGGATTTAACTCCATTTCTGAAGGGAAACGCACAGCATAGTCTCATCCATGGATCACACTCTGCTTTAGAGCAAGAAGCACACTCTAGCTTTCTAGAGTCTCTAATACAGCAGGAAACGTGAGTGTGCTGAGAACAAAAGAACGGTGTTTCCTACACATTTGGACATTATATAGTCCAACACTTCTTCTGAAATTGATACAAAGCACTGGTCCTCTCACATCCAATGCTTGTCAGTTAAGATGAGAAACCTGTGAGCATCGTGAACGATGTAGTTCGTTTGAGGAGAAAACTGACTGCCCTTACCTTAACGAAGTCTTGCTTGTAGGAAGACTCAGAGCCTGGGATTTAACTCCATTTCTGAAGTGAAACACACAGCAGTGTTCTCATCCATTGATCATACTCTGCTTTAGAACAAGAAGCATGCTTTTGCTTTCTAGAGTCTTTAAGACAGCAGGAAACGTGAGTTTGCTGAGTACAAAAGAACGGTGTTTCCTACACATAAGGACCATATCTAGTCGAACTCTGCTTCTGAAACTGATACAAAGCCTGAACCTCTAACATCCAATGCTTGTCAGTTAAGATGAGAAACGTGTGAGCTTGTGAATGATGTAGTTCCTTTGAACTGAAAAGTGACTGCCCTTACCTGAAACGAAGTCTTGCTTGTAGTAAGACACAGAGCCTGGGATTTAAGTCCATTTCTGAAGGGAAACACACAACATAGTTCTCATCCATGGATCACACTCTGCTTTAGAGCAAGAAGCACACTCTAGCTTTCTAGAGTCTCTAATACAGCAGGAAATGTGAGTGTGCCCAGGACAAAAGAACGGTGTTTCCTATACATATGGACCATATGTAGTCCAAATCTGCTTCTGAAACTGATACAAAGCACTGACCCTCTAACATCCAATGCTTGTCAGTTAAGATGAGAAACGTGTGACCTTCGTGAACGATGTTGTTCCATTGAGCAGAAAAGTGACTGCCCTTACCTGAATGGAAGTCTTGCTTGTAGGAAGACTCAGAGCCTGGGATTTAACTCCATTTCTGAAGTAAAACACACAGCAGTGTAATCATCCATTGATCACACTCTGCTTTAGAACAAGAAGCACGCTCTTACTTTCTAGATTCTCAAAGACATAGGAAACGTGAGTGTGCTGAGAACAAAAGAATGGTGTTTCCTACACATAGGGACCATATCTAGTCCAACTCTGCTTGTGAAACAGATACAAAGGACTGGTCCTCTAACATCTAATGCTTGTCAGTTAAGATGAGAAACGTGTGAGCTTCGTGAACGATGTTGTTCCTTTGAGCAGAAAAGTGACTGCCCTTACCTGAAACAAAGTCTTACTTGTAGGGAGGCACAGAGCATGGGATTTAACTCCATTTCTGAAGGGAAACGCACAGCATAGTCTCATCCATGGATCACACTCTGCTTTAGAGCAAGAAGCACACTCTAGCTTTCTAGAGTCTCTAATACAGCAGGAAACGTGAGTGTGCCCAGGACAAAAGAACGGTGTTTCCTATACATATGGACCATATGTAGTCCAAATCTGCTTCTGAAACTGATACAAAGCACTGACCCTCTAACATCCAATGCTTGTCAGTTAAGATGAGAAACGTGTGACCTTCGTGAACGATGTTGTTCCATTGAGCAGAAAAGTGACTGCCCTTACCTGAATGGAAGTCTTGCTTGTAGGAAGACTCAGAGCCTGGGATTTAACTCCATTTCTGAAGTAAAACACACAGCAGTGTAATCATCCATTGATCACACTCTGCTTTAGAACAAGAAGCACGCTCTTACTTTCTAGACTCTCAAAGACATAGGAAACGTGAGTGTGCTGAGAACAAAAGAATGGTGTTTCCTACACATAGGGACCATATCTAGTCCAACTCTGCTTGTGAAACAGATACAAAGGACTGGTCCTCTAACATCTAATGCTTGTCAGTTAAGATGAGAAACGTGTGAGCTTCGTGAACGATGTTGTTCCTTTGAGCAGAAAAGTGACTGCCCTTACCTGAAACAAAGTCTTACTTGTAGGGAGGCACAGAGCATGGGATTTAACTCCATTTCTGAAGGGAAACGCACAGCATAGTCTCATCCATGGATCACACTCTGCTTTAGAGCAAGAAGCACACTCTAGCTTTCTAGAGTCTCTAATACAGCAGGAAACGTGAGTGTGCCCAGGACAAAAGAACGGTGTTTCCTATACATATGGACCATATGTAGTCCAAATCTGCTTCTGAAACTGATACAAAGCACTGACCTTCTAACATCCAATGCTTGTCAGTTAAGATGAGAAACGTGTGAGCTTTGTGAACGATGTTGTTCCTTCGAGCAGAAAAGTGACTGCCCTTACCTGAATGGAAGTCTTGCTTGTAGGAAGACTCAGAGCCTGGGATTTAACTCCATTTCTGAAGTAAAACACACAGCAGTGTAATCATCCATTGATCACACTCTGCTTTAGAACAAGAAGCACTCTCTTACTTTCTAGACTCTCAAAGACATAGGAAACGTGAGTGTGCTGAGAACAAAAGAAAGGTGTTTCCTACACATACGGACTATATGTAGTCCAAATCTTCTTCTGAAACTGATAGAATGCACTGGTCCTCTAACATCCAATGCTTGTCAATTAAGATGAGAAACGTGTGAGCTTTGTGAATGATGTAGTTCCTTTGAACTGAAAAGTGACTGCCCTTACCTGAAACGAAGTCTTGCTTGTAGTAAGACACAGAGCCTGGGATTTAAGTCCATTTCTGAAGGGAAACACACAACATAGTTCTCATCCATGGATCACACTCTGCTTTAGAGCGAGAAGTACGCTCTTGCTTTCCAGAGTCTCTAAGACAGCAGGAAATCTGAGTGTGCCCAGGACAAAAGAACGGTGTTTCCTATACATATGGACCATATGTAGTCCAAATCTGCTTCTGAAACTGATACAAAGCACTGACACTCTAACATCCAATGGTTGTCAGTTAAGATGAGAAACGTGTGAGCATCGTGAACGATGTAGTTCGTTTGAGCAGGAAAGTGACTGCCCATAACTGAATTGAAGTCTTGCTTGTAGGAAGACTCAGAGCCTGGGATTTATCTCCATTTCTGAAGTAAAACACACAGCAGTGTAACCATCCATTGATCACACTATGCTTTAGAACAAGAAGCAAGCTCTTGCTTTCTAGACTCTCAAAGACAGCAGGAAACGTGAGTGTGCTGAGAACAAAAGAACGGTGTTTCCTACACATAGGGACCATATCTAGTCCAAATCTGCTTCTAAAACAGATACAAAGCACGGGTCCTCTAACATCCAATGCTTGTCAGTTAAGATGAGAAACGTGTGAGCTTCGTGAACGATGTTGTTCCTTTGAGCAGAAAAGTGACTGCCCTTACCTGAATGGAAGTCTTGCTTGTAGGAAGACTCAGAGCCTGGGATTTAACTCCATTTCTGAAGTAAAACACACAGCAGTGTAACCATCCATTGATCACACTCTGCTTTAGAACAAGAAGCACGCTCTTGCTTTCTAGACTCTCAAAGACAGCAGGAAACGTGAGTGTGCTGAGAACAAAAGAACGGTGTTTCCTACACATAGGGACCATATCTAGTCCAAATCTGCTTCTAAAACAGATACAAAACACGGGTCCTCTAACATCCAATGCTTGTCAGTTAAGATGAGAAACGTGTGAGCTTCGTGAACGATGTTGTTCCTTTGAGCAGAAAAGTGACTGCCCTTACCTGAATGGAAGTCTTGCTTGTAGGAAGACGCAGAGCCTGGGATTTAACTCCATTTCTGAAGTAAAACACACAGCAGTGTAATCATCCATTGATCACACTCTGCTTTAGAACAAGAAGCACGCTCTCGCTTTCTAGACTCTCAAAGACAGCAGGAAATGTGAGTGTGCTGAGAACAAAAGAACGGTGTTTCCTACACATAGGGACCATATCTAGTCCAACTCTGCTTCTGAAACAGATACAAAGCACTGGTCCTCTAACATCCAATGCTTGTCAGTTAAGATGAGAAACATGTGAGCTTCGTGAACGATGTTGTTCCTTTGAGCAGAAAAGTGACTGCCCTTACCTGAAACGAAGTCTTGCTTGTAGGGAGACACAGAGCATGGGATTTAACTCCATTTCTGAAGTGAAACACACAGCATAGTCTCATCCATGGATCACACTCTGTTTTAGAGCGAGAAGCACGCTCTTGCTTTCTAGAGTCTCTAATACAGCAGGAAATCTGAGTGTGCCCAGGACAAAAGAATGGTGTTTCCTATACATATGGACTATATGTAGTCCAAATCTGCTTCTGAAACTGATACAAAGCACTGAACCTCTAACATCCAATGCTTGTCAGTTAAGATGAGAAACGTGTGAGCTTCGTGAACAATGTAGTTCGTTTGAGCAGAAAACTGACTGCCCTTACCTGAAACGAAGTCTTGCTTGTAGGAAGACTCAGAGCCTGGGATTTAACTCCATTTCTGAAGTGAAACACACAGCAGGGTTCTCATCCATTGATCAAACTCTACGTTAGAACAAGAAACATACTCTTGCTTCCTAGAGTCTCTAAGACAGCAAGAAACGTGAGTTTGCTGAAAACAAAAGAACAGTGTTTCCTACACATACGGACCATATCTAGTCCAACTCTGCTTCTGAAACTGATACAAAGCACTGGTCCTCTAACATGCAATGCTTGTCTGTTTAGATGAGAAACATGTGAGCTCTGTGAAAGATGTAGTTCGTTTGAGCTGAAAAGTGACTGCCCTTAAGTGAAACGAAGTCTTGCTTGTAGGAAGACATAGAGCCTGGGATTTAACTACATTTATGAAGGGAAACACACAGCATAGTTCTCATCCATGGATCACACTCTGCTTTAGAGCGAGAAGCACGCTCTTGCTTTCAAGAATCTCTAATACAGTAGGAAATCTGAGTGTGCCCAGAACAAAAGAACGGTGTTTCCTACACATACGGACTATATGTAGTCCAAATCTTCATCTAAAACAGATAGAATGCACTGGTACTCTAACATCCAATGCTTGTCAGTTAAGATGAGAAACGTGTGAGCTTCGTGAAAGATGTAGTTCCTTTGAGCTGAAAAGTGACTGCCCTTACCTAAAACGAAGTCTTGCTTGTAAGAAGACACAGAGCCTAGGATTTAAGTACATTTCTGAAGGGAAACACACAGCATAGTTCTCATCCATGGATCACACTCTGCTTTAGAGCGAGAAGCACACTCTTGCTTTCTAGAGTCTCTAATACAGCAGGAAATCTGAGTGTGCCCAGAACAAAAGATAGGTGTTTTCTACACATATGGACCACATGTAGTGAAAATCTGCTTCTGAAACTGATACAAAGTACTGACCATCTAACATCCAATGGTTGTCAGTTAAGATGAGAAACGTGTGAGCTTCGTGAACGATGTAGTTCGTTTGAGCAGAAAAGTGACTGCCCATACCTGAACTGAAGTCTTGCTTGTAGGAAGACTCAGAGCCTGGGATTTATCTCCATTTCTGAAGTAAAACTCACAGCAGTGTAATCATCCATTGATCACACTCTGCTTTAGAACAAGAAGCACGCTCTTGCTTTCTAGAGTGTCTAAGACAGCACGAAACGAGAGTTTGCTGAGAACAAAAGAACGGTGTTTCCTACACATACAGACATTATATAGTCCAACTCTGTTTCTGAAACTGATACAAAGCACTGGTCCTCTAACATCCAATGCTTGTCTGTTAAGATGAGAAACGTGTGAGATCAGTGAACGATGTAGTTCTTTTGAGCAGAAAAGTGACTGCTCTTACATGAAACGAAGTCTTGCTTGTAGGAAGATACAGAGCCTGGGATGTAACTCCATTTCTGAAGGGAAACACACAGCATAGTTCTCATCCATGGATCACACTCTGCTTTAGAGCAAGAAGCACACTCTAGCTTTCTAGAGTCTCTAATACAGCTGGAAATCTGAGTGTGCCCAGGACAAAAGAATCGTGTTTCCTATACATATGGACCATATGTAGTCCATATCTGCTTCTGAAACTGATACAAAGAACTGACCCTCTAACATCCAATGCTTGTCAGTTAAGATGAGAAACGTGTGAGCTTCGTGAACGATGTTCTTCCTTTGAGGAGAAAAGTGACTGCCCTTACCTGAAATGAAGTCTTGCTTGTAGGAAGACTCAGAGCCTGGGATTTAACTCCATTGCTGAAGTGCAACACACAGCAGGGTTCTCATCCATTGATCAAACTCTGCGTTACAACAAGAAGCATACTCTTGCTTCCTAGAGTCTCTAAGACAGCAAGAAACGTGAGTTTGCTGAAAACAAAAGAACAGTGTTTCCTACAAATACGGACCATATCTAGTCGAAATCTTCTTCTGAAACTGATACAAAGCACTGGTCCGCTAACATCCAATGATTGTCAGTTAAGATGAGAAACGTGTGAGCTTCGTGAACATTGTAGTTCGTTTGTGCAGAAAAGTGACTGCCCTTACCTGAAACGAAGTCTTGCTTGTAGGAAGACTCAGAGCCTGGGATTTAACTCCATTTCTGAAGTGAAACACACAGCATAGTTCTCATCCATGGATCACACTCTGCTTTAGAGCGAGAAGCACGCTCTTGCTTTCTAGAATCTCTAATACAGCAGGAAATCTGAGTGTGCCCAGAACAAAAGAACTGTGATTCCTACACATACGGACTATATGTAGTCCAAATCTTCATCTAAAACAGATAGAATGCACTGGTACTCTAACATCCAATGCTTGTCACTTAAGATGAGAAACGTGTGAGCTTCGTGAAAGATGTAGTTCCTTTGAGCTGAAAAGTGACTGCCCTTACCAAAAAAGAAGTCTTGCATGTAGGAAGATACAGAGCCTAGGATTTAAGTACATTTCTGCAGGGAAACACACAGCATAGTTCTCATCCATGGATCACACTCTGCTTTAGACGGAGAAGCACACTCTTGCTTTCTAGAGTCTCTAATACAGCAGGCAATCTGAGTGTGCCCAGAACAAAAGAAAGGTGTTTCCTACACATAAGGACCATATCTAGTCGAACTCTGCTTCTGAAACTGATACAAAGCCTGAACCTCTAACATCCAATGCTTGTCAGTTAAGATGAGAAACGTGTGAGCTTTGTGAACGATGTTGTTCCTTTGATCAGAAAAGTGACTGCCCTTACCTGAATGGAAGTCTTGCTTGTAGGAAGACTCAGAGCCTGGGATTTAACTCCATTTCTGAAATAAAACACACAGCAGTGTAATCATCCATTGATCACACTCTGCTTTAGAACAAGAAGCACGCTCTTATTTCTAGACTCTCAAAGACATAGGAAACGTGAGTGTGCTGAGAACAAAAGAATGGTGTTTCCTACACATAGGGACCATATCTAGTCCAACTCTGCTTGTGAAACAGATACAAAGGACTGGTCCTCTAACATCTAATGCTTGTCAGTTAAGATGAGAAACGTGTGAGCTTCGTGAACGATGTTGTTCCTTTGAGCAGAAAAGTGACTGCCCTTACCTGAAACAAAGTCTTACTTGTAGGGAGACACAGAGCATGGGATTTAACTCCATTTCTGAAGGGAAACGCACAGCATAGTCTCATCCATGGATCACACTCTGCTTTAGAGCAAGAAGCACACTCTAGCTTTCTAGAGTCTCTAATACAGCAGGAAACGTGAGTGTGCTGAGAACAAAAGAACGGTGTTTCCTACACATTTGGACATTATATAGTCCAACACTTCTTCTGAAATTGATACAAAGCACTGGTCCTCTCACATCCAATGCTTGTCAGTTAAGATGAGAAACCTGTGAGCATCGTGAATGATGTAGTTCGTTTGAGGAGAAAACTGACTGCCCTTACCTTAACGAAGTCTTGCTTGTAGGAAGACTCAGAGCCTGGGATTTAACTCCATTTCTGAAGTGAAACACACAGCAGTGTTCTCATCCATTGATCATACTCTGCTTTAGAACAAGAAGCATGCTTTTGCTTTCTAGAGTCTTTAAGACAGCAGGAAACGTGAGTTTGCTGAGTACAAAAGAACGGTGTTTCCTACACATAAGGACCATATCTAGTCGAACTCTGCTTCTGAAACTGATACAAAGCCTGAACCTCTAACATCCAATGCTTGTCAGTTAAGATGAGAAACGTGTGAGCTTGTGAATGATGTAGTTCCTTTGAACTGAAAAGTGACTGCCCTTACCTGAAACGAAGTCTTGCTTGTAGTAAGACACAGAGCCTGGGATTTAAGTCCATTTCTGAAGGGAAACACACAACATAGTTCTCATCCATGGATCACACTCTGCTTTAGAGCAAGAAGCACACTCTAGCTTTCTAGAGTCTCTCATACAGCAGGAAATGTGAGTGTGCCCAGGACAAAAGAACGGTGTTTCCTATACATATGGACCATATGTAGTCCAAATCTGCTTCTGAAACTGATACAAAGCACTGACCCTCTAACATCCAATGCTTGTCAGTTAAGATGAGAAACGTGTGACCTTCGTGAACGATGTTGTTCCATTGAGCAGAAAAGTGACTGCCCTTACCTGAATGGAAGTCTTGCTTGTAGGAAGACTCAGAGCCTGGGATTTAACTCCATTTCTGAAGTAAAACACACAGCAGTGTAATCATCCATTGATCACACTCTGCTTTAGAACAAGAAGCACGCTCTTACTTTCTAGACTCTCAAAGACATAGGAAACGTGAGTGTGCTGAGAACAAAAGAATGGTGTTTCCTACACATAGGGACCATATCTAGTCCAACTCTGCTTGTGAAACAGATACAAAGGACTGGTCCTCTAACATCTAATGCTTGTCAGTTAAGATGAGAAACGTGTGAGCTTCGTGAACGATGTTGTTCCTTTGAGCAGAAAAGTGACTGCCCTTACCTGAAACAAAGTCTTACTTGTAGGGAGACACAGAGCATGGGATTTAACTCCATTTCTGAAGGGAAACGCACAGCATAGTCTCATCCATGGATCACACTCTGCTTTAGAGCAAGAAGCACACTCTAGCTTTCTAGAGTCTCTAATACAGCAGGAAACGTGAGTGTGCCCAGGACAAAAGAACGGTGTTTCCTATACATATGGACCATATGTAGTCCAAATCTGCTTCTGAAACTGATACAAAGCACTGACCTTCTAACATCCAATGCTTGTCAGTTAAGATGAGAAACGTGTGAGCTTTGTGAACGATGTTGTTCCTTCGAGCAGAAAAGTGACTGCCCTTACCTGAATGGAAGTCTTGCTTGTAGGAAGACTCAGAGCCTGGGATTTAACTCCATTTCTGAAGTAAAACACACAGCAGTGTAATCATCCATTGATCACACTCTGCTTTAGAACAAGAAGCACTCTCTTACTTTCTAGACTCTCAAAGACATAGGAAACGTGAGTGTGCTGAGAACAAAAGAACGGTGTTTCCTACACATACGGACTATATGTAGTCCAAATCTTCTTCTGAAACTGATAGAATGCACTGGTCCTCTAACATCCAATGCTTGTCAATTAAGATGAGAAACGTGTGAGCTTTGTGAATGATGTAGTTCCTTTGAACTGAAAAGTGACTGCCCTTACCTGAAACGAAGTCTTGCTTGTAGTAAGACACAGAGCCTGGGATTTAAGTCCATTTCTGAAGGGAAACACACAACATAGTTCTCATCCATGGATCACACTCTGCTTTAGAGCGAGAAGTACGCTCTTGCTTTCCAGAGTCTCTAAGACAGCAGGAAATCTGAGTGTGCCCAGGACAAAAGAACGGTGTTTCCTATACATATGGACCATATGTAGTCCAAATCTGCTTCTGAAACTGATACAAAGCACTGACACTCTAACATCCAATGGTTGTCAGTTAAGATGAGAAACGTGTGAGCATCGTGAACGATGTAGTTCGTTTGAGCAGGAAAGTGACTGCCCATAACTGAATTGAAGTCTTGCTTGTAGGAAGACTCAGAGCCTGGGATTTATCTCCATTTCTGAAGTAAAACACACAGCAGTGTAACCATCCATTGATCACACTATGCTTTAGAACAAGAAGCAAGCTCTTGCTTTCTAGACTCTCAAAGACAGCAGGAAACGTGAGTGTGCTGAGAACAAAAGAACGGTGTTTCCTACACATAGGGACCATATCTAGTCCAAATCTGCTTCTAAAACAGATACAAAGCACGGGTCCTCTAACATCCAATGCTTGTCAGTTAAGATGAGAAACGTGTGAGCTTCGTGAACGATGTTGTTCCTTTGAGCAGAAAAGTGACTGCCCTTACCTGAATGGAAGTCTTGCTTGTAGGAAGACTCAGAGCCTGGGATTTAACTCCATTTCTGAAGTAAAACACACAGCAGTGTAACCATCCATTGATCACACTCTGCTTTAGAACAAGAAGCACGCTCTTGCTTTCTAGACTCTCAAAGACAGCAGGAAACGTGAGTGTGCTGAGAACAAAAGAACGGTGTTTCCTACACATAGGGACCATATCTAGTCCAAATCTGCTTCTAAAACAGATACAAAACACGGGTCCTCTAACATCCAATGCTTGTCAGTTAAGATGAGAAACGTGTGAGCTTCGTGAACGATGTTGTTCCTTTGAGCAGAAAAGTGACTGCCCTTACCTGAATGGAAGTCTTGCTTGTAGGAAGACGCAGAGCCTGGGATTTAACTCCATTTCTGAAGTAAAACACACAGCAGTGTAATCATCCATTGATCACACTCTGCTTTAGAACAAGAAGCACGCTCTCGCTTTCTAGACTCTCAAAGACAGCAGGAAATGTGAGTGTGCTGAGAACAAAAGAACGGTGTTTCCTACACATAGGGACCATATCTAGTCCAACTCTGCTTCTGAAACAGATACAAAGCACTGGTCCTCTAACATCCAATGCTTGTCAGTTAAGATGAGAAACATGTGAGCTTCGTGAAGGATGTTGTTCCTTTGAGCAGAAAAGTGACTGCCCTTACCTGAAACGAAGTCTTGCTTGTAGGGAGACACAGAGCATGGGATTTAACTCCATTTCTGAAGAGAAACACACAGCATAGTCTCATCCATGGATCACACTCTGTTTTAGAGCGAGAAGCACGCTCTTGCTTTCTAGAGTCTCTACTACAGCAGGAAATCTGAGTGTGCCCAGGACAAAAGAATGGTGTTTCCTATACATATGGACTATATGTAGTCCAAATCTGCTTCTGAAACTGATACAAAGCACTGAACCTCTAACATCCAATGCTTGTCAGTTAAGATGAGAAACGTGTGAGCTTCGTGAACAATGTAGTTCGTTTGAGCAGAAAACTGACTGCCCTTACCTGAAACGAAGTCTTGCTTGTAGGAAGACTCAGAGCCTGGGATTTAACTCCATTTCTGAAGTGAAACACACAGCAGGGTTCTCATCCATTGATCAAACTCTACGTTAGAACAAGAAACATACTCTTGCTTCCTAGAGTCTCTAAGACAGCAAGAAACGTGAGTTTGCTGAAAACAAAAGAACAGTGTTTCCTACACATACGGACCATATCTAGTCCAACTCTGCTTCTGAAACTGATACAAAGCACTGGTCCTCTAACATGCAATGCTTGTCTGTTTAGATGAGAAACATGTGAGCTCTGTGAAAGATGTAGTTCGTTTGAGCTGAAAAGTGACTGCCCTTAAGTGAAACGAAGTCTTGCTTGTAGGAAGACATAGAGCCTGGGATTTAACTACATTTATGAAGGGAAACACACAGCATAGTTCTCATCCATGGATCACACTCTGCTTTAGAGCGAGAAGCACGCTCTTGCTTTCAAGAATCTCTAATACAGTAGGAAATCTGAGTGTGCCCAGATCAAAAGAACGGTGTTTCCTACACATACGGACTATATGTAGTCCAAATCTTCATCTAAAACAGATAGAATGCACTGGTACTCTAACATCCAATGCTTGTCAGTTAAGATGAGAAACGTGTGAGCTTCGTGAAAGATGTAGTTCCTTTGAGCTGAAAAGTGACTGCCCTTACCTAAAACGAAGTCTTGCTTGTAAGAAGACACAGAGCCTAGGATTTAAGTACATTTCTGAAGGGAAACACACAGCATAGTTCTCATCCATGGATCACACTCTGCTTTAGAGCGAGAAGCACACTCTTGCTTTCTAGAGTCTCTAATACAGCAGGAAATCTGAGTGTGCCCAGAACAAAAGATAGGTGTTTTCTACACATATGGACCACATGTAGTCAAAATCTGCTTCTGAAACTGATACAAAGTACTGACCATCTAACATCCAATGGTTGTCAGTTAAGATGAGAAACGTGTGAGCTTCGTGAACGATGTAGTTCGTTTGAGCAGAAAAGTGACTGCCCATACCTGAACTGAAGTCTTGCTTGTAGGAAGACTCAGAGCCTGGGATTTATCTCCATTTCTGAAGTAAAACTCACAGCAGTGTAATCATCCATTGATCACACTCTGCTTTAGAACAAGAAGCACGCTCTTGCTTTCTAGAGTGTCTAAGACAGCACGAAACGAGAGTTTGCTGAGAACAAAAGAACGGTGTTTCCTACACATACAGACATTATATAGTCCAACTCTGTTTCTGAAACTGATACAAAGCACTGGTCCTCTAACATCCAATGCTTGTCTGTTAAGATGAGAAACGTGTGAGATCAGTGAACGATGTAGTTCTTTTGAGCAGAAAAGTGACTGCTCTTACATGAAACGAAGTCTTGCTTGTAGGAAGATACAGAGCCTGGGATGTAACTCCATTTCTGAAGGGAAACACACAGCATAGTTCTCATCCATGGATCACACTCTGCTTTAGAGCAAGAAGCACACTCTAGCTTTCTAGAGTCTCTAATACAGCTGGAAATCTGAGTGTGCCCAGGACAAAAGAATCGTGTTTCCTATACATATGGACCATATGTAGTCCATATCTGCTTCTGAAACTGATACAAAGAACTGACCCTCTAACATCCAATGCTTGTCAGTTAAGATGAGAAACGTGTGAGCTTCGTGAACGATGTTCTTCCTTTGAGGAGAAAAGTGACTGCCCTTACCTGAAATGAAGTCTTGCTTGTAGGAAGACTCAGAGCCTGGGATTTAACTCCATTGCTGAAGTGCAACACACAGCAGGGTTCTCATCCATTGATCAAACTCTGCGTTACAACAAGAAGCATACTCTTGCTTCCTAGAGTCTCTAAGACAGCAAGAAACGTGAGTTTGCTGAAAACAAAAGAACAGTGTTTCCTACAAATACGGACCATATCTAGTCGAAATCTTCTTCTGAAACTGATACAAAGCACTGGTCCGCTAACATCCAATGATTGTCAGTTAAGATGAGAAACGTGTGAGCTTCGTGAACATTGTAGTTCGTTTGTGCAGAAAAGTGACTGCCCTTACCTGAAACGAAGTCTTGCTTGTAGGAAGACTCAGAGCCTGGGATTTAACTCCATTTCTGAAGTGAAACACACAGCATAGTTCTCATCCATGGATCACACTCTGCTTTAGAGCGAGAAGCACGCTCTTGCTTTCTAGAATCTCTAATACAGCAGGAAATCTGAGTGTGCCCAGAACAAAAGAACTGTGATTCCTACACATACGGACTATATGTAGTCCAAATCTTCATCTAAAACAGATAGAATGCACTGGTACTCTAACATCCAATGCTTGTCACTTAAGATGAGAAACGTGTGAGCTTCGTGAAAGATGTAGTTCCTTTGAGCTGAAAAGTGACTGCCCTTACCAAAAAAGAAGTCTTGCATGTAGGAAGATACAGAGCCTAGGATTTAAGTACATTTCTGCAGGGAAACACACAGCATAGTTCTCATCCATGGATCACACTCTGCTTTAGACGGAGAAGCACACTCTTGCTTTCTAGAGTCTCTAATACAGCAGGCAATCTGAGTGTGCCCAGAACAAAAGAAAGGTGTTTCCTACACATAAGGACCATATCTAGTCGAACTCTGCTTCTGAAACTGATACAAAGCCTGAACCTCTAACATCCAATGCTTGTCAGTTAAGATGAGAAACGTGTGAGCTTTGTGAACGATGTTGTTCCTTTGATCAGAAAAGTGACTGCCCTTACCTGAATGGAAGTCTTGCTTGTAGGAAGACTCAGAGCCTGGGATTTAACTCCATTTCTGAAATAAAACACACAGCAGTGTAATCATCCATTGATCACACTCTGCTTTAGAACAAGAAGCACGCTCTTATTTCTAGACTCTCAAAGACATAGGAAACGTGAGTGTGCTGAGAACAAAAGAATGGTGTTTCCTACACATAGGGACCATATCTAGTCCAACTCTGCTTGTGAAACAGATACAAAGGACTGGTCCTCTAACATCTAATGCTTGTCAGTTAAGATGAGAAACGTGTGAGCTTCGTGAACGATGTTGTTCCTTTGAGCAGAAAAGTGACTGCCCTTACCTGAAACAAAGTCTTACTTGTAGGGAGACACAGAGCATGGGATTTAACTCCATTTCTGAAGGGAAACGCACAGCATAGTCTCATCCATGGATCACACTCTGCTTTAGAGCAAGAAGCACACTCTAGCTTTCTAGAGTCTCTAATACAGCAGGAAACGTGAGTGTGCTGAGAACAAAAGAACGGTGTTTCCTACACATTTGGACATTATATAGTCCAACACTTCTTCTGAAATTGATACAAAGCACTGGTCCTCTCACATCCAATGCTTGTCAGTTAAGATGAGAAACCTGTGAGCATCGTGAATGATGTAGTTCGTTTGAGGAGAAAACTGACTGCCCTTACCTTAACGAAGTCTTGCTTGTAGGAAGACTCAGAGCCTGGGATTTAACTCCATTTCTGAAGTGAAACACACAGCAGTGTTCTCATCCATTGATCATACTCTGCTTTAGAACAAGAAGCATGCTTTTGCTTTCTAGAGTCTTTAAGACAGCAGGAAACGTGAGTTTGCTGAGTACAAAAGAACGGTGTTTCCTACACATAAGGACCATATCTAGTCGAACTCTGCTTCTGAAACTGATACAAAGCCTGAACCTCTAACATCCAATGCTTGTCAGTTAAGATGAGAAACGTGTGAGCTTGTGAATGATGTAGTTCCTTTGAACTGAAAAGTGACTGCCCTTACCTGAAACGAAGTCTTGCTTGTAGTAAGACACAGAGCCTGGGATTTAAGTCCATTTCTGAAGGGAAACACACAACATAGTTCTCATCCATGGATCACACTCTGCTTTAGAGCAAGAAGCACACTCTAGCTTTCTAGAGTCTCTCATACAGCAGGAAATGTGAGTGTGCCCAGGACAAAAGAACGGTGTTTCCTATACATATGGACCATATGTAGTCCAAATCTGCTTCTGAAACTGATACAAAGCACTGACCCTCTAACATCCAATGCTTGTCAGTTAAGATGAGAAACGTGTGACCTTCGTGAACGATGTTGTTCCATTGAGCAGAAAAGTGACTGCCCTTACCTGAATGGAAGTCTTGCTTGTAGGAAGACTCAGAGCCTGGGATTTAACTCCATTTCTGAAGTAAAACACACAGCAGTGTAATCATCCATTGATCACACTCTGCTTTAGAACAAGAAGCACGCTCTTACTTTCTAGACTCTCAAAGACATAGGAAACGTGAGTGTGCTGAGAACAAAAGAATGGTGTTTCCTACACATAGGGACCATATCTAGTCCAACTCTGCTTGTGAAACAGATACAAAGGACTGGTCCTCTAACATCTAATGCTTGTCAGTTAAGATGAGAAACGTGTGAGCTTCGTGAACGATGTTGTTCCTTTGAGCAGAAAAGTGACTGCCCTTACCTGAAACGAAGTCTTACTTGTAGGGAGACACAGAGCATGGGATTTAACTCCATTTCTGAAGGGAAACGCACAGCATAGTCTCATCCATGGATCACACTCTGCTTTAGAGCAAGAAGCACACTCTAGCTTTCTAGAGTCTCTAATACAGCAGGAAACGTGAGTGTGCCCAGGACAAAAGAACGGTGTTTCCTATACATATGGACCATATGTAGTCCAAATCTGCTTCTGAAACTGATACAAAGCACTGACCTTCTAACATCCAATGCTTGTCAGTTAAGATGAGAAACGTGTGAGCTTTGTGAACGATGTTGTTCCTTCGAGCAGAAAAGTGACTGCCCTTACCTGAATGGAAGTCTTGCTTGTAGGAAGACTCAGAGCCTGGGATTTAACTCCATTTCTGAAGTAAAACACACAGCAGTGTAATCATCCATTGATCACACTCTGCTTTAGAACAAGAAGCACTCTCTTACTTTCTAGACTCTCAAAGACATAGGAAACGTGAGTGTGCTGAGAACAAAAGAACGGTGTTTCCTACACATACGGACTATATGTAGTCCAAATCTTCTTCTGAAACTGATAGAATGCACTGGTCCTCTAACATCCAATGCTTGTCAATTAAGATGAGAAACGTGTGAGCTTTGTGAATGATGTAGTTCCTTTGAACTGAAAAGTGACTGCCCTTACCTGAAACGAAGTCTTGCTTGTAGTAAGACACAGAGCCTGGGATTTAAGTCCATTTCTGAAGGGAAACACACAACATAGTTCTCATCCATGGATCACACTCTGCTTTAGAGCGAGAAGTACGCTCTTGCTTTCCAGAGTCTCTAAGACAGCAGGAAATCTGAGTGTGCCCAGGACAAAAGAACGGTGTTTCCTATACATATGGACCATATGTAGTCCAAATCTGCTTCTGAAACTGATACAAAGCACTGACACTCTAACATCCAATGGTTGTCAGTTAAGATGAGAAACGTGTGAGCATCGTGAACGATGTAGTTCGTTTGAGCAGGAAAGTGACTGCCCATAACTGAATTGAAGTCTTGCTTGTAGGAAGACTCAGAGCCTGGGATTTATCTCCATTTCTGAAGTAAAACACACAGCAGTGTAACCATCCATTGATCACACTATGCTTTAGAACAAGAAGCAAGCTCTTGCTTTCTAGACTCTCAAAGACAGCAGGAAACGTGAGTGTGCTGAGAACAAAAGAACGGTGTTTCCTACACATAGGGACCATATCTAGTCCAAATCTGCTTCTAAAACAGATACAAAGCACGGGTCCTCTAACATCCAATGCTTGTCAGTTAAGATGAGAAACGTGTGAGCTTCGTGAACGATGTTGTTCCTTTGAGCAGAAAAGTGACTGCCCTTACCTGAATGGAAGTCTTGCTTGTAGGAAGACTCAGAGCCTGGGATTTAACTCCATTTCTGAAGTAAAACACACAGCAGTGTAACCATCCATTGATCACACTCTGCTTTAGAACAAGAAGCACGCTCTTGCTTTCTAGACTCTCAAAGACAGCAGGAAACGTGAGTGTGCTGAGAACAAAAGAACGGTGTTTCCTACACATAGGGACCATATCTAGTCCAAATCTGCTTCTAAAACAGATACAAAACACGGGTCCTCTAACATCCAATGCTTGTCAGTTAAGATGAGAAACGTGTGAGCTTCGTGAACGATGTTGTTCCTTTGAGCAGAAAAGTGACTGCCCTTACCTGAATGGAAGTCTTGCTTGTAGGAAGACGCAGAGCCTGGGATTTAACTCCATTTCTGAAGTAAAACACACAGCAGTGTAATCATCCATTGATCACACTCTGCTTTAGAACAAGAAGCACGCTCTCGCTTTCTAGACTCTCAAAGACAGCAGGAAATGTGAGTGTGCTGAGAACAAAAGAACGGTGTTTCCTACACATAGGGACCATATCTAGTCCAACTCTGCTTCTGAAACAGATACAAAGCACTGGTCCTCTAACATCCAATGCTTGTCAGTTAAGATGAGAAACATGTGAGCTTCGTGAAGGATGTTGTTCCTTTGAGCAGAAAAGTGACTGCCCTTACCTGAAACGAAGTCTTGCTTGTAGGGAGACACAGAGCATGGGATTTAACTCCATTTCTGAAGTGAAACACACAGCATAGTCTCATCCATGGATCACACTCTGTTTTAGAGCGAGAAGCACGCTCTTGCTTTCTAGAGTCTCTACTACAGCAGGAAATCTGAGTGTGCCCAGGACAAAAGAATGGTGTTTCCTATACATATGGACTATATGTAGTCCAAATCTGCTTCTGAAACTGATACAAAGCACTGAACCTCTAACATCCAATGCTTGTCAGTTAAGATGAGAAACGTGTGAGCTTCGTGAACAATGTAGTTCGTTTGAGCAGAAAACTGACTGCCCTTACCTGAAACGAAGTCTTGCTTGTAGGAAGACTCAGAGCCTGGGATTTAACTCCATTTCTGAAGTGAAACACACAGCAGGGTTCTCATCCATTGATCAAACTCTACGTTAGAACAAGAAACATACTCTTGCTTCCTAGAGTCTCTAAGACAGCAAGAAACGTGAGTTTGCTGAAAACAAAAGAACAGTGTTTCCTACACATACGGACCATATCTAGTCCAACTCTGCTTCTGAAACTGATACAAAGCACTGGTCCTCTAACATGCAATGCTTGTCTGTTTAGATGAGAAACATGTGAGCTCTGTGAAAGATGTAGTTCGTTTGAGCTGAAAAGTGACTGCCCTTAAGTGAAACGAAGTCTTGCTTGTAGGAAGACATAGAGCCTGGGATTTAACTACATTTATGAAGGGAAACACACAGCATAGTTCTCATCCATGGATCACACTCTGCTTTAGAGCGAGAAGCACGCTCTTGCTTTCAAGAATCTCTAATACAGTAGGAAATCTGAGTGTGCCCAGATCAAAAGAACGGTGTTTCCTACACATACGGACTATATGTAGTCCAAATCTTCATCTAAAACAGATAGAATGCACTGGTACTCTAACATCCAATGCTTGTCAGTTAAGATGAGAAACGTGTGAGCTTCGTGAAAGATGTAGTTCCTTTGAGCTGAAAAGTGACTGCCCTTACCTAAAACGAAGTCTTGCTTGTAAGAAGACACAGAGCCTAGGATTTAAGTACATTTCTGAAGGGAAACACACAGCATAGTTCTCATCCATGGATCACACTCTGCTTTAGAGCGAGAAGCACACTCTTGCTTTCTAGAGTCTCTAATACAGCAGGAAATCTGAGTGTGCCCAGAACAAAAGATAGGTGTTTTCTACACATATGGACCACATGTAGTCAAAATCTGCTTCTGAAACTGATACAAAGTACTGACCATCTAACATCCAATGGTTGTCAGTTAAGATGAGAAACGTGTGAGCTTCGTGAACGATGTAGTTCGTTTGAGCAGAAAAGTGACTGCCCATACCTGAACTGAAGTCTTGCTTGTAGGAAGACTCAGAGCCTGGGATTTATCTCCATTTCTGAAGTAAAACTCACAGCAGTGTAATCATCCATTGATCACACTCTGCTTTAGAACAAGAAGCACGCTCTTGCTTTCTAGAGTGTCTAAGACAGCACGAAACGAGAGTTTGCTGAGAACAAAAGAACGGTGTTTCCTACACATACAGACATTATATAGTCCAACTCTGTTTCTGAAACTGATACAAAGCACTGGTCCTCTAACATCCAATGCTTGTCTGTTAAGATGAGAAACGTGTGAGATCAGTGAACGATGTAGTTCTTTTGAGCAGAAAAGTGACTGCTCTTACATGAAACGAAGTCTTGCTTGTAGGAAGATACAGAGCCTGGGATGTAACTCCATTTCTGAAGGGAAACACACAGCATAGTTCTCATCCATGGATCACACTCTGCTTTAGAGCAAGAAGCACACTCTAGCTTTCTAGAGTCTCTAATACAGCTGGAAATCTGAGTGTGCCCAGGACAAAAGAATCGTGTTTCCTATACATATGGACCATATGTAGTCCATATCTGCTTCTGAAACTGATACAAAGAACTGACCCTCTAACATCCAATGCTTGTCAGTTAAGATGAGAAACGTGTGAGCTTCGTGAACGATGTTCTTCCTTTGAGGAGAAAAGTGACTGCCCTTACCTGAAATGAAGTCTTGCTTGTAGGAAGACTCAGAGCCTGGGATTTAACTCCATTGCTGAAGTGCAACACACAGCAGGGTTCTCATCCATTGATCAAACTCTGCGTTACAACAAGAAGCATACTCTTGCTTCCTAGAGTCTCTAAGACAGCAAGAAACGTGAGTTTGCTGAAAACAAAAGAACAGTGTTTCCTACAAATACGGACCATATCTAGTCGAAATCTTCTTCTGAAACTGATACAAAGCACTGGTCCGCTAACATCCAATGATTGTCAGTTAAGATGAGAAACGTGTGAGCTTCGTGAACATTGTAGTTCGTTTGTGCAGAAAAGTGACTGCCCTTACCTGAAACGAAGTCTTGCTTGTAGGAAGACTCAGAGCCTGGGATTTAACTCCATTTCTGAAGTGAAACACACAGCATAGTTCTCATCCATGGATCACACTCTGCTTTAGAGCGAGAAGCACGCTCTTGCTTTCTAGAATCTCTAATACAGCAGGAAATCTGAGTGTGCCCAGAACAAAAGAACTGTGATTCCTACACATACGGACTATATGTAGTCCAAATCTTCATCTAAAACAGATAGAATGCACTGGTACTCTAACATCCAATGGTTGTCAGTTAAGATGAGAAACGTGTGAGCTTCGTGAAAGATGTAGTTCCTTTGAGCTGAAAAGTGACTGCCCTTAACAAAAAAGAAGTCTTGCATGTAGGAAGATACAGAGCCTAGGATTTAAGTACATTTCTGCAGGGAAACACACAGCATAGTTCTCATCCATGGATCACACTCTGCTTTAGACGGAGAAGCACACTCTTGCTTTCTAGAGTCTCTAATACAGCAGGCAATCTGAGTGTGCCCAGAACAAAAGAAAGGTGTTTCCTACACATAAGGACCATATCTAGTCGAACTCTGCTTCTGAAACTGATACAAAGCCTGAACCTCTAACATCCAATGCTTGTCAGTTAAGATGAGAAACGTGTGAGCTTTGTGAACGATGTTGTTCCTTTGATCAGAAAAGTGACTGCCCTTACCTGAATGGAAGTCTTGCTTGTAGGAAGACTCAGAGCCTGGGATTTAACTCCATTTCTGAAATAAAACACACAGCAGTGTAATCATCCATTGATCACACTCTGCTTTAGAACAAGAAGCACGCTCTTATTTCTAGACTCTCAAAGACATAGGAAACGTGAGTGTGCTGAGAACAAAAGAACGGTGTTTCCTACACATACGGACTATATGTAGTCCAAATCTTCTTCTCAAACTGATAGAATGCACTGGTCCTCTAACATCCAATGCTTGTCAGTTAAGATGAGAAACGTGTGAGCTTTGTGAATGATGTAGTTCCTTTGAACTGAAAAGTGACTGCCCTTACCTGAAATGAAGTCTTGCTTGTAGTAAGACACAGAGCCTGGGATTTAAGTCCATTTCTGAAGGGAAACACACAACATAGTTCTCATCCATGGATCACACTCTCCTTTAGAGTGAGAAGTACGCTCTTGCTTTCCAGAGTCTCTAAGACAGCAGGAAATCTGAGTGTGCCCAGGACAAAAGAACGGTGTTTCCTATACATATGGACCATATGTAGTCCAAATCTGCTTCTGAAACTGATACAAAGCACTGACACTCTAACATCCAATGGTTGTCAGTTAAGATGAGAAACGTGTGAGCATCGTGAACGATGTAGTTCGTTTGAGCAGAAAAGTGACTGCCCATAACTGAATTGAAGTCTTGCTTGTAGGAAGACTCAGAGCCTGGGATTTATCTCCATTTCTGAAGTAAAACACACAGCAGTGTAATCATGCATTGATCAAACTCTGCTTTTGAACAAGAAGCACGCTCTTGCTTTCTAGAGTCTCTAACACAGCAGGAAACGAGAGTTTGCTGAGAACAAAAGAACGGTGTTTCCTACACATACAGACATTATATAGTCCAACTCTGCTTCTGAAACTGATACAAAGCACTGGTCCTCTAACATCCAATGCTTGTATGTTAAGATGAGAAACGTGTGAGCTCAGTGAACGATGTAGTTCGTTTGAGCAGAAAAGTGACTGCTCTTACCTGAAACGAAGTCTTGCTTGTAGGAAGATACAGAGCCTGGGATTTAACTCCATTTCTGAAGGGAAACACACATCATCGTTCTCATCCATGGATCACACTCTGCTTTAGAGCAAGAAGCACGCTCTTGCTTTCTAGAGTCTCTAAGACAGCAGGAAACGTGAGTGCGCTGAGAACAAAAGAACGGTGTTTCCTACTCATACGGACCATATCTAGTCCAACACTTCTTCTGAAACTGATACAAAGCACTGGTCCTCTAACATCCAATGCTTGTCAGTTAAGATGAGAAACGTATGAGCTTCGTGAACGATGTTGTTCCTCTGAGCAGAAAAGTGACTGCAATTACCTGAAACGAAGTCTTGCTTGTAGGGAGACACAGAGCATGGGATTTAACTCCATTTCTGGAGTGAAACATACAGCATAGTCTCATCCATGGATCACACTCTGTTTTAGAGCGAGAAGCACGCTCTTGCTTTCTAGAGTCTCTAAGGCAGCAGGAAACTTGAGTGTGCCCAGAACAAAAGTTCGGTGTTTCCTACACATATGGACAATATGTAGTTGAAATCTGCTTCTGAAACTGATACAAAGCACTGACCCTCTAACATCCAATGCTTGTCAGTTAAGATGAGAAACGTGTGAGCTTCGTGAACAATGTAGTTCGTTTCAGCAGAAAACTGACTGCCCTTACCTGAAACGAAGTCTTGCTTGTAGGAAGACTCAGAGCCTGGGATTTAACTCCATTTCTGAAGTGAAACACACAGCAGGGTTCTCATCCATTGATCACACTCTGCGTTAGAACAAGAAGCATACTCTTGCTTCCAAGAGTCTCTAAGACAGCAAGAAACGTGAGTTTGCTGAAAACAAAAGAACAGTGTTTCATCACATAAGGACCATATCTAGTCCAAGTCTGCTTCTGAAACTGATACAAAGCACTGGTACTCTAACATCCAATGCTTGTCTGTTTAGATGAGAAACATGTGAGCTCCGTGAAAGATGTAGTTCGTTTGAGCTGAAAAGTGACTGCCCTTACCTGAAACGAACACTTGCTTGTAGGAAGACATAGAGCCTGGGGTTTAACTACATTTATGAAGGGAAAGACACAGCATAGTTTTCATCCATGGATCACACTCTGCTTTAGAAGAAGAAGCATGCTTTTGCTTTCTAGAGTCTTTAAGACAGGAGGAAACGGGAGTTTGCTGAGAACAAATGAACGGTGTTTCCTACACATAAGGACCATATCTAGTCGAACTCTGATTCTGAAACTGATACAAAGCACTGAACCTCTACCAACCAATGCTTGTCAGTTAAGATGAGAAACGTGTGAGCTTCGTGAACGATGTAGTTAGTTTGAGCAGAAATGTCACTGCCTTTATCTGAATGGAAGTCTTGCTTGTAGGAAGACTCAGAGCCTGGGATTTAACTCCATTTCTGAAGTAAAACACATAGCATAGTTCTCATCCATGGATCACACTCTGCTTTAGAGTGAGAAGTACGCACTTGCTTTCTAGAGTCTCTAAAACAGCAGGAAACGTGAGTGTGCTGAGAACAAAAGAACGGAGTTTCCTACACATACGGACCATATCTAGTCCAACTCTTCTTCTGAAACTGATACAAAGCACTGACCCTCTAACTTCCAATGCTTGTCATTTACGATGAGAAACGTGTGAGCTTCGTGAACAATGTATTTCGTTTGAGCAGAAAACTGACTGCCCTAACCTGAAACGAATTCTTGCTTGTAGGAAGACTCAGAGCCTGGGATTTAACTCCATTTCTGAAGTGAAACACACAGCATAGTTCTCATCCATGGATCACACTCTGCTTTAGAGCAAGAAGCACACTCTTGCTTTCTAGAGTCTCTAAGACAGCAGGAAACGTGAGTGTGCCCAGAACAAAAGAACGGTGTTTCCTACACATACGGACTATATGTACTCCAAATCTTCTTCTGAAACTGATAGAATGCACTGGTCCTCTAACATCCAATGCTTGTCAGTTAAGATGAGAAACGTGTGAGCTTTGTGAATGATGTAGTTCCTTTGAACGGAAAAGTGACTTCCCTTACCTGAAACGAAGTCTTGCTTGTAGTAAGACACAGAGCCTGGGATTTAACTCCATTTGTGAAGGGAAACACACAACATAGTGCTCATCCATGGATCACACTCTGCTTTAGAGCAAGAAGCACACTCTAGCTTTCTAGAGTCTCTAATACAGCAGGAAATCTGAGTGTGCCCAGGACAAAAGAACGGTGTTTCCTATACATATGGACCATATGTAGTCCAAATCTACTTCTGAAACTGATACAAGCACTGACTCTCTAACATCCAATGCTTGTCAGTTAAGATGAGAAACTTGTGAGCTTCGTGAACGATGTTGTTCCTTTGAGCAGAAAAGTGACTGCCCTTACCTGAAACGAAGTCTTGCTTGTAGGAAGACTCAGAGCCTGGGATTTAACTCCATTTCAGAAGTGAAACACACAGCAGGGTTCTCATCCATTGATCAAACTCTGTGTTAGAACAAGAAGCATACTCTTGCTTCCTTTAGTCTCTAAGACAGCAAGAAACGTGAGTTTGCTGAAAACAAAAGAACAGTGTTTCCTACACATACGGACCATATCTAGTCCAACTCTGCTTCTGAAACTGATACAAAGCACTGGTCCTCTAACATCCAATGCTTGTCTGTTTAGATGAGAAACATGTGAGCTCTGTGAAAGATGTAGTTCGTTGAGCTGAAAAGTGACTGCCCTTAACTGAAACGAAGTCTTGCTTGTACGAAGACATAGAGCCTGGGATTTAACTACATTTATGAAGGGAAACACACAGCATAGTTTTCATCCATGGATCACACTCTGCTTTAGAGCGAGAAGCACGCTCTTGCTTTCTAAAGTCTCCAAGACAGCAGGAAACGTGAGTGTGCTGAGAACAAAAGAACGGTGTTTCCTGCACATACGGACCATATCTAGTCCAACTCTTCTTCTGAAACTGATACAAAGCACTGGTCCTCTAACATCCAATGATTGTCAGTTAAGATGAGAAACGTGTGAGCTTTGTGAATGATGTAGTTCCTTTGAACTGAAAAGTGACTGCCCTTACCTGAAACGAAGTCTTGCTTGTAGTAAGACACAGAGCCTGGGATTTAAGTCCATTTCTGCAGGGAAACACACAACATAGTTCTCATCCATGGATCACACTCTGCTTTAGAGCGAGAAGTACGCTCTTGCTTTCTAGACTCTCTAAGACAGCAGGAAATCTGAGTGTGCCCAGGACAAAAGAACGGTGTTTCCTATACATATGGACCATATGTAGTCCAAATCTGCTTCTGAAACTGATACAAAGCACTGAAACTCTACCATCCAATGGTTGTCAGTTAAGATGAGAAACGTGTGAGCATCGTGAACGATGTAGTTCTTTTGAGCAGAAAAGTGACTGCCCATACCTAAATTGAAGTCTTGCTTGTAGGAAGACTCAGAGGCTTGGATTTATCTCCAATTCTGAAGTAAAACACACAGCAGTGTAATCATGCATTGATCAAACTCTGCTTTAGAACAAGAAGCACGCTCTTGCTTTCTAGAGTCTCTAACACAGCAGGAAACGTGAGTGTGCTGAGAACAAAAGAATGGTGTTTCCTACACATTTGGACATTATATAGTCCAACTCTTCTTCTGAAATTGATACAAAGCACTGGTCCTCTAACATCCAATGCTTGTCAGTTAAGATGAGAAACGTGTGAGCATCGTGAACGATGTAGTTCGTTTGAGGAGAAAACTGACTGCCCTTACCTGAAACGAAGTCTTGCTTGTAGGAAGACTCAGAGCCTGGGATTTAACTCCATTTCTGAAGTGAAACACACAGCAGTGTTCTCATCCATTGATCACACTGTGCTTTAGAAAAAGAAGCATGCTTTTGCTTTCTAGAGTCTTTAAGACAGCAGGAACCGTGAGTTTGCTGAGAACAAAAGAACGGTGTTTCCTACACATAAGGACCATATCTAGTCGAACTCTGCTTCTGAAACTGATACAAAGCCTGGACCTCTAACATCCAATGCTTGTCAGTTAAGATGAGAAACGTGTGAGCTTTGTGAATGATGTAGTTCCTTTGAACTGAAAAGTGACTGCCCTACCTGAAACGAAGTCTTGCTTGTAGGAAGACACAGAGCCTGCTATTTAAGTCCATTTCTGAAGGGAAACACACAACATAGTTCTCATCCATGGATCACACTCTGCTTTAGAGCAAGAAGCACACTCTAGCTTTCTAGAGTCTCTAATACAGCAGGAAACGTGAGTGTGCCCAGGACAAAAGAACGGTGTTTCCTATACATATGGACCATATGTAGTCCAAATCTGCTTCTGAAACTGATACAAAGCACTGACCTTCTAACATCCAATGCTTGTCAGTTAAGATGAGAAACGTGTGAGCTTCGTGAACGATGTTGTTCCTTTGAGCAGAAAATTGACTGCCCTTACCTGAATGGAAGTCTTGCTTGTAGGAAGACTCAGAGCCTGGGTTTTAACTCCATTTCTGAAGTACAACACACAGCAGTGTAATCATCCATTGATCACACTCTGCTTTAGAACAAGAAGCATGCTTTTGCTTTCTAGAGTCTTTAAGACAGCAGGAACCGTGAGTTTGCTGAGAACAAAAGAACGGTGTTTCCTACACATAAGGACCATATCTAGTCGAACTCTGCTTCTGAAACTGATACAAAGCCTGGACCTCTAACATCCAATGCTTGTCAGTTAAGATGAGAAACGTGTGAGCTTTGTGAATGATGTAGTTCCTTTGAACTGAAAAGTGACTGCCCTTACCTGAAACGAAGTCTTGCTTGTAGGAAGACACAGAGCCTGCTATTTAAGTCCATTTCTGAAGGGAAACACACAACATAGTTCTCATCCATGGATCACACTCTGCTTTAGAGCAAGAAGCACACTCTAGCTTTCTAGAGTGTCTAATACAGCAGGAAACGTGAGTGTGCCCAGGACAAAAGAACGGTGTTTCCTATACATATGGACCATATGTAGTCCAAATCTGCTTCTGAAACTGATACAAAGCACTGACCTTCTAACATCCAATGCTTGTCAGTTAAGATGAGAAACGTGTGAGCTTCGTGAACGATGTTGTTCCTTTGAGCAGAAAAGTGACTGCCCTTACCTGAATGGAAGTCTTGCTTGTAGGAAGACTCAGAGCCTGGGTTTTAACTCCATTTCTGAAGTACAACACACAGCAGTGTAATCATCCATTGATCACACTCTGCTTTAGAACAAGAAGCACGCTCTTACTTTCTAGACTCTCAAAGACATAGGAAACGTGAGTGTGCTGAGAACAAAAGAATGGTGTTTCCTACACATACGGACTATATGTAGTCCAAATCTTCTTCTGAAACTGATAGAATGCACTGGTCCTCTAACATCCAATGCTTGTCAGTTAAGATGAGAAACGTGTGAGCTTTGTGAATGATGTAGTTCCTTTGAACTGAAAAGTGACTGCCCTACCTGAAGCGAAGTCTTGCTTGTAGTAAGACACAGAGCCTGGGATTTAAGTCCATTTCTGAAGGGAAACACACAACATAGTTCTCATCCATGGATCACACTCTGCTTTAGAGCGAGAAGTACGCTCTTGCTTTCCAGAGTCTCTAAGACAGCAGGAAATCTGAGTGTGCCCAGGACAAAAGAACGGTGTTTCCTATACATATGGACCATATGTAGTCCAAATCTGCTTCTGAAACTGATACAAAGCACTGACACTCTAACATCCAATGGTTGTCAGTTAAGATGAGAAACGTGTGAGCATCGTGAACGATGTAGTTCGTTTGAGCAGAAAAGTGACTGCCCATAACTGAATTGAAGTCTTGCTTGTAGGAAGACTCAGAGCCTGGGATTTATCTCCATTTCTGAAGTAAAACACACAGCAGGGTAACCATCCATTGATCACACTATGCTTTAGAACAAGAAGCAAGCTCTTGCTTTCTAGACTCTCAAAGACAGCAGGAAACGTGAGTGTGCTGAGAACAAAAGAACGGTGTTTCCTACACATAGGGACCATATCTAGTCCAAATCTGCTTCTAAAACAGATACAAAGCACGGGTCCTCTAACATCCAATGCTTGTCAGTTAAGATGAGAAACGTGTGAGCTTCGTGAACGATGTTGTTCCTTTGAGCAGAAAAGTGACTGCCCTTACCTGAATGGAAGTCTTGCTTGTAGGAAGACTCAGAGCCTGGGATTTAACTCCATTTCTGAAGTAAAACACACAGCAGTGTAACCATCCATTGATCACACTCTGCTTTAGAACAAGAAGCACGCTCTTGCTTTCTAGACTCTCAAAGACAGCAGGAAACGTGAGTGTGCTGAGAACAAAAGAACGGTGTTTCCTACACATAGGGACCATATCTAGTCCAAATCTGCTTCTAAAACAGATACAAAACACGGGTCCTCTAACATCCAATGCTTGTCAGTTAAGATGAGAAACGTGTGAGCTTCGTGAACGATGTTGTTCCTTTGAGCAGAAAAGTGACTGCCCTTACCTGAATGGAAGTCTTGCTTGTAGGAAGACGCAGAGCCTGGGATTTAACTCCATTTCTGAAGTAAAACACACAGCAGTGTAATCATCCATTGATCACACTCTGCTTTAGAACAAGAAGCACGCTCTCGCTTTCTAGACTCTCAAAGACAGCAGGAAATGTGAGTGTGCTGAGAACAAAAGAACGGTGTTTCCTACACATAGGGACCATATCTAGTCCAACTCTGCTTCTGAAACAGATACAAAGCACTGGTCCTCTAACATCCAATGCTTGTCAGTTAAGATGAGAAACATGTGAGCTTCGTGAACGATGTTGTTCCTTTGAGCAGAAAAGTGACTGCCCTTACCTGAAACGAAGTCTTGCTTGTAGGGAGACACAGAGCATGGGATTTAACTCCATTTCTGAAGTGAAACACACAGCATAGTCTCATCCATGGATCACACTCTGTTTTAGAGCGAGAAGCACGCTCTTGCTTTCTAGAGTCTCTAATACAGCAGGAAATCTGAGTGTGCCCAGGACAAAAGAATGGTGTTTCCTATACATATGGACTATATGTAGTCCAAATCTGCTTCTGAAACTGATACAAAGCACTGAACCTCTAACATCCAATGCTTGTCAGTTAAGATGAGAAACGTGTGAGCTTCGTGAACAATGTAGTTCGTTTGAGCAGAAAACTGACTGCCCTTACCTGAAACGAAGTCTTGCTTGTAGGAAGACTCAGAGCCTGGGATTTAACTCCATTTCTGAAGTGAAACACACAGCAGGGTTCTCATCCATTGATCAAACTCTACGTTAGAACAAGAAACATACTCTTGCTTCCTAGAGTCTCTAAGACAGCAAGAAACGTGAGTTTGCTGAAAACAAAAGAACAGTGTTTCCTACACATACGGACCATATCTAGTCCAACTCTGCTTCTGAAACTGATACAAAGCACTGGTCCTCTAACATTCAATGCTTGTCTGTTTAGATGAGAAACATGTGAGCTCTGTGAAAGATGTAGTTCGTTTGAGCTGAAAAGTGACTGCCCTTAAGTGAAACGAAGTCTTGCTTGTAGGAAGACATAGAGCCTGGGATTTAACTACATTTATGAAGGGAAACACACAGCATAGTTCTCATCCATGGATCACACTCTGCTTTAGAGCGAGAAGCACGCTCTTGCTTTCAAGAATCTCTAATACAGTAGGAAATCTGAGTGTGCCCAGAACAAAAGAACGGTGTTTCCTACACATACGGACTATATGTAGTCCAAATCTTCATCTAAAACAGATAGAATGCACTGGTACTCTAACATCCAATGCTTGTCAGTTAAGATGAGAAACGTGTGAGCTTCGTGAAAGATGTAGTTCCTTTGAGCTGAAAAGTGACTGCCCTTACCTAAAACGAAGTCTTGCTTGTAAGAAGACACAGAGCCTAGGATTTAAGTACATTTCTGAAGGGAAACACACAGCATAGTTCTCATCCATGGATCACACTCTGCTTTAGAGCGAGAAGCACACTCTTGCTTTCTAGAGTCTCTAATACAGCAGGAAATCTGAGTGTGCCCAGAACAAAAGATAGGTGTTTTCTACACATATGGACCACATGTAGTCAAAATCTGCTTCTGAAACTGATACAAAGTACTGACCATCTAACATCCAATGGTTGTCAGTTAAGATGAGAAACGTGTGAGCTTCGTGAACGATGTAGTTCGTTTGAGCAGAAAAGTGACTGCCCATACCTGAACTGAAGTCTTGCTTGTAGGAAGACTCAGAGCCTGGGATTTATCTCCATTTCTGAAGTAAAACTCACAGCAGTGTAATCATCCATTGATCACACTCTGCTTTAGAACAAGAAGCACGCTCTTGCTTTCTAGAGTGTCTAAGACAGCACGAAACGAGAGTTTGCTGAGAACAAAAGAACGGTGTTTCCTACACATACAGACATTATATAGTCCAACTCTGTTTCTGAAACTGATACAAAGCACTGGTCCTCTAACATCCAATGCTTGTCTGTTAAGATGAGAAACGTGTGAGATCAGTGAACGATGTAGTTCTTTTGAGCAGAAAAGTGACTGCTCTTACATGAAACGAAGTCTTGCTTGTAGGAAGATACAGAGCCTGGGATGTAACTCCATTTCTGAAGGGAAACACACAGCATAGTTCTCATCCATGGATCACACTCTGCTTTAGAGCAAGAAGCACACTCTAGCTTTCTAGAGTCTCTAATACAGCTGGAAATCTGAGTGTGCCCAGGACAAAAGAATCGTGTTTCCTATACATATGGACCATATGTAGTCCATATCTGCTTCTGAAACTGATACAAAGAACTGACCCTCTAACATCCAATGCTTGTCAGTTAAGATGAGAAACGTGTGAGCTTCGTGAACGATGTTCTTCCTTTGAGGAGAAAAGTGACTGCCCTTACCTGAAATGAAGTCTTGCTTGTAGGAAGACTCAGAGCCTGGGATTTAACTCCATTTCAGAAGTGCAACACACAGCAGGGTTCTCATCCATTGATCAAACTCTGCGTTACAACAAGAAGCATACTCTTGCTTCCTAGAGTCTCTAAGACAGCAAGAAACGTGAGTTTGCTGAAAACAAAAGAACAGTGTTTCCTACAAATACGGACCATATCTAGTCGAAATCTTCTTCTGAAACTGATACAAAGCACTGGTCCGCTAACATCCAATGATTGTCAGTTAAGATGAGAAACGTGTGAGCTTCGTGAACATTGTAGTTCGTTTGTGCAGAAAAGTGACTGCCCTTACCTGAAACGAAGTCTTGCTTGTAGGAAGACTCAGAGCCTGGGATTTAACTCCATTTCTGAAGTGAAACACACAGCATAGTTCTCATCCATGGATCACACTCTGCTTTAGAGCGAGAAGCACGCTCTTGCTTTCTAGAATCTCTAATACAGCAGGAAATCTGAGTGTGCCCAGAACAAAAGAACTGTGATTCCTACACATACGGACTATATGTAGTCCAAATCTTCATCTAAAACAGATAGAATGCACTGGTACTCTAACATCCAATGCTTGTCACTTAAGATGAGAAACGTGTGAGCTTCGTGAAAGATGTAGTTCCTTTGAGCTGAAAAGTGACTGCCCTTACCAAAAAAGAAGTCTTGCATGTAGGAAGATACAGAGCCTAGGATTTAAGTACATTTCTGCAGGGAAACACACAGCATAGTTCTCATCCATGGATCACACTCTGCTTTAGACGGAGAAGCACACTCTTGCTTTCTAGAGTCTCTAATACAGCAGGCAATCTGAGTGTGCCCAGAACAAAAGAAAGGTGTTTCCTACACATAAGGACCATATCTAGTCGAACTCTGCTTCTGAAACTGATACAAAGCCTGAACCTCTAACATCCAATGCTTGTCAGTTAAGATGAGAAACGTGTGAGCTTTGTGAACGATGTTGTTCCTTTGATCAGAAAAGTGACTGCCCTTACCTGAATGGAAGTCTTGCTTGTAGGAAGACTCAGAGCCTGGGATTTAACTCCATTTCTGAAATAAAACACACAGCAGTGTAATCATCCATTGATCACACTCTGCTTTAGAACAAGAAGCACGCTCTTATTTCTAGACTCTCAAAGACATAGGAAACGTGAGTGTGCTGAGAACAAAAGAACGGTGTTTCCTACACATACGGACTATATGTAGTCCAAATCTTCTTCTCAAACTGATAGAATGCACTGGTCCTCTAACATCCAATGCTTGTCAGTTAAGATGAGAAACGTGTGAGCTTTGTGAATGATGTAGTTCCTTTGAACTGAAAAGTGACTGCCCTTACCTGAAATGAAGTCTTGCTTGTAGTAAGACACAGAGCCTGGGATTTAAGTCCATTTCTGAAGGGAAACACACAACATAGTTCTCATCCATGGATCACACTCTCCTTTAGAGTGAGAAGTACGCTCTTGCTTTCCAGAGTCTCTAAGACAGCAGGAAATCTGAGTGTGCCCAGGACAAAAGAACGGTGTTTCCTATACATATGGACCATATGTAGTCCAAATCTGCTTCTGAAACTGATACAAAGCACTGACACTCTAACATCCAATGGTTGTCAGTTAAGATGAGAAACGTGTGAGCATCGTGAACGATGTAGTTCGTTTGAGCAGAAAAGTGACTGCCCATAACTGAATTGAAGTCTTGCTTGTAGGAAGACTCAGAGCCTGGGATTTATCTCCATTTCTGAAGTAAAACACACAGCAGTGTAATCATGCATTGATCAAACTCTGCTTTTGAACAAGAAGCACGCTCTTGCTTTCTAGAGTCTCTAACACAGCAGGAAACGAGAGTTTGCTGAGAACAAAAGAACGGTGTTTCCTACACATACAGACATTATATAGTCCAACTCTGCTTCTGAAACTGATACAAAGCACTGGTCCTCTAACATCCAATGCTTGTATGTTAAGATGAGAAACGTGTGAGCTCAGTGAACGATGTAGTTCGTTTGAGCAGAAAAGTGACTGCTCTTACCTGAAACGAAGTCTTGCTTGTAGGAAGATACAGAGCCTGGGATTTAACTCCATTTCTGAAGGGAAACACACATCATCGTTCTCATCCATGGATCACACTCTGCTTTAGAGCAAGAAGCACGCTCTTGCTTTCTAGAGTCTCTAAGACAGCAGGAAACGTGAGTGCGCTGAGAACAAAAGAACGGTGTTTCCTACTCATACGGACCATATCTAGTCCAACACTTCTTCTGAAACTGATACAAAGCACTGGTCCTCTAACATCCAATGCTTGTCAGTTAAGATGAGAAACGTATGAGCTTCGTGAACGATGTTGTTCCTCTGAGCAGAAAAGTGACTGCAATTACCTGAAACGAAGTCTTGCTTGTAGGGAGACACAGAGCATGGGATTTAACTCCATTTCTGGAGTGAAACATACAGCATAGTCTCATCCATGGATCACACTCTGTTTTAGAGCGAGAAGCACGCTCTTGCTTTCTAGAGTCTCTAAGGCAGCAGGAAACTTGAGTGTGCCCAGAACAAAAGTTCGGTGTTTCCTACACATATGGACAATATGTAGTCGAAATCTGCTTCTGAAACTGATACAAAGCACTGACCCTCTAACATCCAATGCTTGTCAGTTAAGATGAGAAACGTGTGAGCTTCGTGAACAATGTAGTTCGTTTCAGCAGAAAACTGACTGCCCTTACCTGAAACGAAGTCTTGCTTGTAGGAAGACTCAGAGCCTGGGATTTAACTCCATTTCTGAAGTGAAACACACAGCAGGGTTCTCATCCATTGATCACACTCTGCGTTAGAACAAGAAGCATACTCTTGCTTCCAAGAGTCTCTAAGACAGCAAGAAACGTGAGTTTGCTGAAAACAAAAGAACAGTGTTTCATCACATAAGGACCATATCTAGTCCAAGTCTGCTTCTGAAACTGATACAAAGCACTGGTACTCTAACATCCAATGCTTGTCTGTTTAGATGAGAAACATGTGAGCTCCGTGAAAGATGTAGTTCGTTTGAGCTGAAAAGTGACTGCCCTTACCTGAAACGAACACTTGCTTGTAGGAAGACATAGAGCCTGGGGTTTAACTACATTTATGAAGGGAAAGACACAGCATAGTTTTCATCCATGGATCACACTCTGCTTTAGAAGAAGAAGCATGCTTTTGCTTTCTAGAGTCTTTAAGACAGGAGGAAACGGGAGTTTGCTGAGAACAAATGAACGGTGTTTCCTACACATAAGGACCATATCTAGTCGAACTCTGATTCTGAAACTGATACAAAGCACTGAACCTCTACCAACCAATGCTTGTCAGTTAAGATGAGAAACGTGTGAGCTTCGTGAACGATGTAGTTAGTTTGAGCAGAAATGTCACTGCCTTTATCTGAATGGAAGTCTTGCTTGTAGGAAGACTCAGAGCCTGGGATTTAACTCCATTTCTGAAGTAAAACACATAGCATAGTTCTCATCCATGGATCACACTCTGCTTTAGAGTGAGAAGTACGCACTTGCTTTCTAGAGTCTCTAAAACAGCAGGAAACGTGAGTGTGCTGAGAACAAAAGAACGGAGTTTCCTACACATACGGACCATATCTAGTCCAACTCTTCTTCTGAAACTGATACAAAGCACTGACCCTCTAACTTCCAATGCTTGTCATTTACGATGAGAAACGTGTGAGCTTCGTGAACAATGTATTTCGTTTGAGCAGAAAACTGACTGCCCTAACCTGAAACGAATTCTTGCTTGTAGGAAGACTCAGAGCCTGGGATTTAACTCCATTTCTGAAGTGAAACACACAGCATAGTTCTCATCCATGGATCACACTCTGCTTTAGAGCAAGAAGCACACTCTTGCTTTCTAGAGTCTCTAAGACAGCAGGAAACGTGAGTGTGCCCAGAACAAAAGAACGGTGTTTCCTACACATACGGACTATATGTACTCCAAATCTTCTTCTGAAACTGATAGAATGCACTGGTCCTCTAACATCCAATGCTTGTCAGTTAAGATGAGAAACGTGTGAGCTTTGTGAATGATGTAGTTCCTTTGAACGGAAAAGTGACTTCCCTTACCTGAAACGAAGTCTTGCTTGTAGTAAGACACAGAGCCTGGGATTTAACTCCATTTGTGAAGGGAAACACACAACATAGTGCTCATCCATGGATCACACTCTGCTTTAGAGCAAGAAGCACACTCTAGCTTTCTAGAGTCTCTAATACAGCAGGAAATCTGAGTGTGCCCAGGACAAAAGAACGGTGTTTCCTATACATATGGACCATATGTAGTCCAAATCTACTTCTGAAACTGATACAAGCACTGACTCTCTAACATCCAATGCTTGTCAGTTAAGATGAGAAACTTGTGAGCTTCGTGAACGATGTTGTTCCTTTGAGCAGAAAAGTGACTGCCCTTACCTGAAACGAAGTCTTTCTTGTAGGAAGACTCAGAGCCTGGGATTTAACTCCATTTCAGAAGTGAAACACACAGCAGGGTTCTCATCCATTGATCAAACTCTGTGTTAGAACAAGAAGCATACTCTTGCTTCCTTTAGTCTCTAAGACAGCAAGAAACGTGAGTTTGCTGAAAACAAAAGAACAGTGTTTCCTACACATACGGACCATATCTAGTCCAACTCTGCTTCTGAAACTGATACAAAGCACTGGTCCTCTAACATCCAATGCTTGTCTGTTTAGATGAGAAACATGTGAGCTCTGTGAAAGATGTAGTTCGTTGAGCTGAAAAGTGACTGCCCTTAACTGAAACGAAGTCTTGCTTGTACGAAGACATAGAGCCTGGGATTTAACTACATTTATGAAGGGAAACACACAGCATAGTTTTCATCCATGGATCACACTCTGCTTTAGAGCGAGAAGCACGCTCTTGCTTTCTAAAGTCTCCAAGACAGCAGGAAACGTGAGTGTGCTGAGAACAAAAGAACGGTGTTTCCTGCACATACGGACCATATCTAGTCCAACTCTTCTTCTGAAACTGATACAAAGCACTGGTCCTCTAACATCCAATGATTGTCAGTTAAGATGAGAAACGTGTGAGCTTTGTGAATGATGTAGTTCCTTTGAACTGAAAAGTGACTGCCCTTACCTGAAACGAAGTCTTGCTTGTAGTAAGACACAGAGCCTGGGATTTAAGTCCATTTCTGCAGGGAAACACACAACATAGTTCTCATCCATGGATCACACTCTGCTTTAGAGCGAGAAGTACACTCTTGCTTTCTAGACTCTCTAAGACAGCAGAAAATCTGAGTGTGCCCAGGACAAAAGAACGGTGTTTCCTATACATATGGACCATATGTAGTCCAAATCTGCTTCTGAAACTGATACAAAGCACTGAAACTCTACCATCCAATGGTTGTCAGTTAAGATGAGAAACGTGTGAGCATCGTGAACGATGTAGTTCTTTTGAGCAGAAAAGTGACTGCCCATACCTAAATTGAAGTCTTGCTTGTAGGAAGACTCAGAGGCTTGGATTTATCTCCAATTCTGAAGTAAAACACACAGCAGTGTAATCATGCATTGATCAAACTCTGCTTTAGAACAAGAAGCACGCTCTTGCTTTCTAGAGTCTCTAACACAGCAGGAAACGTGAGTGTGCTGAGAACAAAAGAATGGTGTTTCCTACACATTTGGACATTATATAGTCCAACTCTTCTTCTGAAATTGATACAAAGCACTGGTCCTCTAACATCCAATGCTTGTCAGTTAAGATGAGAAACGTGTGAGCATCGTGAACGATGTAGTTCGTTTGAGGAGAAAACTGACTGCCCTTACCTGAAACGAAGTCTTGCTTGTAGGAAGACTCAGAGCCTGGGATTTAACTCCATTTCTGAAGTGAAACACACAGCAGTGTTCTCATCCATTGATCACACTGTGCTTTAGAAAAAGAAGCATGCTTTTGCTTTCTAGAGTCTTTAAGACAGCAGGAACCGTGAGTTTGCTGAGAACAAAAGAACGGTGTTTCCTACACATAAGGACCATATCTAGTCGAACTCTGCTTCTGAAACTGATACAAAGCCTGGACCTCTAACATCCAATGCTTGTCAGTTAAGATGAGAAACGTGTGAGCTTTGTGAATGATGTAGTTCCTTTGAACTGAAAAGTGACTGCCCTTACCTGAAACGAAGTCTTGCTTGTAGGAAGACACAGAGCCTGCTATTTAAGTCCATTTCTGAAGGGAAACACACAACATAGTTCTCATCCATGGATCACACTCTGCTTTAGAGCAAGAAGCACACTCTAGCTTTCTAGAGTCTCTAATACAGCAGGAAACGTGAGTGTGCCCAGGACAAAAGAACGGTGTTTCCTATACATATGGACCATATGTAGTCCAAATCTGCTTCTGAAACTGATACAAAGCACTGACCTTCTAACATCCAATGCTTGTCAGTTAAGATGAGAAACGTGTGAGCTTCGTGAACGATGTTGTTCCTTTGAGCAGAAAATTGACTGCCCTTACCTGAATGGAAGTCTTGCTTGTAGGAAGACTCAGAGCCTGGGTTTTAACTCCATTTCTGAAGTACAACACACAGCAGTGTAATCATCCATTGATCACACTCTGCTTTAGAACAAGAAGCATGCTTTTGCTTTCTAGAGTCTTTAAGACAGCAGGAACCGTGAGTTTGCTGAGAACAAAAGAACGGTGTTTCCTACACATAAGGACCATATCTAGTCGAACTCTGCTTCTGAAACTGATACAAAGCCTGGACCTCTAACATCCAATGCTTGTCAGTTAAGATGAGAAACGTGTGAGCTTTGTGAATGATGTAGTTCCTTTGAACTGAAAAGTGACTGCCCTTACCTGAAACGAAGTCTTGCTTGTAGGAAGACACAGAGCCTGCTATTTAAGTCCATTTCTGAAGGGAAACACACAACATAGTTCTCATCCATGGATCACACTCTGCTTTAGAGCAAGAAGCACACTCTAGCTTTCTAGAGTCTCTAATACAGCAGGAAACGTGAGTGTGCCCAGGACAAAAGAACGGTGTTTCCTATACATATGGACCATATGTAGTCCAAATCTGCTTCTGAAACTGATACAAAGCACTGACCTTCTAACATCCAATGCTTGTCAGTTAAGATGAGAAACGTGTGAGCTTCGTGAACGATGTTGTTCCTTTGAGCAGAAAAGTGACTGCCCTTACCTGAATGGAAGTCTTGCTTGTAGGAAGACTCAGAGCCTGGGTTTTAACTCCATTTCTGAAGTACAACACACAGCAGTGTAATCATCCATTGATCACACTCTGCTTTAGAACAAGAAGCACGCTCTTACTTTCTAGACTCTCAAAGACATAGGAAACGTGAGTGTGCTGAGAACAAAAGAATGGTGTTTCCTACACATACGGACTATATGTAGTCCAAATCTTCTTCTGAAACTGATAGAATGCACTGGTCCTCTAACATCCAATGCTTGTCAGTTAAGATGAGAAACGTGTGAGCTTTGTGAATGATGTAGTTCCTTTGAACTGAAAAGTGACTGCCCTACCTGAAGCGAAGTCTTGCTTGTAGTAAGACACAGAGCCTGGGATTTAAGTCCATTTCTGAAGGGAAACACACAACATAGTTCTCATCCATGGATCACACTCTGCTTTAGAGCGAGAAGTACGCTCTTGCTTTCCAGAGTCTCTAAGACAGCAGGAAATCTGAGTGTGCCCAGGACAAAAGAACGGTGTTTCCTATACATATGGACCATATGTAGTCCAAATCTGCTTCTGAAACTGATACAAAGCACTGACACTCTAACATCCAATGGTTGTCAGTTAAGATGAGAAACGTGTGAGCATCGTGAACGATGTAGTTCGTTTGAGCAGAAAAGTGACTGCCCATAACTGAATTGAAGTCTTGCTTGTAGGAAAACTCAGAGCCTGGGATTTATCTCCATTTCTGAAGTAAAACACACAGCAGGGTAACCATCCATTGATCACACTCTGCTTTAGAACAAGAAGCACGCTCTTGCTTTCTAGACTCTCAAAGACAGCAGGAAACGTGAGTGTGCTGAGAACAAAAGAACGGTGTTTCCTACACATAGGGACCATATCTAGTCCAAATCTGCTTCTAAAACAGATACAAAACACGGGTCCTCTAACATCCAATGCTTGTCAGTTAAGATGAGAAACGTGTGAGCTTCGTGAACGATGTTGTTCCTTTGAGCAGAAAAGTGACTGCCCTTACCTGAATGGAAGTCTTGCTTGTAGGAAGACTCAGAGCCTGGGATTTAACTCCATTTCTGAAGTAAAACACACAGCAGTGTAATCATCCATTGATCACACTCTGCTTTAGAACAAGAAGCACGCTCTCGCTTTCTAGACTCTCAAAGACAGCAGGAAATGTGAGTGTGCTGAGAACAAAAGAACGGTGTTTCCTACACATAGGGACCATATCTAGTCCAACTCTGCTTCTGAAACAGATACAAAGCACTGGTCCTCTAACATCCAATGCTTGTCAGTTAAGATGAGAAACATGTGAGCTTCGTGAACGATGTTGTTCCTTTGAGCAGAAAAGTGACTGCCCTTACCTGAAACGAAGTCTTGCTTGTAGGGAGACACAGAGCATGGGATTTAACTCCATTTCTGAAGTGAAACACACAGCATAGTCTCATCCATGGATCACACTCTGTTTTAGAGCGAGAAGCACGCTCTTGCTTTCTAGAGTCTCTAATACAGCAGGAAATCTGAGTGTGCCCAGGACAAAAGAATGGTGTTTCCTATACATATGGACTATATGTAGTCCAAATCTGCTTCTGAAACTGATACAAAGCACTGAACCTCTAACATCCAATGCTTGTCAGTTAAGATGAGAAACGTGTGAGCTTCGTGAACAACGTAGTTCGTTTGAGCAGAAAACTGACTGCCCTTACCAAAAACGAAGTCTTGCTTGTAAGAAGACACAGAGCCTAGGATTTAAGTACATTTCTGAAGGGAAACACACAGCATAGTTCTCATCCATGGATCACACTCTGCTTTAGAGCGAGAAGCACACTCTTGCTTTCTAGAGTCTCTAATACAGCAGGAAATCTGAGTGTGCCCAGAACAAAAGATAGGTGTTTTCTACACATATGGACCACATGTAGTCAAAATCTGCTTCTGAAACTGATACAAAGTACTGACCATCTAACATCCAATGGTTGTCAGTTAAGATGAGAAACGTGTGAGCTTCGTGAACGATGTAGTTCGTTTGAGCAGAAAAGTGACTGCCCATACCTGAACTGAAGTCTTGCTTGTAGGAAGACTCAGAGCCTGGGATTTATCTCCATTTCTGAAGTAAAACTCACAGCAGTGTAATCATCCATTGATCACACTCTGCTTTAGAACAAGAAGCACGCTCTTGCTTTCTAGAGTGTCTAAGACAGCACGAAACGAGAGTTTGCTGAGAACAAAAGAACGGTGTTTCCTACACATACAGACATTATATAGTCCAACTCTGTTTCTGAAACTGATACAAAGCACTGGTCCTCTAACATCCAATGCTTGTCTGTTAAGATGAGAAACGTGTGAGATCAGTGAACGATGTAGTTCGTTTGAGCAGAAAAGTGACTGCTCTTACATGAAACGAAGTCTTGCTTGTAGGAAGATACAGAGCCTGGGATGTAACTCCATTTCTGAAGGGAAACACACAGCATAGTTCTCATCCATGGATCACACTCTGCTTTAGAGCAAGAAGCACACTCTAGCTTTCTAGAGTCTCTAATACAGCTGGAAATCTGAGTGTGCCCAGGACAAAAGAATGGTGTTTCCTATACATATGGACCATATGTAGTCCATATCTGCTTCTGAAACTGATACAAAGAACTGACCCTCTAACATCCAATGCTTGTCAGTTAAGATGAGAAACGTGTGAGCTTCGTGAACGATGTTCTTCCTTTGAGGAGAAAAGTGACTGCCCTTACCTGAAACGAAGTCTTGCTTGTAGGAAGACTCAGAGCCTGGGATTTAACTCCATTGCTGAAGTGCAACACACAGCAGGGTTCTCATCCATTGATCAAACTCTGCGTTACAACAAGAAGCATACTCTTCCTTCCTAGAGTCTCTAAGACAGCAAGAAACGTGAGTTTGCTGAAAACAAAAGAACAGTGTTTCCTACAAATACGGACCATATCTAGTCGAAATCTTCTTCTGAAACTGATACAAAGCACTGGTCCTCTAACATCCAATGATTGTCAGTTAAGATGAGAAACGTGTGAGCTTCGTGAACATTGTAGTTCGTTTGTGCAGAAAAGTGACTGCCCTTACCTGAAACGAAGTCTTGCTTGTAGGAAGACTCAGAGCCTGGGATTTAACTCCATTTCTGAAGTGAAACACACAGCATAGTTCTCATCCATGGATCACACTCTGCTTTAGAGCGAGAAGCACGCTCTTGCTTTCTAGAATCTCTAATACAGCAGGAAATCTGAGTGTGCCCAGAACAAAAGAACTGTGATTCCTACACATACGGACTATATGTAGTCCAAATCTTCATCTAAAACAGATAGAATGCACTGGTACTCTAACATCCAATGCTTGTCACTTAAGATGAGAAACGTGTGAGCTTCGTGAAAGATGTAGTTCCTTTGAGCTGAAAAGTGACTGCCCTTACCAAAAAAGGAGTCTTGCATGTAGGAAGACACAGAGCCTAGGATTTAAGTACATTTCTGCAGGGAAACACACAGCATAGTTCTCATCCATGGATCACACTCTGCTTTAGACGGAGAAGCACACTCTTGCTTTCTAGAGTCTCTAATACAGCAGGCAATCTGAGTGTGCCCAGAACAAAAGATCGGTGTTTTCTACACATATGGACCACATGTAGTCCAAATCTGCTTCTGAAACTGATACAAAGTACTGACCATCTAACATCCAATGGTTGTCAGTTAAGATGAGAAATGTGTTAGCATCGTGAACGATGTAGTTCGTTTGAGCAGTAAAGTGACTGCCCATACCTGAATTGAAGTCTTGCTTGTAGGAAGACTCAGAGCCTGGGATTTATCTCCATTTCTGAAGTAAAACACACAGCAGTGTAATCATCCATTGATCACACTCTGCTTTAGAACAAGAAGCACGCTCTTGCTTTCTAGAGTCTCTAAGACAGCACGAAACGAGAGTTTGCTGAGAACAAAAGAACGGTGTTTCCTACACATACAGACATTATATAGTCCAACTCTGTTTCTGAAACTGATACAAACCACTGGTCCTCTAACATCCAATGCTTGTCTGTTAAGATGAGAAACGTGTGAGATCAGTGAACGGTGTAGTTCGTTTGAGCAGGAAAGTGACTGCTCTTACCTGAAACGAAGTCTTGCTTGTAGGAAGATACAGAGCCTGGGATTTAACTCCATTTCTGAAGGGAAACACACAGCATAGTTCTCATCCATGGATCACACTCTGCTTTAGAGCAAGAAGCACGCTCTTGCTTTCTAGAGTCTCTAAGACAGCAGGAAACGTGAGTGTGCTGAGAACAAAAGAACGGTGTTTCCTACACATTTGGACATTATATAGTCCAACACTTCTTCTGAAATTGATACAAAGCACTGGTCCTCTAACATCCAATGCTTGTCAGTTAAGATGAGAAACCTGTGAGCATCGTGAACGATGTAGTTCGTTTGAGGAGAAAACTGACTGCCCCTACCTGAAACGAAGTCTTGCTTGTAGGAAGACTCAGAGCCTGGGATTTAACTCCATTTCTGAAGTGAAACACACAGCAGTGTTCTCATCCATTGATCACACTCTGCTTTAGAACAAGAAGCATGCTTTTGCTTTCTAGAGTCTTTAAGACAGCAGGAAACGTGAGTTTGCTGAGTACAAAAGAACGGTGTTTCCTACACATAAGGACCATATCTAGTCGAACTCTGCTTCTGAAACTGATACAAAGCCTGAACCTCTAACATCCAATGCTTGTCAGTTAAGATGAGAAACGTGTGAGCTTTGTGAATGATGTAGTTCCTTTGAACTGAAAAGTGACTGCCCTTACCTGAAACGAAGTCTTGCTTGTAGTAAGACACAGAGCCTGGGATTTAAGTCCATTTCTGAAGGGAAACACACAACATAGTTCTCATCCATGGATCACACTCTGCTTTAGAGCAATAAGCACACTCTAGCTTTCTAGAGTCTCTAATACAGCAGGAAATGTGAGTGTGCCCAGGACAAAAGAACGGTGTTTCCTATACATATGGACCATATGTAGTCCAAATCTGCTTCTGAAACTGATACAAAGCACTGACCCTCTAACATCCAATGCTTGTCAGTTAAGATGAGAAACGTGTGAGCTTCGTGAACGATGTTGTTCCTTTGAGCAGAAAAGTGACTGCCCTTACCTGAATGGAAGTCTTGCTTGTAGGAAGACTCAGAGCCTGGGATTTAACTCCATTTCTGAAGTAAAACACACAGCAGTGTAATCATCCATTGATCACACTCTGCTTTAGAACAAGAAGCACGCTCTTGCTTTCTAGACTCTCAAAGACAGCAGGAAACGTGAGTGTGCTGAGAACAAAAGAACGGTGTTTCCTACACTTAGGGACCATATCTAGTCCAAATCTGCTTCTAAAACAGATACAAAACACGGGTCCTCTAACATCCAATGCTTGTCAGTTAAGATGAGAAACGTGTGAGCTTCGTGAACGATGTTGTTCCTTTGAGCAGAAAAGTGACTGCCCTTACCTGAATGGAAGTCTTGCTTGTAGGAAGACTCAGAGCCTGGGATTTAACTCCATTTCTGAAGTGAAACACACAGCAGTGTTCTCATCCATTGATCACACTGTGCTTTAGAACAAGAAGCATGCTTTTGCTTTCTAGAGTCTTTAAGACAGCAGGAACCGTGAGTTTGCTGAGAACAAAAGAAAGGTGTTTCCTACACATAAGGACCATATCTAGTCGAACTCTGCTTCTGAAACTGATACAAACCCTGAACCTCTAACATCCAATGCTTGTCAGTTAAGATGAGAAACGTGTGAGCTTTGTGAACGATGTTGTTCCTTTGATCAGAAAAGTGACTGCCCTTACCTGAATGGAAGTCTTGCTTGTAGGAAGACTCAGAGCCTGGGATTTAACTCCATTTCTGAAATAAAACACACAGCAGTGTAATCATCCATTGATCACACTCTGCTTTAGAACAAGAAGCACGCTCTTATTTCTAGACTCTCAAAGACATAGGAAACGTGAGTGTGCTGAGAACAAAAGAACGGTGTTTCCTACACATACGGACTATATGTAGTCCAAATCTTCTTCTCAAACTGATAGAATGCACTGGTCCTCTAACATCCAATGCTTGTCAGTTAAGATGAGAAACGTGTGAGCTTTGTGAATGATGTAGTTCCTTTGAACTGAAAAGTGACTGCCCTTACCTGAAATGAAGTCTTGCTTGTAGTAAGACACAGAGCCTGGGATTTAAGTCCATTTCTGAAGGGAAACACACAACATAGTTCTCATCCATGGATCACACTCTGCTTTAGAGCGAGAAGTACGCTCTTGCTTTCCAGAGTCTCTAATACAGCAGGAAATGTGAGTGTGCCCAGGACAAAAGAACGGTGTTTCCTATACATATGGACCATATGTAGTCCAAATCTGCTTCTGAAACTGATACAAAGCACTGACCCTCTAACATCCAATGCTTGTCAGTTAAGATGAGAAACGTGTGAGCTTCGTGAACGATGTTGTTCCTTTGAGCAGAAAAGTGACTGCCCTTACCTGAATGGAAGTCTTGCTTGTAGGAAGACTCAGAGCCTGGGATTTAACTCCATTTCTGAAGTAAAACACACAGCAGTGTAATCATCCATTGATCACACTCTGCTTTAGAACAAGAAGCACGCTCTTGCTTTCTAGACTCTCAAAGACAGCAGGAAACGTGAGTGTGCTGAGAACAAAAGAACGGTGTTTCCTACACTTAGGGACCATATCTAGTCCAAATCTGCTTCTAAAACAGATACAAAACACGGGTCCTCTAACATCCAATGCTTGTCAGTTAAGATGAGAAACGTGTGAGCTTCGTGAACGATGTTGTTCCTTTGAGCAGAAAAGTGACTGCCCTTACCTGAATGGAAGTCTTGCTTGTAGGAAGACTCAGAGCCTGGGATTTAACTCCATTTCTGAAGTGAAACACACAGCAGTGTTCTCATCCATTGATCACACTGTGCTTTAGAACAAGAAGCATGCTTTTGCTTTCTAGAGTCTTTAAGACAGCAGGAACCGTGAGTTTGCTGAGAACAAAAGAAAGGTGTTTCCTACACATAAGGACCATATCTAGTCGAACTCTGCTTCTGAAACTGATACAAACCCTGAACCTCTAACATCCAATGCTTGTCAGTTAAGATGAGAAACGTGTGAGCTTTGTGAACGATGTTGTTCCTTTGATCAGAAAAGTGACTGCCCTTACCTGAATGGAAGTCTTGCTTGTAGGAAGACTCAGAGCCTGGGATTTAACTCCATTTCTGAAATAAAACACACAGCAGTGTAATCATCCATTGATCACACTCTGCTTTAGAACAAGAAGCACGCTCTTATTTCTAGACTCTCAAAGACATAGGAAACGTGAGTGTGCTGAGAACAAAAGAACGGTGTTTCCTACACATACGGACTATATGTAGTCCAAATCTTCTTCTCAAACTGATAGAATGCACTGGTCCTCTAACATCCAATGCTTGTCAGTTAAGATGAGAAACGTGTGAGCTTTGTGAATGATGTAGTTCCTTTGAACTGAAAAGTGACTGCCCTTACCTGAAATGAAGTCTTGCTTGTAGTAAGACACAGAGCCTGGGATTTAAGTCCATTTCTGAAGGGAAACACACAACATAGTTCTCATCCATGGATCACACTCTGCTTTAGAGCGAGAAGTACGCTCTTGCTTTCCAGAGTCTCTAAGACAGCAGGAAATCTGAGTGTGCCCAGGAAAAAAGAACGGTGTTTCCTATACATATGGACCATATGTAGTCCAAATCTGCTTCTGAAACTGATACAAAGCACTGACACTCTAACATCCAATGGTTGTCAGTTAAGATGAGAAACGTGTGAGCATCGTGAACGATGTAGTTCGTTTGAGCAGAAAAGTGACTGCCCATAACTGAATTGAAGTCTTGCTTGTAGGAAGACTCAGAGCCTGGGATTTATCTCCATTTCTGAAGTAAAACACACAGCAGTGTAATCATGCATTGATCAAACTCTGCTTTTGAACAAGAAGCACGCTCTTGCTTTCTAGAGTCTCTAACACAGCAGGAAACGAGAGTTTGCTGAGAACAAAAGAACGGTGTTTCCTACACATACAGACATTATATAGTCCAACTCTGCTTCTGAAACTGATACAAAGCACTGGTCCTCTAACATCCAATGCTTGTATGTTAAGATGAGAAACGTGTGAGCTCAGTGAACGATGTAGTTCGTTTGAGCAGAAAAGTGACTGCTCTTACCTGAAACGAAGTCTTGCTTGTAGGAAGATACAGAGCCTGGGATTTAACTCCATTTCTGAAGGGAAACACACATCATCGTTCTCATCCATGGATCACACTCTGCTTTAGAGCAAGAAGCACGCTCTTGCTTTCTAGAGTCTCTAAGACAGCAGGAAACGTGAGTGCGCTGAGAACAAAAGAACGGTGTTTCCTACTCATACGGACCATATCTAGTCCAACACTTCTTCTGAAACTGATACAAAGCACTGGTCCTCTAACATCCAATGCTTGTCAGTTAAGATGAGAAACGTATGAGCTTCGTGAACGATGTTGTTCCTCTGAGCAGAAAAGTGACTGCAATTACCTGAAACGAAGTCTTGCTTGTAGGGAGACACAGAGCATGGGATTTAACTCCATTTCTGGAGTGAAACATACAGCATAGTCTCATCCATGGATCACACTCTGTTTTAGAGCGAGAAGCACGCTCTTGCTTTCTAGAGTCTCTAAGGCAGCAGGAAACTTGAGTGTGCCCAGAACAAAAGTTCGGTGTTTCCTACACATATGGACAATATGTAGTTGAAATCTGCTTCTGAAACTGATACAAAGCACTGACCCTCTAACATCCAATGCTTGTCAGTTAAGATGAGAAACGTGTGAGCTTCGTGAACAATGTAGTTCGTTTCAGCAGAAAACTGACTGCCCTTACCTGAAACGAAGTCTTGCTTGTAGGAAGACTCAGAGCCTGGGATTTAACTCCATTTCTGAAGTGAAACACACAGCAGGGTTCTCATCCATTGATCACACTCTGCGTTAGAACAAGAAGCATACTCTTGCTTCCAAGAGTCTCTAAGACAGCAAGAAACGTGAGTTTGCTGAAAACAAAAGAACAGTGTTTCATCACATAAGGACCATATCTAGTCCAACTCTGCTTCTGAAACTGATACAAAGCACTGGTACTCTAACATCCAATGCTTGTCTGTTTAGATGAGAAACATGTGAGCTCCGTGAAAGATGTAGTTCGTTTGAGCTGAAAAGTGACTGCCCTTACCTGAAACGAACACTTGCTTGTAGGAAGACATAGAGCCTGGGGTTTAACTACATTTATGAAGGGAAAGACACAGCATAGTTTTCATCCATGGATCACACTCTGCTTTAGAAGAAGAAGCATGCTTTTGCTTTCTAGAGTCTTTAAGACAGGAGGAAACGGGAGTTTGCTGAGAACAAATGAACGGTGTTTCCTACACATAAGGACCATATCTAGTCGAACTCTGATTCTGAAACTGATACAAAGCACTGAACCTCTACCAACCAATGCTTGTCAGTTAAGATGAGAAACGTGTGAGCTTCGTGAACGATGTAGTTAGTTTGAGCAGAAATGTCACTGCCTTTATCTGAATGGAAGTCTTGCTTGTAGGAAGACTCAGAGCCTGGGATTTAACTCCATTTCTGAAGTAAAACACATAGCATAGTTCTCATCCATGGATCACACTCTGCTTTAGAGTGAGAAGTACGCACTTGCTTTCTAGAGTCTCTAAAACAGCAGGAAACGTGAGTGTGCTGAGAACAAAAGAACGGAGTTTCCTACACATACGGACCATATCTAGTCCAACTCTTCTTCTGAAACTGATACAAAGCACTGACCCTCTAACTTCCAATGCTTGTCATTTACGATGAGAAACGTGTGAGCTTCGTGAACAATGTATTTCGTTTGAGCAGAAAACTGACTGCCCTAACCTGAAACGAATTCTTGCTTGTAGGAAGACTCAGAGCCTGGGATTTAACTCCATTTCTGAAGTGAAACACACAGCATAGTTCTCATCCATGGATCACACTCTGCTTTAGAGCAAGAAGCACACTCTTGCTTTCTAGAGTCTCTAAGACAGCAGGAAACGTGAGTGTGCCCAGAACAAAAGAACGGTGTTTCCTACACATACGGACTATATGTACTCCAAATCTTCTTCTGAAACTGATAGAATGCACTGGTCCTCTAACATCCAATGCTTGTCAGTTAAGATGAGAAACGTGTGAGCTTTGTGAATGATGTAGTTCCTTTGAACGGAAAAGTGACTTCCCTTACCTGAAACGAAGTCTTGCTTGTAGTAAGACACAGAGCCTGGGATTTAACTCCATTTGTGAAGGGAAACACACAACATAGTGCTCATCCATGGATCACACTCTGCTTTAGAGCAAGAAGCACACTCTAGCTTTCTAGAGTCTCTAATACAGCAGGAAATCTGAGTGTGCCCAGGACAAAAGAACGGTGTTTCCTATACATATGGACCATATGTAGTCCAAATCTACTTCTGAAACTGATACAAGCACTGACTCTCTAACATCCAATGCTTGTCAGTTAAGATGAGAAACTTAGGAGCTTCGTGAACGATGTTGTTCCTTTGAGCAGAAAAGTGACTGCCCTTACCTGAAACGAAGTCTTGCTTGTAGGAAGACTCAGAGCCTGGGATTTAACTCCATTTCAGAAGTGAAACACACAGCAGGGTTCTCATCCATTGATCAGACTCTGTGTTAGAACAAGAAGCATACTCTTGCTTCCTTTAGTCTCTAAGACAGCAAGAAACGTGAGTTTGCTGAAAACAAAAGAACAGTGTTTCCTACACATACGGACCATATCTAGTCCAACTCTGCTTCTGAAACTGATACAAAGCACTGGTCCTCTAACATCCAATGCTTGTCTGTTTAGATGAGAAACATGTGAGCTCTGTGAAAGATGTAGTTCGTTGAGCTGAAAAGTGACTGCCCTTAACTGAAACGAAGTCTTGCTTGTACGAAGACATAGAGCCTGGGATTTAACTACATTTATGAAGGGAAACACACAGCATAGTTTTCATCCATGGATCACACTCTGCTTTAGAGCGAGAAGCACGCTCTTGCTTTCTAAAGTCTCCAAGACAGCAGGAAACGTGAGTGTGCTGAGAACAAAAGAACGGTGTTTCCTGCACATACGGACCATATCTAGTCCAACTCTTCTTCTGAAACTGATACAAAGCACTGGTCCTCTAACATCCAATGATTGTCAGTTAAGATGAGAAACGTGTGAGCTTTGTGAATGATGTAGTTCCTTTGAACTGAAAAGTGACTGCCCTTACCTCAAACGAAGTCTTGCTTGTAGTAAGACACAGAGCCTGGGATTTAAGTCCATTTCTGCAGGGAAACACACAACATAGTTCTCATCCATGGATCACACTCTGCTTTAGAGCGAGAAGTACGCTCTTGCTTTCTAGACTCTCTAAGACAGCAGGAAATCTGAGTGTGCCCAGGACAAAAGAACGGTGTTTCCTATACATATGGACCATATGTAGTCCAAATCTGCTTCTGAAACTGATACAAAGCACTGAAACTCTACCATCCAATGGTTGTCAGTTAAGATGAGAAACGTGTGAGCATCGTGAACGATGTAGTTCTTTTGAGCAGAAAAGTGACTGCCCATACCTAAATTGAAGTCTTGCTTGTAGGAAGACTCAGAGGCTTGGATTTATCTCCAATTCTGAAGTAAAACACACAGCAGTGTAATCATGCATTGATCAAACTCTGCTTTAGAACAAGAAGCACGCTCTTGCTTTCTAGAGTCTCTAAGACAGCAGGAAACGAGAGTTTGCTGAGAACAAAAGAACGGTGTTTCCTACACATACAGACATTATATAGTCCAACTCTGCTTCTGAAACTGATACAAAGCACTGGTCCTCTAACATCCAATGCTTGTCTGTTAAGATGAGAAATGTGTGAGCTCAGTGAACGATGTTGTTCGGTTGAGCAGAAAACTGACTGCTCTTACCTGAAACGAAGTCTTGCTTGTAGGAAGATACAGAGCCTGGGATTTAACTCCATTTCTGAAGGGAAACACACAGCATAGTTCTGATCCACGGATCACACTCTGCTTTAGAGTGAGAAGCACGCTCTTGCTTTCTAGAGTCTCTAAGACAGCAGGAAACGTGAGTGTGATGAGAACAAAAGATCGGTGTTTCCTACTCATAAGGACCATATCTAGTCCAACTCTTCTTCCGAAACTGATACAAAGCACTGGTCCTCTAACATCCAATCCTTGTCAATTAAGATGAGAAACGTGTGAGCTTCGTGAACGATGTAGTTCGTTTGAGCACAAAAGTGACTGCCCTTACCTGAATGGAAGTCTTGCTTGTAGGAAGACTCAGAGCCTGGGTTTTAAGTCCATTTCTGAAGTAAAACACACAGCAGTGTAATCATCCATTGATCACACTCTGCTTTAGAACAAGAAGCACGCTCTTGCTTTCTAGACTCTCAAAGACAGCAGGAAACGTGAGTGTGCTGAGATAAAAAGAACGGTGTTTCCTACACATAGTTACCATATCTAGTCCAACTCTGCTTCTGAAACAGATACAAAGCACTGGTCCTCTAACATCCAATGCTTGTCAGTTAAGATGAGAAACGTGTGAGCTTCGTGAACGATGTTGTTCCTTTGAGCAGAAAAGTGAATGCCCTTACCTGAAACGAAGTCTTGCTTGTAGGGAGACACAGAGCATGGGATTAAACTCCATTTCTGAAGTGAAACACACAGCATAGTCTCATCCATGGATCACACTCTGTTTTAGAGCGAGAAGCACGCTCTTGCTTTCTAGAGTCTCTAAGGCAGCAGGAAACGTGAGTGTGCCCAGAACAAAAGATCGGTGTTTCCTACACATATGGACAATATGTAGTCCAAATCTGCTTCTGAAACTGATACAAAGCACTGACCCTCTAACATCCAATGCTTGTCAGTTAAGATGAGAAACGTGTGAGCTTCATGAACAATGTAGTTCGTTTGAGCAGAAAACTGATTGCCCTTACCTGAAACGAAATCTTTCTTGTAGGAAGATTCAGAGCCTGGGATTTAACTCCATTTCTGAAGTGAAACACACAGCAGGGTTCTCATCCATTGATCACACTCTGCGTTAGAACAAGAAGCATACTCTTGCTTCCTAGAGTCTCTAAGACAGCAAGAAACGTGAGTTTGCTGAAAACAAAAGAACAGTGTTTCAACACATAAGGACCATATCTAGTCCAACTCTGCTTCTGAAACTGATACAAAGCACTGGTCCTCTAACATCCAATGCTTGTCTGTTTAGATGAGAAACATGTGAGCTCCGTGAAAGATGTAGTTCGTTTGAGCTGAAAAGTGACTGCCCTTACCTGAAACGAACTCTTGCTTGTAGGAAGACAGAGAGCCTGGGATTTAACTACATTTATGAAGGGAATCACACAGCATAGTTTTCATCCATGGATCACACTCTGCTTTAGAAGAAGAAGCATGCTTTTGCTTTCTAGAGTCTTTAAGACAGGAGGAAACGGGAGTTTGCTGAGAACAAATGAACGGTGTTTCCTACACATAAGGACCATATCTAGTCGAACTCTGATTCTGAAACTGATACAATGCACTGGTCCTCTAACATCCAATGCTTGTCAGTTAAGATGAGAAACGTGTGAGCTCAGTGAACGATGTAGTTCGTTTGAGCAGAAAAGTGACTGCCCTTATCTGAATGGAAGTCTTGCTTGTAGGAAGACTCAGAGCCTGGGATTTAACTCCATTTCTGAAGTAAAACACACAGCAGTGTAATCATCCATTGATCACACTCTGTTTTAGAGTGAGAAGCACGCTCTTGCTTTCTAGAGTCTCTAAGGCAGCAGGAAACGTGAGTGTGCCCAGAACAAAAGATCGGTGTTTCCTGCACATACAGACCATACCTAGTTCAACTCTTCTTCTGAAACTGATAAAAAGCACTGGTCCTCTAACATCCAATGCTTGTCATTTACGATGAGAAACGTGTGAGCTTCGTGAACAATGTAGTTCGTTTGAGCTGAAAAGTGACTGCCCTTACCTGAAACGAAGTCTTGCTTGTAGGAAGACTCAGAGCCTGGGATTTAACTCCATTTCTGAAGTGAAACACACAGCATAGTTCTCATCCACGGATCACACTCTGCTTTAGAGCGAGAAGCACGCTCTTGCTTTCTAGAGTCTCTAAGAAAGCAGGAAACGTGAGTGTGCTGAGAACAAAAGAACGGTGTTTCCTACACATACGGACTATATCTAGTCCAACTCTTCTTCTGAAACTGATACAAAGCACTGGTCCTCTAACATCCAATGCTTGTCAGTTAAGAAGAGAAACGTGTGAGCTTCGTGAACGATGTAGTTCCTTTGAGCAGAAAAGTGACTGCCCTTACCAGAAACGAAGTCTTCCTTGTAGGAAGACTCAGAGCCTGGGATTTAACTCCATTTCTGAAGGCAAACACACAGCATAGTTCCCATCCATGGATCACACTCTGCTTTAGAGCGAGAAGTACGCTCTTGCTTTCTAGAGTCTCTAAGACAGCAGGAAACGTGAGTGTGCCCAGAACAAAAGAACTGTGTAACCTACACATACGGACCATATGTAGTCCAACTCTTCTTCTGAAACTGATACAAGCACTGGTCCTCTAACATCCAATGCTTGTCAGTTAAGATGAGAAACGTGTGAGCTTTGTGAAAGATGTAGTTCCTTTGAACTGAAAAGTGACTTCCCTTACCTGAAACGAAGTCTTGCTTGTAGTAAGTCACAGAGCCTGGGATTTAACTCCATTTCTGAAGGGAAACACACAACATAGTTCTCATCCATGGATCACACTCTGCTTTAGAGCAAGAAGCACACTCTAGCTTTCTAGAGTCTCTAAGACAGCAAGAAACGTGAGTTTGCTGAAAACAAAAGAACAGTGTTTCCTACACATACGGACCATATCTAGTCCAACTCTGCTTCTGAAACTGATACAAAGCACTGGTCCTCTAAAATCCAATGCTTGTCTGTTTAGATGAGAAACGTGTGAGCTTCGTGAAAGATGTAGTTCGTTGAGCTGAAAAGTGACTGCCCTTACCTGAATGGAAGTCTTGCTTGTAGGAAGACTCAGAGCCTGGGATTTAACTCAATTTCTGAAGTAAAACACACAGCAGTGTAATCATCCATTGATCACATTCTGCTTTAGAACAAGAAGCACGCTCTTGCTTTCAAGACTCTCAAAGACAGCAGCAAACGTGAGTGTTCTGAGAACAAAAGAACGGTGTTTCCTACACATAGGGACCATATCTAGTCCAACTCTGCTTCTGAAACAGATACAAAGCACTGGTCCTCTAACATCCAATGCTTGTCAGTTAAGATGAAAAACGTGTGAGCTTCGTGAACGATGTTGTTCCTTTGAACTGAAAAGTGACTGCCCTTACCTGAAACGAAGTCTTGCTTGTAGGAAGACACAGAGCCTGGGATTTAAGTCCATTTCTGCAGGGAAACACACAACATAGTTCTCATCCATGGATCACACTCTGCTTTAGAGCGAGAAGTACGCTCTTGATTTCTAGACTCTCTAAGACAGCAGGAAATCTGAGTGTGCCCAGGACAAAAGAACGGTGTTTCCTATACATATGGACCATATGTAGTCCAAATCTGCTTCTGAAACTGATACAAAGCACTGAAACTCTACCATCCAATGGTTGTCAGTTAAGATGAGAAACGTGTGAGCATCGTGAACGATGTAGTTCTTTTGAGCAGGAAAGTGACTGCCCATACCTAAATTGAAGTCTTGCTTGTAGGAAGACTCAGAGGCTTGGATTTATCTCCAATTCTGAAGTAAAACACACAGCAGTGTAATCATGCATTGATCAAACTCTGCTTTAGAACAAGAAGCACGCTCTTGCTTTCTAGAGTCTCTAAGACAGCAGGAAACGAGAGTTTGCTGAGAACAAAAGAACGGTGTTTCCTACACATACAGACATTATATAGTCCAACTCTGCTTCTGAAACTGATACAAAGCACTGGTCCTCTAACATCCAATGCTTGTCTGTTAAGATGAGAAATGTGTGAGCTCAGTGAACGATGTTGTTCGGTTGAGCAGAAAACTGACTGCTCTTACCTGAAACGAAGTCTTGCTTGTAGGAAGATACAGAGCCTGGGATTTAACTCCATTTCTGAAGGGAAACACACAGCATAGTTCTGATCCACGGATCACACTCTGCTTTAGAGTGAGAAGCACGCTCTTGCTTTCTAGAGTCTCTAAGACAGCAGGAAACGTGAGTGTGATGAGAACAAAAGATCGGTGTTTCCTACTCATAAGGACCATATCTAGTCCAACTCTTCTTCCGAAACTGATACAAAGCACTGGTCCTCTAACATCCAATCCTTGTCAATTAAGATGAGAAACGTGTGAGCTTCGTGAACGATGTAGTTCGTTTGAGCACAAAAGTGACTGCCCTTACCTGAATGGAAGTCTTGCTTGTAGGAAGACTCAGAGCCTGGGTTTTAAGTCCATTTCTGAAGTAAAACACACAGCAGTGTAATCATCCATTGATCACACTCTGCTTTAGAACAAGAAGCACGCTCTTGCTTTCTAGACTCTCAAAGACAGCAGGAAACGTGAGTGTGCTGAGATAAAAAGAACGGTGTTTCCTACACATAGTTACCATATCTAGTCCAACTCTGCTTCTGAAACAGATACAAAGCACTGGTCCTCTAACATCCAATGCTTGTCAGTTAAGATGAGAAACGTGTGAGCTTCGTGAACGATGTTGTTCCTTTGAGCAGAAAAGTGAATGCCCTTACCTGAAACGAAGTCTTGCTTGTAGGGAGACACAGAGCATGGGATTAAACTCCATTTCTGAAGTGAAACACACAGCATAGTCTCATCCATGGATCACACTCTGTTTTAGAGCGAGAAGCACGCTCTTGCTTTCTAGAGTCTCTAAGGCAGCAGGAAACGTGAGTGTGCCCAGAACAAAAGATCGGTGTTTCCTACACATATGGACAATATGTAGTCCAAATCTGCTTCTGAAACTGATACAAAGCACTGACCCTCTAACATCCAATGCTTGTCAGTTAAGATGAGAAACGTGTGAGCTTCATGAACAATGTAGTTCGTTTGAGCAGAAAACTGATTGCCCTTACCTGAAACGAAATCTTTCTTGTAGGAAGATTCAGAGCCTGGGATTTAACTCCATTTCTGAAGTGAAACACACAGCAGGGTTCTCATCCATTGATCACACTCTGCGTTAGAACAAGAAGCATACTCTTGCTTCCTAGAGTCTCTAAGACAGCAAGAAACGTGAGTTTGCTGAAAACAAAAGAACAGTGTTTCAACACATAAGGACCATATCTAGTCCAACTCTGCTTCTGAAACTGATACAAAGCACTGGTCCTCTAACATCCAATGCTTGTCTGTTTAGATGAGAAACATGTGAGCTCCGTGAAAGATGTAGTTCGTTTGAGCTGAAAAGTGACTGCCCTTACCTGAAACGAACACTTGCTTGTAGGAAGACAGAGAGCCTGGGGTTTAACTACATTTATGAAGGGAAAGACACAGCATAGTTTTCATCCATGGATCACACTCTGCTTTAGAAGAAGAAGCATGCTTTTGCTTTCTAGAGTCTTTAAGACAGGAGGAAACGGGAGTTTGCTGAGAACAAATGAACGGTGTTTCCTACACATATGGACCATATCTAGTCGAACTCTGATTCTGAAACTGATACAAAGCACTGAACCTCTACCAACCAATGCTTGTCAGTTAAGATGAGAAACGTGTGAGCTTCGTGAACGATGTAGTTCGTTTGAGCAGAAATGTCACTGCCTTTATCTGAATGGAAGTCTTGCTTGTAGGAAGACTCAGAGCCTGGGATTTAACTCCATTTCTGAAGTAAAACACACAGCAGTGTAATCATCCATTGATCACACTCTGTTTTAGAGTGATAAGCACGCTCTTGCTTTCTAGAGTCTCTAAAACAGCAGGAAACGTGAGTGTGCTGAGAACAAAAGAACGGAGTTTCCTGCACATACGGACCATACCTAGTTCAACTCTTCTTCTGAAACTGATAAAAAGCACTGGTCCTCTAACATCCAATGCTTGTCATTTACGATGAGAAACGTGTGAGCTTCGTGAACAATGTATTTCGTTTGAGCAGAAAACTGACTGCCCTAACCTGAAACGAAGTCTTGCTTGTAGGATGACTCAGAGCCTGGGATTTAACTCCATTTCTGAAGTGAAACACACAGCATAGTTCTCATCCACGGATCACACTCTGCTTTAGAGCGAGAAGCACGCTCTTGCTTTCTAGAGTCTCTAAGAAAGCAGGAAACGTGAGTGTGCTGAGAACAAAAGAACGGTGTTTCCTACACATACGGACTATATGTACTCCAAATCTTCTTCTGAAACTGATAGAATGCACTGGTCCTCTAACATCCAATGCTTGTCAGTTAAGATGAGAAACGTGTGAGCTTTGTGAATGATGTAGTTCCTTTGAACGGAAAAGTGACTTCCCTTACCTGAAACGAAGTCTTGCTTGTAGGAAGACACAGAGCCTGGGATTTAACTCCATTTGTGAAGGGAAACACACAGCATAGTGCTCATCCATGGATCACACTCTGCTTTAGAGCAAGAAGCACACTCTAGCTTTCTAGAGTCTCTAATACAGCAGGAAACGTGAGTGTGCTGAGAACAAAAGAACGGTGTAACCTACACATACGGACCATATCTAGTCCAACTCTTCTTCTGAAACTGATACCAAGCACTGACTCTCTAACATCCAATGCTTGTCAGTTAAGATGAGAAACTTGTGAGCTTCGTGAACGATGTTGTTCCTTTGAGCAGAAAAGTGACTGCCCTTACCTGAAACGAAGTCTTGCTTGTAGGAAGACTCAGAGCCTGGGATTTAACTCCATTTCTGAAGGGAAACACACAACATAGTTCTCATCCATTGATCAAACTCTGTGTTAGAACAAGAAGCATACTCTTGCTTCCTTTAGTCTCTAAGACAGCAAGAAACGTGAGTTTGCTGAAAACAAAAGAACAGTGTTTCCTATACATACGGACCATATCTAGTCCAAATCTGCTTCTGAAACTGATACAAAGCACTGGTCCTCTAACATCCAATGCTTGTCTGTTTAGATGAGAAACATGTGAGCTCTGTGAAAGATGTAGTTCGTGAGCTGAAAAGTGACTGCCCTTAACTGAAACGAAGTCTTGCTTGTACGAAGACATAGAGCCTGGGATTTAACTACATTTATGAAGGGAAACACACAGCATAGTTTTCATCCATGGATCACACTCTGCTTTAGAGCGAGAAGCACGCTCTTGCTTTCAAGACTCTCAAAGACAGCAGGAAACGTGAGTGTGCTGAGAACAAAAGAACGGTGTTTCCTGCACATACGGACCATATCTAGTCCAACTCTGCTTCTGAAACTGATACAAAGCACTGGTCCTCTAACATCCAATGATTGTCAGTTAAGATGAGAAACGTGTGAGCTTTGTGAATGATGTAGTTCCTTTGAACTGAAAAGTGACTGCCCTTACCTGAAACGAAGTCTTGCTTGTAGGAAGACTCAGTGCCTGGGATTTAACTCCATTTCTGAAGTAAAACACACAGCAGTGTAATCATCCATTGATCACACTCTGTTTTAGAGTGAGAAGCATGCTCTTGCTTTCTAGAGTCTCAAAGGCAGCAGGAAATCTGAGTGTGCCCAGGACAAAAGAACGGTGTTTCCTATACATATGGACCATATGTAGTCCAAATCTGCTTCTGAAACTGATACAAAGCACTGACCCTCTAACATCCAATGCTTGTCAGTTAAGATGAGAAACGTGTGAGCTTCGTGAACGATGTAGTTAGTTTGAGAAGAAAAGTGACTGCCCTTACCTGAATGGAAGTCTTGCTTGTAGGAAGACTCAGAGCCTGGGATTTAACTCCATTTCTGAAGTGAAACACACAGCATAGTTCTCATCCACGGATCACACTCTGCTTTAGAGCGAGAAGCACGCTCTTGCTTTCTAGATTCTCTAAGAAAGCAGGAAACGTGAGTGTGCTGAGAACAAAAGAATGGTGTTTCCTACAAATACGGACCATATCTAGTCCAACTCTTCTTCTGAAACTGATACAAAGAACTGGTCCTCTAACATCCAATGCTTGTCAGTTAAGAAGAGAAATGTGTGAGCTTCGTGAACGATGTAGTTCCTTTGAGCAGAAAAGTGACTGCCCTTACCAGAAACGAAGTCTTCCTTGTAGGAAGACTCAGAGCCTGGGATTTAACTCCATTTCTGAAGGCAAACACACAGCATAGTTCCCATCCATGGATCACACTCTGCTTTAGAGCGAGAAGTACGCTCTTGCTTTCTAGAGTCTCTAAGACAGCAGGAAACGTGAGTGTGCTGAGAACAAAAGAACGGTGTAACCTACACATACGGACCATATCTAGTCCAACTCTTCTTCTGAAACTGATACAAAGCACTGGTCCTCTAACATCCAATGCTTGCCAGTTAAGATGAGAAACGTGTGAGCTTTGTGAAAGATGTAGTTCCTTTGAACTGAAAAGTGACTTCCCTTACCTGAAACGAAGTCTTGCTTGTAGTAAGACACAGAGCCTGGGATTTAACTCCATTTCTGAAGGGAAACACACAACATAGTTCTCATCCATGGATCACACTCTGCTTTAGAGCAAGAAGCACACTCTAGCTTTCTAGAGTCTCTAATACAGCAGGAAATCTGAGTGTGCCCAGGACAAAAGAACGGTGTTTCCTATACATATGGACCATATGTAGTCCAAATCTACTTATGAAACTGATACAAGCACTGACACTCTAACAGCCAATGCTTGTCAGTTAAGATGAGAAACGTGTGAGCTTCGTGAACGATGTAGTTAGTTTGAGCAGAAAAGTGACTGCCCTTACCTGAATGGAAGTCTTGCTTGTAGGAAGACTCAGAGCCTGGGATTTAACTCAATTTCTGAAGTAAAACACACAGCAGTGTAATCATCCATTGATCACATTCTGCTTTAGAACAAGAAGCACGCTCTTGCTTTCAAGACTCTCAAAGACAGCAACAAACGTGAGTGTTCTGAGAACAAAAGAACGGTGTTTCCTACACATAGGGACCATATCTAGTCCAACTCTGCTTCTGAAACAGATACAAAGCACTGGTCCTCTAACATCCAATGCTTGTCAGTTAAGATGAAAAACGTGTGAGCTTCGTGAACGATGTTGTTCCTTTGAGCAGAAAAGTGACTGCCCTTACCTGAAACGAAGTCTTGCTTGTAGGAAGACTCAGTGCCTGGGATTTAACTCCATTTCTGAAGTAAAACACACAGCAGTGTAATCATCCATTGATCACACTCTGTTTTAGAGTGAGAAGCATGCTCTTGCTTTCTAGAGTCTCAAAGGCAGCAGGAAATCTGAGTGTGCCCAGGACAAAAGAACGGTGTTTCCTATACATATGGACCATATGTAGTCCAAATCTGCTTCTGAAACTGATACAAAGCACTGACCCTCTAACATCCAATGCTTGTCAGTTAAGATGAGAAACGTGTGAGCTTCGTGAACGATGTAGTTAGTTTGAGAAGAAAAGTGACTGCCCTTACCTGAATGGAAGTCTTGCTTGTAGGAAGACTCAGAGCCTGGGATTTAACTCCATTTCTGAAGTAAAACACACAGCAGTGTAATCATCCATTGATCACACTCTGTTTTAGAGTGAGAAGCACGCTCTTGCTTTCTAGAGTCTCTAAGGCAGCAGGAAACGTGAGTGTGCCCAGAACAAAAGATCGGTGTTTCCTACACATATGGACAATATGTAGTCCAAATCTGCTTCTGAAACTGATACAAAGCACTGACCCTCTAACATCCAATGCTTGTCAGTTAAGATGAGAAACGTGTGAGCTTCATGAACAATGTAGTTCGTTTGAGCAGAAAACTGACTGCCCTTACCTGAAACGAAGTCTTGCTTGTAGGAAGACTCAGAGCCTGGGATTTAACTCCATTTCTGAAGTGAAACACACAGCAGGGTTCTCATCCATTGATCACACTCTGCGTTAGAACAAGAAGCATACTCTTGCTTCCTAGCGTCTCTAAGACAGCAAGAAACGTGACTTTGCTGAAAACAAAAGAACAGTGTTTCCTACCCATACGGACCATATCTAGTCCAACTCTGCTTCTGAAACTGATACAAAGCACTGGTCCTCTAACATCCAATGCTTGTCTGTTTAGATGAGAAACATGTGAGCTCCGTGAAAGATGTAGTTCGTTTGAGCTGAAAAGTGACTGCCCTTAACTGAAACGAAGTCTTGCTTGTAGGAAGACATAGAGCCTGGGATTTAACTACATTTATGAAGGGAAACACACAGCATAGTTTTCATCCATGGATCACACTCTGCTTTAGAGCGAGAAGCACGCTCTTGCTTTCTAGAGTCTCCAAGACAGCAGGAAACGTGAGGGTGCTGAGAACAAAAGAACGGTGTTTCCTGCACATACAGACCATACCTAGTTCAACTCTTCTTCTGAAACTGATACAAAGCACTGGTCCTCTAACATCCAATGCTTGTCAGTTAAGATGAGAAACGTGTGAGCTTCGTGAACGATGTAGTTAGTTTGAGAAGAAAAGTGACTGCCCTTACCTGAAACGAAGTCTTGCTTGTAGGAAGACTCAGAGCCTGGGATTTAACTCCATTTCTGAAGTGAAACACACAGCATAGTTCTCATCCACGGATCACACTCTGCTTTAGAGCGAGAAGCACGCTCTTGCTTTCTAGAGTCTCTAAGAAAGCAGGAAACGTGAGTGTGCTGAGAACAAAAGAACGGTGTTTCCTACAAATACGGACCATATCTAGTCCAACTCTGCTTCTGAAACTGATACAAAGCACTGGTCCTCTAACATCCAATGCTTGTCAGTTAAGAAGAGAAACGTGTGAGCTTCGTGAACGATGTAGTTCCTTTGAGCAGAAAAGTGACTGCCCTTACCAGAAACGAAGTCTTCCTTGTAGGAAGACTCAGAGCCTGGGATTTAACTCCATTTCTGAAGGCAAACACACAGCATAGTTCCCATCCATGGATCACACTCTGCTTTAGAGCGAGAAGTACGCTCTTGCTTTCTAGAGTCTCTAAGACAGCAGGAAACGTGAGTGTGCTGAGAACAAAAGAACGGTGTAACCTACACATACGGATCATATCTAGTCCAACTCTTCTTCTGAAACTGATACAAAGCACTGGTCCTCTAACATCCAATGCTTGTCAGTTAAGATGAGAAACGTGTGAGCTTTGTGAAAGATGTAGTTCCTTTGAACTGAAAAGTGACTTCCCTTACCTGAAACGAAGTCTTGCTTGTAGTAAGTCACAGAGCCTGGGATTTAACTCCATTTCTGAAGGGAAACACACAACATAGTTCTCATCCATGGATCACACTCTGCTTTAGAGCAAGAAGCACACTCTAGCTTTCTAGAGTCTCTAATACAGCAGGAAATCTGAGTGTGCCCAGGACAAAAGAACGGTGTTTCCTATACATATGGACCATATGTAGTCCAAATCTACTTATGATACTGATACAAGCACTGACACTCTAACATCCAATGCTTGTCAGTTAAGATGAGAAACGTGTGAGCTTCGTGAACGATGTAGTTAGTTTGAGCAGAAAAGTGACTGCCCTTACCTGAATGGAAGTCTTGCTTGTAGGAAGACTCAGAGCCTGGGATTTAACTCAATTTCTGAAGAAAAACACACAGCAGTGTAATCATCCATTGATCACATTCTGCTTTAGAACAAGAAGCACGCTCTTGCTTTCAAGAATCTCAAAGACAGCAGCAAACGTGAGTGTTCTGAGAACAAAAGAACGGTGTTTCCTACACATAGGGACCATATCTAGTCCAACTCTGCTTCTGAAACAGATTCAAAGCACTGGTCCTCTAACATCCAATGCTTGTCAGTTAAGATGAAAAACGTGTGAGCTTCGTGAACGATGTTGTTCCTTTGAGCAGAAAAGTGACTGCCCTTACCTGAAACGAAGTCTTGCTTGTAGGAAGACTCAGTGCCTGGGATTTAACTCCATTTCTGAAGTAAAACACACAGCAGTGTAATCATCCATTGATCACACTCTGTTTTAGAGTGAGAAGCATGCTCTTGCTTTCTAGAGTCTCAAAGGCAGCAGGAAATCTGAGTGTGCCCAGGACAAAAGAACGGTGTTTCCTATACATATGGACCATATGTAGTCCAAATCTGCTTCTGAAACTGATACAAAGCACTGACCCTCTAACATCCAATGCTTGTCAGTTAAGATGAGAAACGTGTGAGCTTCGTGAACGATGTAGTTAGTTTGAGAAGAAAAGTGACTGCCCTTACCTGAATGGAAGTCTTGCTTGTAGGAAGACTCAGAGCCTGGGATTTAACTCCATTTCTGAAGTAAAACACACAGCAGTGTAATCATCCATTGATCACACTCTGTTTTAGAGTGAGAAGCACGCTCTTGCTTTCTAGAGTCTCTAAGGCAGCAGGAAACGTGAGTGTGCCCAGAACAAAAGATCGGTGTTTCCGACACATATGGACAATATGTAGTCCAAATCTGCTTCTGAAACTGATACAAAGCACTGACCCTCTAACATCCAATGCTTGTCAGTTAAGATGAGAAACGTGTGAGCTTCATGAACAATGTAGTTCGTTTGAGCAGAAAACTGACTGCCCTTACCTGAAACGAAGTCTTGCTTGTAGGAAGACTCAGAGCCTGGGATTTAACTGCATTTCTGAAGTGAAACACACAGCAGGGTTCTCATCCATTGATCACACTCTGCGTTAGAACAAGAAGCATACTCTTGCTTCCTAGAGTCTCTAAGACAGCAAGAAACGTGACTTTGCTGAAAACAAAAGAACAGTGTTTCCTACCCATACGGACCATATCTAGTCCAACTCTGCTTCTGAAACTGATACAAAGCACTGGTCCTCTAACATCCAATGCTTGTCTGTTTAGATGAGAAACATGTGAGCTCCGTGAAAGATGTAGTTCGTTTGAGCTGAAAAGTGACTGCCCTTAACTGAAACGAAGTCTTGCTTGTAGGAAGACATAGAGCCTGGGATTTAACTACATTTATGAAGGGAAACACACAGCATAGTTTTCATCCATGGATCACACTCTGCTTTAGAGCGAGAAGCACGCTCTTGCTTTCTAGAGTCTCCAAGACAGCAGGAAACGTGAGTGTGCTGAGAACAAAAGAACGGTGTTTCCTGCACATACAGACCATACCTAGTTCAACTCTTCTTCTGAAACTGATACAAAGCACTGGTCCTCTAACATCCAATGCTTGTCAGTTAAGATGAGAAACGTGTGAGCTTCGTGAACTTTGTAGTTCGTTTGAGCTGAAAAGTGACTGCCCTTACCTGAAACGAAGTCTTGCTTGTAGGAAGACTCAGAGCCTGGGATTTAACTCCATTTCTGAAGTGAAACACACAGCATAGTTCTCATCCACGGATCACACTCTGCTTTAGAGCGAGAAGCACGCTCTTGCTTTCTAGATTCTCTAAGAAAGCAGGAAACGTGAGTGTGCTGAGAACAAAAGAACGGTGTTTCCTACAAATACGGACCATATCTAGTCCAACTCTTCTTCTGAAACTGATACAAAGCACTGGTCCTCTAACATCCAATGCTTGTCAGTTAAGAAGAGAAATGTGTGAGCTTCGTGAACGATGTAGTTCCTTTGAGCAGAAAAGTGACTGCCCTTACCAGAAACGAAGTCTTCCTTGTAGGAAGACTCAGAGCCTGGGATTTAACTCCATTTCTGAAGGCAAACACACAGCATAGTTCCCATCCATGGATCACACTCTGCTTTAGAGCGAGAAGTACGCTCTTGCTTTCTAGAGTCTCTAAGACAGCAGGAAACGTGAGTGTGCTGAGAACAAAAGAACGGTGTAACCTACACATACGGACCATATCTAGTCCAACTCTTCTTCTGAAACTGATACAAAGCACTGGTCCTCTAACATCCAATGCTTGCCAGTTAAGATGAGAAACGTGTGAGCTTTGAGAAAGATGTAGTTCCTTTGAACTGAAAAGTGACTTCCCTTACCTGAAACGAAGTCTTGCTTGTAGTAAGACACAGAGCCTGGGATTTAACTCCATTTCTGAAGGGAAACACACAACATAGTTCTCATCCATGGATCACACTCTGCTTTAGAGCAAGAAGCACACTCTAGCTTTCTAGAGTCTCTAATACAGCAGGAAATCTGAGTGTGCCCAGGACAAAAGAACGGTGTTTCCTATACATATGGACCATATGTAGTCCAAATCTACTTATGAAACTGATACAAGCACTGACACTCTAACATCCAATGCTTGTCAGTTAAGATGAGAAACGTGTGAGCTTCGTGAACGATGTAGTTAGTTTGAGCAGAAAAGTGACTGCCCTTACCTGAATGGAAGTCTTGCTTGTAGGAAGACTCAGAGCCTGGGATTTAACTCAATTTCTGAAGTAAAACACACAGCAGTGTAATCATCCATTGATCACATTCTGCTTTAGAACAAGAAGCATGCTCTTGCTTTCAAGACTCTCAAAGACAGCAGCAAACGTGAGTGTTCTGAGAACAAAATAACGGTGTTTCCTACACATAGGGACCATATCTAGTCCAACTCTGCTTCTGAAACAGATACAAAGCACTGGTCCTCTAACATCCAATGCTTGTCAGTTAAGATGAAAAACGTGTGAGCTTCGTGAACGATGTTGTTCCTTTGAGCAGAAAAGTGACTGCCCTTACCTGAAACGAAGTCTTGCTTGTAGGAAGACTCAGTGCATGGGATTTAACTCCATTTCTGAAGTAAAACACACAGCAGTGTAATCATCCATTGATCACACTCTGTTTTAGAGTGAGAAGCATGCTCTTGCTTTCTAGAGTCTCTAAGGCAGCAGGAAACGTGAGTGTGCCCAGAACAAAAGATCGGTGTTTCCTACACATATGGACAATATGTAGTCCAAATCTGCTTCTGAAACTGATACAAAGCACTGACCCTCTAACATCCAATGCTTGTCAGTTAAGATGAGAAACGTGTGAGCTTCATGAACAATGTAGTTCGTTTGAGCAGAAAAATGACTGCCCTTACCTGAAACGAAGTCTTGCTTGTAGGAAGACTCAGAGCATGGGATTTAACTGCATTTCTGAAGTGAAACACACAGCAGTGTAATCATCCATTGATCACACTCTGTTTTAGAGTGAGAAGCACGCTCTTGCTTTCTAGAGTCTCTAAGGCAGCAGGAAACGTGAGTGTGCCCAGAACAAAAGATCGGTGTTTCCTACACATATGGACAATATGTAGTCCAAATCTGCTTCTGAAACTGATACAAAGCACTGACCCTCTAACATCCAATGCTTGTCAGTTAAGATGAGAAACGTGTGAGCTTCATGAACAATGTAGTTCGTTTGAGCAGAAAACTGACTGCCCTTACCTGAAACGAAGTCTTGCTTGTAGGAAGACTCAGAGCCTGGGATTTAACTGCATTTCTGAAGTGAAACACACAGCAGGGTTCTCATCCACGGATCACACTCTGCTTTAGAGCGAGAAGCACGCTCTTGCTTTCTAGATTCTCTAAGAAAGCAGGAAACGTGAGTGTGCTGAGAACAAAAGAACGGTGTTTCCTACAAATACGGACCATATCTAGTCCAACTCTTCTTCTGAAACTGATACAAAGCACTGGTCCTCTAACATCCAATGCTTGTCAGTTAAGAAGAGAAATGTGTGAGCTTCGTGAACGATGTAGTTCCTTTGAGCAGAAAAGTGACTGCCCTTACCAGAAACGAATTCTTCCTTGTAGGAAGACTCAGAGCCTGGGATTTAACTCCATTTCTGAAGGCAAACACACAGCATAGTTCCCATCCATGGATCACACTCTGCTTTAGAGCGAGAAGTACGCTCTTGCTTTCTAGAGTCTCTAAGACAGCAGGAAACGTGAGTGTGCTGAGAACAAAAGAACGGTGTAACCTACACATACGGACCATATCTAGTCCAACTCTTCTTCTGAAACTGATACAAAGCACTGGTCCTCTAACATCCAATGCTTGCCAGTTAAGATGAGAAACGTGTGAGCTTTGTGAAAGATGTAGTTCCTTTGAACTGAAAAGTGACTTCCCTTACCTGAAACGATGTCTTGCTTGTAGGAAGACACAGAGCCTGGGATTTAACTCCATTTCTGAAGGGAAACACACAACATAGTTCTCATCCATGGATCACACTCTGCTTTAGAGCAAGAAGCACACTCTAGCTTTCTAGAGTCTCTAATACAGCAGGAAATCTGAGTGTGCCCAGGACAAAAGAACGGTGTTTCCTATACATATGGACCATATGTAGTCCAAATCTACTTATGAAACTGATACAAGCACTGACACTCTAACATCCAATGCTTGTCAGTTAAGATGAGAAACGTGTGAGCTTCGTGAACGATGTAGTTAGTTTGAGCAGAAAAGTGACTGCCCTTACCTGAATGGAAGTCTTGCTTGTAGGAAGACTCAGAGCCTGGGATTTAACTCAATTTCTGAAGTAAAACATACAGCAGTGTAATCATCCATTGATCACATTCTGCTTTAGAACAAGAAGCACGCTCTTGCTTTCAAGACTCTCAAAGACAGCAGCAAACGTGAGTGTTCTGAGAACAAAATAACGGTGTTTCCTACACATAGGGACCATATCTAGTCCAACTCTGCTTCTGAAACAGATACAAAGCACTGGTCCTCTAACATCCAATGCTTGTCAGTTAAGATGAAAAACGTGTGAGCTTCGTGAACGATGTTGTTCCTTTGAGCAGAAAAGTGACTGCCCTTACCTGAAACGAAGTCTTGCTTGTAGGAAGACTCAGTGCCTGGGATTTAACTCCATTTCTGAAGTAAAACACACAGCAGTGTAATCATCCATTGATCACACTCTGTTTTAGAGTGAGAAGCATGCTCTTGCTTTCTAGAGTCTCTAAGGCAGCAGGAAACGTGAGTGTGCCCAGAACAAAAGATCGGTGTTTCCTACACATATGGACAATATGTAGTCCAAATCTGCTTCTGAAACTGATACAAAGCACTGACCCTCTAACATCCAATGCTTGTCAGTTAAGATGAGAAACGTGTGAGCTTCATGAACAATGTAGTTCGTTTGAGCAGAAAAATGACTGCCCTTACCTGAAACGAAGTCTTGCTTGTAGGAAGACTCAGAGCATGGGATTTAACTGCATTTCTGAAGTGAAACACACAGCAGTGTAATCATCCATTGATCACACTCTGTTTTAGAGTGAGAAGCACGCTCTTGCTTTCTAGAGTCTCTAAGGCAGCAGGAAACGTGAGTGTGCCCAGAACAAAAGATCGGTGTTTCCTACACATATGGACAATATGTAGTCCAAATCTGCTTCTGAAACTGATACAAAGCACTGACCCTCTAACATCCAATGCTTGTCAGTTAAGATGAGAAACGTGTGAGCTTCATGAACAATGTAGTTCGTTTGAGCAGAAAACTGACTGCCCTTACCTGAAACGAAGTCTTGCTTGTAGGAAGACTCAGAGCCTGGGATTTAACTGCATTTCTGAAGTGAAACACACAGCAGGGTTCTCATCCACGGATCACACTCTGCTTTAGAGCGAGAAGCACGCTCTTGCTTTCTAGATTCTCTAAGAAAGCAGGAAACGTGAGTGTGCTGAGAACAAAAGAACGGTGTTTCCTACAAATACGGACCATATCTAGTCCAACTCTTCTTCTGAAACTGATACAAAGCACTGGTCCTCTAACATCCAATGCTTGTCAGTTAAGAAGAGAAATGTGTGAGCTTCGTGAACGATGTAGTTCCTTTGAGCAGAAAAGTGACTGCCCTTACCAGAAACGAAGTCTTCCTTGTAGGAAGACTCAGAGCCTGGGATTTAACTCCATTTCTGAAGGCAAACACACAGCATAGTTCCCATCCATGGATCACACTCTGCTTTAGAGCGAGAAGTACGCTCTTGCTTTCTAGAGTCTCTAAGACAGCAGGAAACGTGAGTGTGCTGAGAACAAAAGAACGGTGTAACCTACACATACGGACCATATCTAGTCCAACTCTTCTTCTGAAACTGATACAAAGCACTGGTCCTCTAACATCCAATGCTTGCCAGTTAAGATGAGAAACGTGTGAGCTTTGTGAAAGATGTAGTTCCTTTGAACTGAAAAGTGACTTCCCTTACCTGAAACGATGTCTTGCTTGTAGGAAGACACAGAGCCTGGGATTTAACTCCATTTCTGAAGGGAAACACACAACATAGTTCTCATCCATGGATCACACTCTGCTTTAGAGCAAGAAGCACACTCTAGCTTTCTAGAGTCTCTAATACAGCAGGAAATCTGAGTGTGCCCAGGACAAAAGAACGGTGTTTCCTATACATATGGACCATATGTAGTCCAAATCTACTTATGAAACTGATACAAGCACTGACACTCTAACATCCAATGCTTGTCAGTTAAGATGAGAAACGTGTGAGCTTCGTGAACGATGTAGTTAGTTTGAGCAGAAAAGTGACTGCCCTTACCTGAATGGAAGTCTTGCTTGTAGGAAGACTCAGAGCCTGGGATTTAACTCAATTTCTGAAGTAAAACACACAGCAGTGTAATCATCCATTGATCACATTCTGCTTTAGAACAAGAAGCACGCTCTTGCTTTCAAGACTCTCAAAGACAGCAGCAAACGTGAGTGTTCTGAGAACAAAATAACGGTGTTTCCTACACATAGGGACCATATCTAGTCCAACTCTGCTTCTGAAACAGATACAAAGCACTGGTCCTCTAACATCCAATGCTTGTCAGTTAAGATGAAAAACGTGTGAGCTTCGTGAACGATGTTGTTCCTTTGAGCAGAAAAGTGACTGCCCTTACCTGAAACGAAGTCTTGCTTGTAGGAAGACTCAGTGCCTGGGATTTAACTCCATTTCTGAAGTAAAACACACAGCAGTGTAATCATCCATTGATCACACTCTGTTTTAGAGTGAGAAGCATGCTCTTGCTTTCTAGAGTCTCTAAGGCAGCAGGAAACGTGAGTGTGCCCAGAACAAAAGATCGGTGTTTCCTACACATATGGACAATATGTAGTCCAAATCTGCTTCTGAAACTGATACAAAGCACTGACCCTCTAACATCCAATGCTTGTCAGTTAAGATGAGAAACGTGTGAGCTTCATGAACAATGTAGTTCGTTTGAGCAGAAAAATGACTGCCCTTACCTGAAACGAAGTCTTGCTTGTAGGAAGACTCAGAGCATGGGATTTAACTGCATTTCTGAAGTGAAACACACAGCAGTGTAATCATCCATTGATCACACTCTGTTTTAGAGTGAGAAGCACGCTCTTGCTTTCTAGAGTCTCTAAGGCAGCAGGAAACGTGAGTGTGCCCAGAACAAAAGATCGGTGTTTCCTACACATATGGACAATATGTAGTCCAAATCTGCTTCTGAAACTGATACAAAGCACTGACCCTCTAACATCCAATGCTTGTCAGTTAAGATGAGAAACGTGTGAGCTTCATGAACAATGTAGTTCGTTTGAGCAGAAAACTGACTGCCCTTACCTGAAACGAAGTCTTGCTTGTAGGAAGACTCAGAGCCTGGGATTTAACTGCATTTCTGAAGTGAAACACACAGCAGGGTTCTCATCCATTGATCACACTCTGCGTTAGAACAAGAAGCATACTCTTGCTTCCTAGAGTCTGTAAGACAGCAAGAAACGTGACTTTGCTGAAAACAAAAGAACAGTGTTTCCTACCCATACGGACCATATCTAGTCCAACTCTGCTTCTGAAACTGATACAAAGCACTGGTCCTCTAACATCCAATGCTTGTCAGTTTAGATGAGAAACATGTGAGCTTCGTGAAAGATGTAGTTCGTTTGAGCTGAAAAGTGACTGCCCTTAACTGAAACGAAGTCTTGCTTGTAGGAAGACATAGAGCCTGGGATTTAACTACATTTATGAAGGGAAACACACAGCATAGTTTTCATCCATGGATCACACTCTGCTTTAGAGCGAGAAGCACGCTCTTGCTTTCTAGAGTCTCCAAGACAGCAGGAAACGTGAGTGTGCTGAGAACAAAAGAACGGTGTTTCCTGCACATACAGACCATACCTAGTTCAACTCTTCTTCTGAAACTGATACAAAGCACTGGTCCTCTAACATCCAATGCTTGTCAGTTAAGATGAGAAACGTGTGAGCTTCGTGAACTTTGTAGTTCGTTTGAGCTGAAAAGTGACTGCCCTTACCTGAAACGAAGTCTTGCTTGTAGGAAGACTCAGAGCCTGGGATTTAACTCCATTTCTGAAGTGAAACACACAGCATAGTTCTCATCCACGGATCACACTCTGCTTTAGAGCGAGAAGCACGCTCTTGCTTTCTAGATTCTCTAAGAAAGCAGGAAACGTGAGTGTGCTGAGAACAAAAGAACGGTGTTTCCTACAAATACGGACCATATCTAGTCCAACTCTTCTTCTGAAACTGATACAAAGCACTGGTCCTCTAACATCCAATGCTTGTCAGTTAAGAAGAGAAATGTGTGAGCTTCGTGAACGATGTAGTTCCTTTGAGCAGAAAAGTGACTGCCCTTACCAGAAACGAAGTCTTCCTTGTAGGAAGACTCAGAGCCTGGGATTTAACTCCATTTCTGAAGGCAAACACACAGCATAGTTCCCATCCATGGATCACACTCTGCTTTAGAGCGAGAAGTACGCTCTTGCTTTCTAGAGTCTCTAAGACAGCAGGAAACGTGAGTGTGCTGAGAACAAAAGAACGGTGTAACCTACACATACGGACCATATCTAGTCCAACTCTTCTTCTGAAACTGATACAAAGCACTGGTCCTCTAACATCCAATGCTTGCCAGTTAAGATGAGAAACGTGTGAGCTTTGTGAAAGATGTAGTTCCTTTGAACTGAAAAGTGACTTCCCTTACCTGAAACGAAGTCTTGCTTGTAGTAAGACACAGAGCCTGGGATTTAACTCCATTTCTGAAGGGAAACACACAACATAGTTCTCATCCATGGATCACACTCTGCTTTAGAGCAAGAAGCACACTCTAGCTTTCTAGAGTCTCTAATACAGCAGGAAATCTGAGTGTGCCCAGGACAAAAGAACGGTGTTTCCTATACATATGGACCATATGTAGTCCAAATCTACTTATGAAACTGATACAAGCACTGACACTCTAACATCCAATGCTTGTCAGTTAAGATGAGAAACGTGTGAGCTTCGTGAACGATGTAGTTAGTTTGAGCAGAAAAGTGACTGCCCTTACCTGAATGGAAGTCTTGCTTGTAGGAAGACTCAGAGCCTGGGATTTAACTCAATTTCTGAAGTAAAACACACAGCAGTGTAATCATCCATTGATCACATTCTGCTTTAGAACAAGAAGCACGCTCTTGCTTTCAAGACTCTCAAAGACAGCAACAAACGTGAGTGTTCTGAGAACAAAAGAACGGTGTTTCCTACACATAGGGACCATATCTAGTCCAACTCTGCTTCTGAAACAGATACAAAGCACTGGTCCTCTAACATCCAATGCTTGTCAGTTAAGATGAAAAACGTGTGAGCCTCGTGAGCGATGTTGTTCCTTTGAGCAGAAAAGTGACTGCCCTTACCTGAAACGAAGTCTTGCTTGTAGGAAGACTCAGTGCCTGGGATTTAACTCCATTTCTGAAGTAAAACACACAGCAGTGTAATCATCCATTGATCACACTCTGTTTTAGAGTGAGAAGCATGCTCTTGCTTTCTAGAGTCTCAAAGGCAGCAGGAAATCTGAGTGTGCCCAGGACAAAAGAACGGTGTTTCCTATACATATGGACCATATGTAGTCCAAATCTGCTTCTGAAACTGATACAAAGCACTGACCCTCTAACATCCGATGCTTGTCAGTTAAGATGAGAAACGTGTGAGCTTCGTGAACGATGTAGTTAGTTTGAGAAGAAAAGTGACTGCCCTTACCTGAATGGAAGTCTTGCTTGTAGGAAGACTCAGAGCCTGGGATTTAACTCCATTTCTGAAGTAAATCACACAGCAGTGTAATCATCCATTGATCACACTCTGTTTTAGAGTGAGAAGCACGCTCTTGCTTTCTAGAGTCTCTAAGGCAGCAGGAAACGTGAGTGTGCCCAGAACAAAAGATCGGTGTTTCCTACACATATGGACAATATGTAGTCCAAATCTGCTTCTGAAACTGATACAAAGCACTGACCCTCTAACATCCAATGCTTGTCAGTTAAGATGAGAAACGTGTGAGCTTCATGAACAATGTAGTTCGTTTGAGCAGAAAACTGACTGCCCTTACCTGAAACGAAGTCTTGCTTGTAGGAAGACTCAGAGCCTGGGATTTAACTGCATTTCTGAAGTGAAACACACAGCAGGGTTCTCATCCATTGATCACACTCTGCCTTAGAACAAGAAGCATACTCTTGCTTCCTAGCGTCTCTAAGACAGCAAGAAACGTGACTTTGCTGAAAACAAAAGAACAGTGTTTCCTACCCATACGGACCATATCTAGTCCAACTCTGCTTCTGAAACTGATACAAAGCACTGGTCCTCTAACATCCAATGCTTGTCTGTTTAGATGAGAAACATGTGAGCTCCGTGAAAGATGTAGTTCGTTTGAGCTGAAAAGTGACTGCCCTTAACTGAAACGAAGTCTTGCTTGTAGGAAGACATAGAGCCTGGGATTTAACTACATTTATGAAGGGAAACACACAGCATAGTTTTCATCCATGGATCACACTCTGCTTTAGAGCGAGAAGCACGCTCTTGCTTTCTAGAGTCTCCAAGACAGCAGGAAACGTGAGTGTGCTGAGAACAAAAGAACGGTGTTTCCTGCACATACAGACCATACCTAGTTCAACTCTTCTTCTAAAACTGATACAAAGCACTGGTCCTCTAACATCCAATGCTTGTCAGTTAAGATGAGAAACGTGTGAGCTTCGTGAACTTTGTAGTTCGTTTGAGCTGAAAAGTGACTGCCCTTACCTGAAACGAAGTCTTGCTTGTAGGAAGACTCAGAGCCTGGGATTTAACTCCATTTCTGAAGTGAAACACACAGCATAGTTCTCATCCACGGATCACACTCTGCTTTAGAGCGAGAAGCACGCTCTTGCTTTCTAGAGTCTCTAAGAAAGCAGGAAACGTGAGTGTGCTGAGAACAAAAGAACGGTGTTTCCTACAAATACGGACCATATCTAGTCCAACTCTGCTTCTGAAACTGATACAAAGCACTGGTCCTCTAACATCCAATGCTTGTCAGTTAAGAAGAGAAACGTGTGAGCTTCGTGAACGATGTAGTTCCTTTGAGCAGAAAAGTGACTGCCCTTACCAGAAACGAAGTCTTCCTTGTAGGAAGACTCAGAGCCTGGGATTTAACTCCATTTCTGAAGGCAAACACACAGCATAGTTCCCATCCATGGATCACACTCTGCTTTAGAGCGAGAAGTACGCTCTTGCTTTCTAGAGTCTCTAAGACAGGAGGAAACGTGAGTGTGCTGAGAACAAAAGAACGGTGTAACCTACACATACGGACCATATCTAGTCCAACTCTTCTTCTGAAACTGATACAAAGCACTGGTCCTCTAACATCCAATGCTTGCCAGTTAAGATGAGAAACGTGTGAGCTTTGTGAAAGATGTAGTTCCTTTGAACTGAAAAGTGACTTCCCTTACCTGAAACGAAGTCTTGCTTGTAGTAAGTCACAGAGCCTGGGATTTAACTCCATTTCTGAAGGGAAACACACAACATAGTTCTCATCCATGGATCACACTCTGCTTTAGATCAAGAAGCACACTCTAGCTTTCTAGAGTCTCTAATACAGCAGGAAATCTGAGTGTGCCCAGGACAAAAGAACGGTGTTTCCTATACATATGGACCATATGTAGTCCAAATCTACTTATGATACTGATACAAGCACTGACACTCTAACATCCAATGCTTGTCAGTTAAGATGAGAAACGTGTGAGCTTCGTCAACGATGTAGTTAGTTTGAGCAGAAAAGTGACTGCCCTTACCTGAATGGAAGTCTTGCTTGTAGGAAGACTCAGAGCCTGGGATTTAACTCAATTTCTGAAGTAAAACACACAGCAGTGTAATCATCCATTGATCACATTCTGCTTTAGAACAAGAAGCACGCTCTTGCTTTCAAGACTCTCAAAGACAGCAACAAACGTGAGTGTTCTGAGAACAAAAGAACGGTGTTTCCTACACATAGGGACCATATCTAGTCCAACTCTGCTTCTGAAACAGATACAAAGCACTGGTCCTCTAACATCCAATGCTTGTCAGTTAAGATGAAAAACGTGTGAGCTTCGTGAACGATGTTGTTCCTTTGAGCAGAAAAGTGACTGCCCTTACCTGAAACGAAGTCTTGCTTGTAGGAAGACTCAGTGCCTGGGATTTAACTCCATTTCTGAAGTAAAACACACAGCAGTGTAATCATCCATTGATCACACTCTGTTTTAGAGTGAGAAGCATGCTCTTGCTTTCTAGAGTCTCAAAGGCAGCAGGAAATCTGAGTGTGCCCAGGACAAAAGAACGGTGTTTCCTATACATATGGACCATATGTAGTCCAAATCTGCTTCTGAAACTGATACAAAGCACTGACCCTCTAACATCCAATGCTTGTCAGTTAAGATGAGAAACGTGTGAGCTTCGTGAACGATGTAGTTAGTTTGAGAAGAAAAGTGACTGCCCTTACCTGAATGGAAGTCTTGCTTGTAGGAAGACTCAGAGCCTGGGATTTAACTCCATTTCTGAAGTAAAACACACAGCAGTGTAATCATCCATTGATCACACTCTGTTTTAGAGTGAGAAGCACGCTCTTGCTTTCTAGAGTCTCTAAGGCAGCAGGAAACGTGAGTGTGCCCAGAACAAAAGATCGGTGTTTCCGACACATATGGACAATATGTAGTCCAAATCTGCTTCTGAAACTGATACAAAGCACTGACCCTCTAACATCCAATGCTTGTCAGTTAAGATGAGAAACGTGTGAGCTTCATGAACAATGTAGTTCGTTTGAGCAGAAAACTGACTGCCCTTACCTGAAACGAAGTCTTGCTTGTAGGAAGACTCAGAGCCTGGGATTTAACTGCATTTCTGAAGTGAAACACACAGCAGGGTTCTCATCCATTGATCACACTCTGCGTTAGAACAAGAAGCATACTCTTGCTTCCTAGAGTCTCTAAGACAGCAAGAAACGTGACTTTGCTGAAAACAAAAGAACAGTGTTTCCTACCCATACGGACCATATCTAGTCCAACTCTGCTTCTGAAACTGATACAAAGCACTGGTCCTCTAACATCCAATGCTTGTCTGTTTAGATGAGAAACATGTGAGCTCCGTGAAAGATGTAGTTCGTTTGAGCTGAAAAGTGACTGCCCTTAACTGAAATGAAGTCTTGCTTGTAGGAAGACATAGAGCCTGGGATTTAACTACATTTATGAAGGGAAACACACAGCATAGTTTTCATCCATGGATCACACTCTGCTTTAGAGCGAGAAGCACGCTCTTGCTTTCTAGAGTCTCCAAGACAGCAGGAAACGTGAGTGTGCTGAGAACAAAAGAACGGTGTTTCCTGCACATACAGACCATACCTAGTTCAACTCTTCTTCTGAAACTGATACAAAGCACTGGTCCTCTAACATCCAATGCTTGTCAGTTAAGATGAGAAAAGTGTGAGCTTCGTGAACTTTGTAGTTCGTTTGAGCTGAAAAGTGACTGCCCTTACCTGAAACGAAGTCTTGCTTGTAGGAAGACTCAGAGCCTGGGATTTAACTCCATTTCTGAAGTGAAACACACAGCATAGTTCTCATCCACGGATCACACTCTGCTTTAGAGCGAGAAGCACGCTCTTGCTTTCTAGATTCTCTAAGAAAGCAGGAAACGTGAGTGTGCTGAGAACAAAAGAACGGTGTTTCCTACAAATACGGACCATATCTAGTCCAACTCTTCTTCTGAAACTGATACAAAGCACTGGTCCTCTAACATCCAATGCTTGTCAGTTAAGAAGAGAAATGTGTGAGCTTCGTGAACGATGTAGTTCCTTTGAGCAGAAAAGTGACTGCCCTTACCAGAAACGAAGTCTTCCTTGTCGGAAGACTCAGAGCCTGGGATTTAACTCCATTTCTGAAGGCAAACACACAGCATAGTTCCCATCCATGGATCACACTCTGCTTTAGAGCGAGAAGTACGCTCTTGCTTTCTAGAGTCTCTAAGACAACAGGAAACGTGAGTGTGCTGAGAACAAAAGAACGGTGTAACCTACATATACGGACCATATCTAGTCCAACTCTTCTTCTGAAACTGATACAAAGCACTGGTCCTCTAACATCCAATGATTGTCAGTTAAGATGAGAAACGTGTGAGCATCGTGAACGATGTAGTTCGTTTGAGCAGAAAACTGACTGCCCTTACCTGAAACGATGTCTTGCTTGTAGGAAGACTCAGAGCCTGGCATTTAACTCCATTTCTGAAGCCAAACACACAGCATAGTTCCCATCCATGGATCACACTCTGCTTTAGAGCGAGAAGTATGCTCTTGCATTCTAGAGTCTCTAAGACAGCAGGAAACGTGAGTGTGCTGAGAACAAAAGAGCGGTGTAACCTACACATACGGACCATATCTAGTCCAACTCTTCTTCAGAAACTGATACAAAGCACTGGTCCTCTAACATCCAATGCTTGTCAGTTAAGATGAGAAACATGTGAGCTCCGTGAAAGATGTAGTTCGTTTGAGCTGAAAAGTGACTGCCCTTACCTGAAACGAACTCTTGCTTGTAGGAAGACATAGAGCCTGGGATTTAACTACATTTATGAAGGGAAACACACAGCATAGTTTTCATCCATGGATCACACTCTGCTTTAGAGCGAGAAGCACACTCTTGCTTTCTAGAGTCTCTAAGACAGCAGGAAATCTGAGTGTGCCCAGAACAAAAGAAGGGTGTTTCCTACACATATGGACCATATCTAGTCCAAATCTTCTTCTGAAACTGATACAATGCACTGGTCCTCTAACATCCAATGCTTGTCAGTTAAGATGAGAACGTGTGAGCTCGGTGAATGATGTAGTTCTTTTGAGCTGAAAAGTGACTGCCCTTACCTGAAACGAAGTCTTGCTTGTAGGGAGACTCAGAGCCTGGGATTTAACTCCATTTCTGAAGGGAAACACACAGCATAGTTCTCATCCATTGATCACACTCTGCTTTAGAGCAAGAAGCAAGCTCTTGCTTTCTAGAGTCTCTAAGACAGCAGGTAACGTGAGTGTGCTTAGAACAAAAGAACGGTGTTTCCTACACATATGGACATTATATAGTTCAACTCTTCTTCTTAAATTGATACAAAGCACTGGTCCTCTAACATCCAATGATTGTCAGTTAAGATGAGAAACGTGTGAGCATCGTGAACGATGTAGTTCGTTTGAGCAGAAAACTGACTGCCCTTACCTGAAACGATGTCTTGCTTGTAGGAAGACTCAGAGCCTGGCATTTAACTCCATTTCTGAAGTGAAACACATAGCAGTGTTCTCATCCATTGATCACACTCTGCTTTAGAACAAGAAGCATGCTTTTGCTTTCTAGAGTCTCTAAGACAGCAGGAAACGTGAGTTTGCTGAGAACAAAAGAACGGTGTTTCCTACACATAAGGACCCAATCCAGTCGAACTCTGCTTCTGAAACTGATACAAAGCACTGATCCTCTAACTTCCAATGCTTGTCAGTTAAAATGAGAAACGTGTGAGCTCAGTGAACGATGTAGTTCGTTTGAGCAGAAAAGTGACTGCCCTTACCTGAAACGAAGTCTTGCTTGTAGGAAGACTCAGAGCCTGGGATTTAACTCCATTTCTGAAGCCAAACACACAGCATAGTTTTCATCCATGGATCACACTCTGCTTTAGAGCGAGAAGTACGCTCTTGCATTCTAGAGTCTCTAAGACAGCAGGAAACGTGAGTGTGCTGAGAACAAAAGAACGGTGTAACCTACACATACGGACCATATCTAGTCCAACTCTTCTTCTGAAACTGATACAAAGCACTGGTCCTCTAACATCCAATGCTTGTCAGTTAAGAGGAGAAACGTGTGAGCTTCGTGAACGATGTAGTTCGTTTGAGCAGAAAAGTGACTGCCCTTACCTGAAACGAAGTATTGCATGTAGGAAGACTCAGAGCCTGGGATTTAACTCCATTTCTGAATTGAAACACACAGCATAGTTCTCATCCATGGATCACACTCTGCTTTAGAGCAAGAAGCACACTCTTGCTTTCTAGAGTCTCTAAGACAGCAGGAAACGTGAGTGTGCCCAGAACAAAAGAACGGTGTTTCCTACACATATGGACCATATGTAGTCCAAATCTGCTTCTGAAACTGATACAAAGCACTGACCCTCTAACATCCAATGCTTGTCAGTTAAGATGAAAAACGTGTGAGCTTCGTGAACGATGTTGTTCCTTTGAGCAGAAAAGTGACTGCCCTTACCTGAAACGAAGTCTTGCTTGTAGGAAGACTCAGTGCCTGGGATTTAACTCCATTTCTGAAGTAAAACACACAGCAGTGTAATCATCCATTGATCACACTCTGTTTTAGAGTGAGAAGCATGCTCTTGCTTTCTAGAGTCTCAAAGGCAGCAGGAAATCTGAGTGTGCCCAGGACAAAAGAACGGTGTTTCCTATACATATGGACCATATGTAGTCCAAATCTGCTTCTGAAACTGAATACAAAGCACTGACCCTCTAACATCCAATGCTTGTCAGTTAAGATGAGAAACGTGTGAGCTTCGTGAACGATGTAGTTAGTTTGAGAAGAAAAGTGACTGCCCTTACCTGAATGGAAGTCTTGCTTGTAGGAAGACTCAGAGCCTGGGATTTAACTCCATTTCTGAAGTAAAACACACAGCAGTGTAATCATCCATTGATCACACTCTGTTTTAGAGTGAGAAGCACGCTCTTGCTTTCTAGAGTCTCTAAGGCAGCAGGAAACGTGAGTGTGCCCAGAACAAAAGATCGGTGTTTCCGACACATATGGACAATATGTAGTCCAAATCTGCTTCTGAAACTGATACAAAGCACTGACCCTCTAACATCCAATGCTTGTCAGTTAAGATGAGAAACGTGTGAGCTTCATGAACAATGTAGTTCGTTTGAGCAGAAAACTGACTGCCCTTACCTGAAATGAAGTCTTGCTTGTAGGAAGACTCAGAGCCTGGGATTTAACTGCATTTCTGAAGTGAAACACACAGCAGGGTTCTCATCCATTGATCACACTCTGCGTTAGAACAAGAAGCATACTCTTGCTTCCTAGAGTCTCTAAGACAGCAAGAAACGTGACTTTGCTGAAAACAAAAGAACAGTGTTTCCTACCCATACGGACCATATCTAGTCCAACTCTGCTTCTGAAACTGATACAAAGCACTGGTCCTCTAACATCCAATGCTTGTCTGTTTAGATGAGAAACATGTGAGCTCCGTGAAAGATGTAGTTCGTTTGAGCTGAAAAGTGACTGCCCTTAACTGAAATGAAGTCTTGCTTGTAGGAAGACATAGAGCCTGGGATTTAACTACATTTATGAAGGGAAACACACAGCATAGTTTTCATCCATGGATCACACTCTGCTTTAGAGCGAGAAGCACGCTCTTGCTTTCTAGAGTCTCCAAGACAGCAGGAAACGTGAGTGTGCTGAGAACAAAAGAACGGTGTTTCCTGCACATACAGACCATACCTAGTTCAACTCTTCTTCTGAAACTGATACAAAGCACTGGTCCTCTAACATCCAATGCTTGTCAGTTAAGATGAGAAAAGTGTGAGCTTCGTGAACTTTGTAGTTCGTTTGAGCTGAAAAGTGACTGCCCTTACCTGAAACGAAGTCTTGCTTGTAGGAAGACTCAGAGCCTGGGATTTAACTCCATTTCTGAAGTGAAACACACAGCATAGTTCTCATCCACGGATCACACTCTGCTTTAGAGCGAGAAGCACGCTCTTGCTTTCTAGATTCTCTAAGAAAGCAGGAAACGTGAGTGTGCTGAGAACAAAAGAACGGTGTTTCCTACAAATACGGACCATATCTAGTCCAACTCTTCTTCTGAAACTGATACAAAGCACTGGTCCTCTAACATCCAATGCTTGTCAGTTAAGAAGAGAAATGTGTGAGCTTTGTGAACGATGTAGTTCCTTTGAGCAGAAAAGTGACTGCCCTTACCAGAAACGAAGTCTTCCTTGTAGGAAGACTCAGAGCCTGGGATTTAACTCCATTTCTGAAGGCAAACACACAGCATAGTTCCCATCCATGGATCACACTCTGCTTTAGAGCGAGAAGTACGCTCTTGCTTTCTAGAGTCTCTAAGACAGCAGGAAACGTGAGTGTGCTGAGAACAAAAGAACGGTGTAACCTACACATACGGACCATATCTAGTCCAACTCTTCTTCTGAAACTGATACAAAGCACTGGTCCTCTAACATCCAATGATTGTCAGTTAAGATGAGAAACGTGTGAGCATCGTGAACGATGTAGTTCGTTTGAGCAGAAAACTGACTGCCCTTACCTGAAACGATGTCTTGCTTGTAGGAAGACTCAGAGCCTGGCATTTAACTACATTTATGAAGGGAAACACACAGCATAGTTTTCATCCATGGATCACACTCTGCTTTAGAGCGAGAAGCACACTCTTGCTTTCTAGAGTCTCTAAGACAGCAGGAAATCTGAGTGTGCCCAGAACAAAAGAACGGTGTTTCCTACACATATGGACCATATGTAGTCCAAATCTGCTTCTGAAACTGATACAAAGCACTGACCCTCTAACATCCAATGCTTGTCAGTTAAGATGAAAAACGTGTGAGCTTCGTGAACGATGTTGTTCCTTTGAGCAGAAAAGTGACTGCCCTTACCTGAAACGAAGTCTTGCTTTTAGGAAGACTCAGTGCCTGGGATTTAACTCCATTTCTGAAGTAAAACACACAGCAGTGTAATCATCCATTGATCACACTCTGTTTTAGAGTGAGAAGCATGCTCTTGCTTTCTAGAGTCTCAAAGGCAGCAGGAAATCTGAGTGTGCCCAGGACAAAAGAACGGTGTTTCCTATACATATGGACCATATGTAGTCCAAATCTGCTTCTGAAACTGAATACAAAGCACTGACCCTCTAACATCCAATGCTTGTCAGTTAAGATGAGAAACGTGTGAGCTTCGTGAACGATGTAGTTAGTTTGAGAAGAAAAGTGACTGCCCTTACCTGAATGGAAGTCTTGCTTGTAGGAAGACTCAGAGCCTGGGATTTAACTCCATTTCTGAAGTAAAACACACAGCAGTGTAATCATCCATTGATCACACTCTGTTTTAGAGTGAGAAGCACGCTCTTGCTTTCTAGAGTCTCTAAGGCAGCAGGAAACGTGAGTGTGCCCAGAACAAAAGATCGGTGTTTCCGACACATATGGACAATATGTAGTCCAAATCTGCTTCTGAAACTGATACAAAGCACTGACCCTCTAACATCCAATGCTTGTCAGTTAAGATGAGAAACGTGTGAGCTTCATGAACAATGTAGTTCGTTTGAGCAGAAAACTGACTGCCCTTACCTGAAATGAAGTCTTGCTTGTAGGAAGACTCAGAGCCTGGGATTTAACTGCATTTCTGAAGTGAAACACACAGCAGGGTTCTCATCCATTGATCACACTCTGCGTTAGAACAAGAAGCATACTCTTGCTTCCTAGAGTCTCTAAGACAGCAAGAAACGTGACTTTGCTGAAAACAAAAGAACAGTGTTTCCTACCCATACGGACCATATCTAGTCCAACTCTGCTTCTGAAACTGATACAAAGCACTGGTCCTCTAACATCCAATGCTTGTCTGTTTAGATGAGAAACATGTGAGCTCCGTGAAAGATGTAGTTCGTTTGAGCTGAAAAGTGACTGCCCTTAACTGAAATGAAGTCTTGCTTGTAGGAAGACATAGAGCCTGGGATTTAACTACATTTATGAAGGGAAACACACAGCATAGTTTTCATCCATGGATCACACTCTGCTTTAGAGCGAGAAGCACGCTCTTGCTTTCTAGAGTCTCCAAGACAGCAGGAAACGTGAGTGTGCTGAGAACAAAAGAACGGTGTTTCCTGCACATACAGACCATACCTAGTTCAACTCTTCTTCTGAAACTGATACAAAGCACTGGTCCTCTAACATCCAATGCTTGTCAGTTAAGATGAGAAAAGTGTGAGCTTCGTGAACTTTGTAGTTCGTTTGAGCTGAAAAGTGACTGCCCTTACCTGAAACGAAGTCTTGCTTGTAGGAAGACATAGAGCCTGGGATTTAACTCCATTTCTGAAGTGAAACACACAGCATAGTTCTCATCCACGGATCACACTCTGCTTTAGAGCGAGAAGCACGCTCTTGCTTTCTAGATTCTCTAAGAAAGCAGGAAACGTGAGTGTGCTGAGAACAAAAGAACGGTGTTTCCTACAAATACGGACCATATCTAGTCCAACTCTTCTTCTGAAACTGATACAAAGCACTGGTCCTCTAACATCCAATGCTTGTCAGTTAAGAAGAGAAATGTGTGAGCTTTGTGAACGATGTAGTTCCTTTGAGCAGAAAAGTGACTGCCCTTACCAGAAACGAAGTCTTCCTTGTAGGAAGACTCAGAGCCTGGGATTTAACTCCATTTCTGAAGGCAAACACACAGCATAGTTCCCATCCATGGATCACACTCTGCTTTAGAGCGAGAAGTACGCTCTTGCTTTCTAGAGTCTCTAAGACAGCAGGAAACGTGAGTGTGCTGAGAACAAAAGAACGGTGTAACCTACACATACGGACCATATCTAGTCCAACTCTTCTTCTGAAACTGATACAAAGCACTGGTCCTCTAACATCCAATGATTGTCAGTTAAGATGAGAAACGTGTGAGCATCGTGAACGATGTAGTTCGTTTGAGCAGAAAACTGACTGCCCTTACCTGAAACGATGTCTTGCTTGTAGGAAGACTCAGAGCCTGGCATTTAACTACATTTATGAAGGGAAACACACAGCATAGTTTTCATCCATGGATCACACTCTGCTTTAGAGCGAGAAGCACACTCTTGCTTTCTAGAGTCTCTAAGACAGCAGGAAATCTGAGTGTGCCCAGAACAAAAGAAGGGTGTTTCCTACACATATGGACCATATCTAGTCCAAATCTTCTTCTGAAACTGATACAATGCACTGGTCCTCTAACATCCAATGCTTGTCAGTTAAGATGAGAACGTGTGAGCTCGGTGAATGATGTAGTTCTTTTGAGCTGAAAAGTGACTGCCCTTACCTGAAACGAAGTCTTGCTTGTAGGGAGACTCAGAGCCTGGGATTTAACTCCATTTCTGAAGGGAAACACACAGCATAGTTCTCATCCATTGATCACACTCTGCTTTAGAGCAAGAAGCAAGCTCTTGCTTTCTAGAGTCTCTAAGACAGCAGGTAACGTGAGTGTGCTTAGAACAAAAGAACGGTGTTTCCTACACATATGGACATTATATAGTTCAACTCTTCTTCTTAAATTGATACAAAGCACTGGTCCTCTAACATCCAATGATTGTCAGTTAAGATGAGAAACGTGTGAGCATCGTGAACGATGTAGTTCGTTTGAGCAGAAAACTGACTGCCCTTACCTGAAACGATGTCTTGCTTGTAGGAAGACTCAGAGCCTGGCATTTAACTCCATTTCTGAAGTGAAACACATAGCAGTGTTCTCATCCATTGATCACACTCTGCTTTAGACCAAGAAGCATGCTTTTGCTTTCTAGAGTCTCTAAGACAGCAGGAAACGTGAGTTTGCTGAGAACAAAAGAACGGTGTTTCCTACACATAAGGACCCAATCCAGTCGAACTCTGCTTCTGAAACTGATACAAAGCACTGATCCTCTAACTTCCAATGCTTGTCAGTTAAAATGAGAAACGTGTGAGCTCAGTGAATGATGTAGTTCGTTTGAGCAGAAAAGTGACTGCCCTTACCTGAAACGAAGTCTTGCTTGTAGGAAGACTCAGAGCCTGGGATTTAACTCCATTTCTGAAGCCAAACACACAGCATAGTTTTCATCCATGGATCACACTCTGCTTTAGAGCGAGAAGTACGCTCTTGCATTCTAGAGTCTCTAAGACAGCAGGAAACGTGAGTGTGCTGAGAACAAAAGAACGGTGTAACCTACACATACGGACCATATCTAGTCCAACTCTTCTTCTGAAACTGATACAAAGCACTGGTCCTCTAACATCCAATGCTTGTCAGTTAAGAGGAGAAACGTGTGAGCTTCGTGAACGATGTAGTTCGTTTGAGCAGAAAAGTGACTGCCCTTACCTGAAACGAAGTATTGCATGTAGGAAGACTCAGAGCCTGGGATTTAACTCCATTTCTGAATTGAAACACACAGCATAGTTCTCATCCATGGATCACACTCTGCTTTAGAGCAAGAAGCACACTCTTGCTTTCTAGAGTCTCTAAGACAGCAGGAAACGTGAGTGTGCCCAGAACAAAAGAACGGTGTTTCCTACACATATGGACCATATGTAGTCCAAATCTGCTTCTGAAACTGATACAAAGCACTGACCCTCTAACATCCAATGCTTGTCAGTTAAGATGAGAAACGTGTGAGGTTCGTGAACGATGTAGTTCGTTTGAGCAGAAAAGTGACTGCCCTTACCTGAATGGAAGTCTTGCTTGTAGGAAGACTCAGAGCCTGGGATTTAACTCCATTTCTGAAGTAAAACACACAGCAGTGTAATCATCCATTGATCACACTCTGCTTTAGAACAAGAAGCACGCTCTTGCTTTCTAGACTCTCAAAGACAGCAGGAAAAGTGAGTGTGCTGAGAACAAAAGAACGGTGTTTACTACTCATACGGACCATATCTAGTCCAACTCTGCTTCTGAAACAGATACAAAGCACTGGTCCTCTAACATCCAATGCTTGTCAGTTAAGATGAGAAACGTGTGAGCTTCGTGAACGATGTAGTTCGTTTGAACAGAAAACTGACTGCCCTAACCTGAAACGAAGTCTTGCTTGTAGGGAGACACAGAGCATGGGATTTAACTCCATTTCTGAAGTGAAACACACAGCATAGTCTCATCCATGGATCAGACTCTGTTTTAGAGGGAGAAGCACGCTCTTGCTTTCTAGAGTCTCTAAGGCAGCAGGAAACATGAGTGTGCCCAGAACAAATGATTGGTGTTTCCTACACATATGGACAATATGTAGTCCAAATCTGCTTCTGAAACTGATACAAAGCACTGACCCTCTAACATCCAATGCTTGTCAGTTAAGATGAGAAACGTGTGAGGTTCGTGAACGATGTAGTTCGTTTGAGCAGAAAAGTGACTGCCCTTACCTGAAACGAAGTCTTGCTTGTAGGAATGCATAGAGCCTGGGATTTAACTACTTTTCTGAAGGGAAACACAAAGCATAGTTTTCATCCATGGATCACACTCTGCTTTAGAGCGAGAAGCACACTCTTGCTTTCTAGAGTCTCTAAGACAGCAGGAAATCTGAGTGTGCCCAGAACAAAAGATCGGTGTTTCCTACACATATGGACCATATCTAGTCCAAATCATCTTCTGAAACTGATACAAAGCACTGGTCCTCTAACATCCAATGCTTGTCTGTTAAGATGAGAACGTGTGAGCTCGGTGAAAGATGTAGTTCTTTTGAGCTGAAAAGTGACTGCCCTTACCTGAAACGAAGTCTTGCTTGTAGGGAGACTCAGAGCCTGGGATTTAACTCCATTTCTGAAGGGAAACACACAGCATAGTTCTCATCCATTGATCACACTCTGCATTAGAGCAAGAAGCACGCTCTTGCTTTCTAGAGTCTCTAAGACAGCAGGTAACGTGAGTGTGCTGAGAACAAAAGAACGGTGTTTCCTACACATATGGACATTATATAGTCCAACTCTTCTTCTGAAATTGATACAAACCACTGGTCCTCTAACATCCAATGATTGTCAGTTAAGATGAGAAACGTGTGAGCATCGTGAACGATGTAGTTCGTTTGAGCAGAAAACTGACTGCCCTTACCTGAAACGATGTCTTGCTTGTAGGAAGACTCAGAGCCTGGCATTTAACTCCATTTCTGAAGTGAAACACACAGCAGTGTTCTCATCCATTGATCACACTCTGCTTTAGAACAAGAAGCATGCTTTTGCTTTCTAGAGTCTCTAAGGCAGCAGGAAACGTGAGTTTGCTGAGAACAAAAGAACGGTGTTTCCTACACATAAGGACCCAATCCAGTCGAACTCTGCTTCTGAAACTGATACAAAGCACTGGTCCTCTAACTTCCAATGCTTGTCAGTTAAAATGAGAAACGTGTGAGCTCAGTGAACGATGTAGTTCGTTTGAGCAGAAAAGTGACTGCCCTTACCTGAAACGAAGTCTTGCTTGTAGGAAGACTCAGAGCCTGGGATTTAACTCCATTTCTGAAGGCCACCACACAGCATAGTTCTCATCCATGGATAACACTCTGCTTTAGAATGAGAAGTACTCTCTTGCTTTCTAGAGTCTCTAAGAAAGCAGGAAACGTGAGTGCGCTGAGAACAAAAGAACGGTGTTTCCTACACATACGGACCATATCTAGTCCAACTCTTCTTCTGAAACTGATACAATGCACTGGTCCTCTAACATCCAATGCTTGTCAGTTAAGATGAGAACGTGCGAGCTCGGTGAAAGATGTACTTCTTTTGAGCTGAAAAGTGACTGCCCTTACCTGAAACGAAGTCTTGCTTGTAGGGAGACTCAGAGCCTGGGATTTAACTCCATTTCTGAAGGGAAACACACAGCATAGTTCTCATCCATTGATCACACTCTGCTTTAGAGCAAGAAGCACGCTCTTGCTTTCTAGAGTCTCTAAGACAGCAGGTAACGTGAGTGTGCTGAGAACAAAAGAACGGTGTTTCCTACACATATGGACATTATATAGTCCAACTCTTCTTCTGAAATTGATACAAAGCACTGGTCCTCTAACATCCAATGATTGTCAGTTAAGATGAGAAACGTGTGAGCATCGTGAACGATGTAGTTCGTTTGAGCAGAAAACTGACTGCCCTTACCTGAAACGATGTCTTGCTTGTAGGAAGACTCAGAGCCTGGCATTTAACTCCATTTCTGAAGCGAAACACACAGCATAGTTCCCATCCATGGATCACACTCTGCTTTAGAGCGAGAAGTATGCTCTTGCATTCTAGAGTCTCTAAGACAGCAGGAAACGTGAGTGTGCTGAGAACAAAAGAGCGGTGTAACCTACACATACGGACCATATCTAGTCCAACTCTTCTTCAGAAACTGATACAAAGCACTGGTCCTCTAACATCCAATGCTTGTCAGTTAAGATGAGAAACATGTGAGCTCCGTGAAAGATGTAGTTCGTTTGAGCTGAAAAGTGACTGCCCTTACCTGAAACGAACTCTTGCTTGTAGGAAGACATAGAGCCTGGGATTTAACTACATTTATGAAGGGAAACACACAGCATAGTTTTCATCCATGGATCACACTCTGCTTTAGAGCGAGAAGCACACTCTTGCTTTCTAGAGTCTCTAAGACAGCAGGAAATCTGAGTGTGCCCAGAACAAAAGAAGGGTGTTTCCTACACATATGGACCATATCTAGTCCAAATCTTCTTCTGAAACTGATACAATGCACTGGTCTTCTAACATCCAATGCTTGTCAGTTAAGATGAGAAACGTGTGAGCTCAGTGAATGATGTAGTTTGTTTGAGCAGAAAAGTGACTGCCCTTACCTGAAACGAAGTCTTGCTTGTAGGAATACATAGAGCCTGGGATTTAACTACTTTTCTGAAGGGAAACACAAAGCATAGTTTTCATCCATGGATCACACTCTGCTTTAGAGCGAGAAGCACACTCTTGCTTTCTAGAGTCTCTAAGACAGCAGGAAATCTGAGTGTGCCCAGAACAAAATAACGGTGTTTCCTACACATATGGACCATATCTAGTCCAAATCATCTTCTGAAACTGATACAAAGCACTGGTCCTCTAACATCCAATGCTTGTCTGTTAAGATGAGAACGTGTGAGCTCGGTGAAAGATGTAGTTCTTTTGAGCTGAAAAGTGACTGCCCTTACCTGAAACGAAGTCTTGCTTGTAGGGAGACTCAGAGCCTGGGATTTAACTCCATTTCTGAAGGGAAACACACAGCATAGTTCTCATCCATTGATCACACTCTGCATTAGAGCAAGAAGCACGCTCTTGCTTTCTAGAGTCTCTAAGACAGCAGGTAACGTGAGTGTGCTGAGAACAAAAGAACGGTGTTTCCTACACATATGGACATTATATAGTCCAACTCTTCTTCTGAAATTGATACAAAGCACTGGTCCTCTAACATCCAATGATTGTCAGTTAAGATGAGAAACGTGTGAGCATCGTGAACGATGTAGTTCGTTTGAGCAGAAAACTGACTGCCCTTACCTGAAACGATGTCTTGCTTGTAGGAAGACTCAGAGCCTGGCATTTAACTCCATTTCTGAAGTGAAACACACAGCAGTGTTCTCATCCATTGATCACACTCTGCTTTAGAACAAGAAGCATGCTTTTGCTTTCTAGAGTCTCTAAGGCAGCAGGAAACGTGAGTTTGCTGAGAACAAAAGAACGGTGTTTCCTACACATAAGGACCCAATCCAGTCGAACTCTGCTTCTGAAACTGATACAAAGCACTGGTCCTCTAACTTCCAATGCTTGTCAGTTAAAATGAGAAACGTGTGAGCTCAGTGAACGATGTAGTTCGTTTGAGCAGAAAAGTGACTGCCCTTACCTGAAACGAAGTCTTGCTTGTAGGAAGACTCAGAGCCTGGGATTTAACTCCATTTCTGAAGGCCACCACACAGCATAGTTCTCATCCATGGATAACACTCTGCTTTAGAATGAGAAGTACGCTCTTCCTTTCTAGAGTCTCTAAGAAAGCAGGAAACGTGAGTGCGCTGAGAACAAAAGAACGGTGTTTCCTACACATACGGACCATATCTAGTCCAACTCTTCTTCTGAAACTGATACAAAGCACTGGTCCTCTAACATCCAATGCTTGTCAGTTAAGAAGAGAAACGTGTGAGCTTCGTGAACGATGTAGTTCGTTTGAGCAGAAAATTGACTGCCCTTACCTGAAACGAAGTCTTGCTTGTAGGAAGACTCAGAGCCTGGCATTTAACTCCATTTCTGAAGTGAAACACACAGCAGGGTTCTCATCCATTGATCACACTCTTCGTTAGAACAAGTAGCATACTCTTGCTTCCTAGAGTCTCTAAGACAGCAAGAAACGTGAGTTTGCTGAAAACAAAAGAACAGTGTTTCAACACATAAGGACCATATCTAGTCCAACTCTGCTTCTGAAACTGATACAAAGCACTGGTCCTCTAACATCCAATGCTTGTCTGTTTAGATGAGAAACATGTGAGCTCCGTGAAAGATGTAGTTCGTTTGAGCTGAAAAGTGACTGCCCTTACCTGAAACGAAGTCTTGCTTGTAGGAAGACATAGAGCCTGGGATTTAACTACATTTATGAAGGGAAACACACAGCATAGTTTTCATCCATGGATCACACTCTGCTTTAGAGCGAGAAGCACACTCTTGCTTTCTAGAGTCTCTAAGACAGCAGGAAATCTGAGTGTGCCCAGAACAAAAGAAGGGTGTTTCCTACACATATGGACCATATCTAGTCCAAATCTTCTTCTGAAACTGATACAATGCACTGGTCCTCTAACATCCAATGCTTGTCAGTTAAGATGAGAAACGTGTGAGCTCAGTGAATGATGTAGTTTGTTTGAGCAGAAAAGTGACTGCCCTTACCTGAAACGAAGTCTTGCTTGTAGGAATACATAGAGCCTGGGATTTAACTACTTTTCTGAAGGGAAACACAAAGCATAGTTTTCATCCATGGATCACACTCTGCTTTAGAGTGAGAAGCACACACTTGCTTTCTAGAGTCTCTAAGACAGCAGGAAATCTGAGTGTGCCCAGAACAAAAGATCGGTGTTTCCTACACATATGGACCATATCTAGTCCAAATCATCTTCTGAAGCTGATGCAAAGCACTGGTCCTCTAACATCCAATGCTTGTCTGTTAAGATGAGAACGTGCGAGCTCGGTGAAAGATGTACTTCTTTTGAGCTGAAAAGTGACTGCCCTTACCTGAAACGAAGTCTTGCTTGTAGGGAGACTCAGAGCCTGGGATTTAACTCCATTTCTGAAGGGAAACACACAGCATAGTTCTCATCCATTGATCACACTCTGCTTTAGAGCAAGAAGCACGCTCTTGCTTTCTAGAGTCTCTAAGACAGCAGGTAACGTGAGTGTGCTGAGAACAAAAGAACGGTGTTTCCTACACATATGGACATTATATAGTCCAACTCTTCTTCTGAAATTGATACAAAGCACTGGTCCTCTAACATCCAATGATTGTCAGTTAAGATGAGAAACGTGTGAGCATCGTGAACGATGTAGTTCGTTTGAGCAGAAAACTGACTGCCCTTACCTGAAACGATGTCTTGCTTGTAGGAAGACTCAGAGCCTGGCATTTAACTCCATTTCTGAAGCCAAACACACAGCATAGTTCCCATCCATGGATCACACTCTGCTTTAGAGCGAGAAGTACGCTCTTGCATTCTAGAGTCTCTAAGACAGCAGGAAACGTGAGTGTGCTGAGAACAAAAGAGCGGTGTAACCTACACATACGGACCATATCTAGTCCAACTCTTCTTCAGAAACTGATACAAAGCACTGGTCCTCTAACATCCAATGCTTGTCAGTTAAGATGAGAAACATGTGAGCTCCGTGAAAGATGTAGTTCGTTTGAGCTAAAAAGTGACTGCCCTTACCTGAAACGAACTCTTGCTTGTAGGAAGACATAGAGCCTGGGATTTAACTACATTTATGAAGGGAAACACACAGCATAGTTTTCATCCATGGATCACACTCTGCTTTAGAGCGAGAAGCACACTCTTGCTTTCTAGAGTCTCTAAGACAGCAGGAAATCTGAGTGTGCCCAGAACAAAAGAAGGGTGTTTCCTACACATATGGACCATATCTAGTCCAAATCTTCTTCTGAAACTGATACAATGCACTGGTCTTCTAACATCCAATGCTTGTCAGTTAAGATGAGAAACGTGTGAGCTCAGTGAATGATGTAGTTTGTTTGAGCAGAAAAGTGACTGCCCTTACCTGAAACGAAGTCTTGCTTGTAGGAATACATAGAGCCTGGGATTTAACTACTTTTCTGAAGGGAAACACAAAGCATAGTTTTCATCCATGGATCACACTCTGCTTTAGAGCGAGAAGCACACTCTTGCTTTCTAGAGTCTCTAAGACAGCAGGAAATCTGAGTGTGCCCAGAACAAAAGATCGGTGTTTCCTACACATATGGACCATATCTAGTCCAAATCATCTTCTGAAACTGATACAAAGCACTGGTCCTCTAACATCCAATGCTTGTCTGTTAAGATGAGAACGTGTGAGCTCGGTGAAAGATGTAGTTCTTTTGAGCTGAAAAGTGACTGCCCTTACCTGAAACGAAGTCTTGCTTGTAGGGAGACTCAGAGCCTGGGATTTAACTCCATTTCTGAAGGGAAACACACAGCATAGTTCTCATCCATTGATCACACTCTGCATTAGAGCAAGAAGCACGCTCTTGCTTTCTAGAGTCTCTAAGACAGCAGGTAACGTGAGTGTGCTGAGAACAAAAGAACGGTGTTTCCTACACATATGGACATTATATAGTCCAACTCTTCTTCTGAAATTGATACAAAGCAATGGTCCTCTAACATCCAATGATTGTCAGTTAAGATGAGAAACGTGTGAGCATCGTGAACGATGTAGTTCGTTTGAGCAGAAAACTGACTGCCCTTACCTGAAGCGATGTCTTGCTTGTAGGAAGACTCAGAGCCTGGCATTTAACTCCATTTCTGAAGTGAAACACACAGCAGTGTTCTCATCCATTGAACACACTCTGCTTTAGAACAAGAAGCATGCTTTTGCTTTCTAGAGTCTCTAAGACAGCAGGAAACGTGAGTTTGCTGAGAACAAAAGAACGGTGTTTCCTACACATAAGCACCCAATCCAGTCGAACTCTGCTTCTGAAACTGATACAAAGCACTGGTCCTCTAACTTCCAATGCTTGTCAGTTAAAATGAGAAACGTGTGAGCTCAGTGAACGATGTAGTTCGTTTGAGCAGAAAAGTGACTGCCCTTACCTGAAACGAAGTCTTGCTTGTAGGAAGACTCAGAGCCTGGGATTTAACTCCATTTCTGAAGGCCACCACACAGCATAGTTCTCATCCATGGATAACACTCTGCTTTAGAATGAGAAGTACGCTCTTGCTTTCTAGAGTCTCTAAGAAAGCAGGAAACGTGAGTGCGCTGAGAACAAAAGAACGGTGTTTCCTACACATACGGACCATATCTAGTCCAACTCTTCTTCTGAAACTGATACAAAGCACTGGTCCTCTAACATCCAATGCTTGTAGGTTAAGAAGAGAAACGTGTGAGCTTCGTGAACGATGTAGTTCGTTTGAGCAGAAAAGTGACTGCCCTTACCTGAAACGAAGTCTTGCTTTTAGGAAGATTCAGAGCCTGGCATTTAACTCCATTTCTGAAGTGAAACACACAGCAGGGTTCTCATCCATTGATCACACTCTGCGTTAGAACAAGAAGCATACTCTTGCTTCCTAGAGTCTCTAAGACAGCAAGAAACGTGAGTTTGCTGAAAACAAAAGAACAGTATTTCAACACATAAGGAACATATCTAGTCCAACTCTGCTTCTGAAACTGATACAAAGCACTGGTCCTCTAACATCCAATGCTTGTCTGTTTAGATGAGAAACATGTTAGCTCCGTGAAAGATGTAGTTTGTTTGAGCTGAAAAGTGACTGCCCTTACCTGAAACGAAGTCTTGCTTGTAGGAAGACAAAGAGCCTGGGATTTAACTACATTTATGAAGGGAAACACACAGCATAGTTTTCATCCATGGATCACACTCTGCTTTAGAGCGAGAAGCACACTCTTGCTTTCTAGAGTCTCTAAGACAGCAGGAAATCTGAGTGTGCCCAGAACAAAAGAAGGGTGTTTCCTACACATATGGACCATATCTAGTCCAAATCTTCTTCTGAAACTGATACAATGCACTGGTCCTCTAACATCCAATGCTTGTCAGTAAAGATGAGAAACGTGTGAGCTCAGTGAATGATGTAGTTTGTTTGAGCAGAAAAGTGACTGCCCTTACCTGAAACGAAGTCTTGCTTGTAGGAATACATAGAGCCTGGGATTTAACTCCATTTCTGAAGGGAAACACACAGCATAGTTCTCATCCATTGAACACACTCTGCTTTAGAGCAAGAAGCACGCTCTTGCTTTCTAGAGTCTCTAAGACAGCAGGTAACGTGAGTGTGCTGAGAACAAAAGAACGGTGTTTCCTACACATATGGACATTATATAGTCCAACTCTTCTTCTGAAATTGATACAAAGCACTGGTCCTCTAACATCCAATGATTGTCAGTTAAGATGAGAAACGTGTGAGCATCGTGAACGATGTAGTTCGTTTGAGCAGAAAACTGACTGCCCTTACCTGAAACGATGTCTTGCTTGTAGGAAGACTCAGAGCCTGGCATTTAACTCCATTTCTGAAGCCAAACACACAGCATAGTTCCCATCCATGGATCACACTCTGCTTTAGAGCAAGAAGCACACACTAGCTTTCTAGAATCTCTAATACAGCAGGAAATCTGAGTGTGCCCAGGACAAAAGAACGGTGTTTCCTATACATATGGACCATATGTAGTCCAAATCTGCTTCTGAACCTGATACAAAGCACTGACCCTCTAAGATCGAATGCTTGTCAGTTAAGATGAGAAACGTGTGAGCTTTGTGAACGATGTAGTTCCTTTGAGCAGAAAAGTGACTGCCCTTACCTTAAACGAAGTCTTGCTTGTAGGGAGACTCAGAGCCTGGGATTTAACTCCATTTCTGAAGGCCACCACACAGCATAGTTCTCATCCATGGATAACACTCTGCTTTAGAATGAGAAGTAGGCTCTTGCTTTCTAGAGTCTCTAAGAAAGCAGGAAACGTGAGTGCGCTGAGAACAAAAGAACGGTGTTTCCTACACGTACGGACCATATCTAGTCCAAGTCTTCTTCTGAAACTGATACAAAGCACTGGTCCTCTAACATCCAATGCTTGTCAGTTAAGAAGAGAAACGTGTGAGCTTCGTGAACGATGTAGTTCGTTTGAGCAGAAAAGTGACTGCCCTTACCTGAAACGAAGTCTTGCTTGTAGGAAGACTCAGAGCCTGGCATTTAACTCCATTTCTGAAGTGAAACACACAGCAGGGTTCTCATCCATTGATCACACTCTGCGTTAGAACAAGAAGCATACTCTTGCTCCTAGAGTCTCTAAGACAGCAAGAAACGTGAGTTTGCTGAAAACAAAAGAAGAGTGTTTCAACACATAAGGACCATATCTAGTCCAACTCTGCTTCTGAAAATGATACAAAGCACTGGTCCTCTAACATCCAATGCTTGTCTGTTTAGATGAGAAACATGTGAGCTCTGTGAAAGATGTAGTTCCTTTGAGCTGAAAAGTGACTGCCCTTACCTGAAACGAAGTCTTGCTTGTAGGAAGACATAGAGCCTGGGATTTAACTACATTTATGAAGGGAAACACACAGCATAGTTTTCATCCATGAATCACACTCTGCTTTAGAGCGAGAAGCACACTCTTGCTTTCTAGAGTCTCTAAGACAGCAGGTAATCTGAGTGTGCCCAGAACAAAAGAAGGGTGTTTCCTACACATATGGACCATATCTAGTCCAAATCTTCTTCTGAAACTGATACAATGCACTGGTCCTCTAACATCCAATGCTTGTCAGTAAAGATGAGAAACGTGTGAGCTCAGTGAATGATGTAGTTTGTTTGAGCAGAAAAGTGACTGCCCTTACCTGAAACGAAGTCTTGCTTGTAGGAATACATAGAGCCTGGGATTTAACTCCATTTCTGAAGGGAAACACACAGCATAGTTCTCATCCATTGAACACACTCTGCTTTAGAGCAAGAAGCACGCTCTTGCTTTCTAGAGTCTCTAAGACAGCAGGTAACGTGAGTGTGCTGAGAACAAAAGAACGGTGTTTCCTACACATATGGACATTATATAGTCCAACTCTTCTTCTGAAATTGATACAAAGCACTGGTCCTCTAACATCCAATGATTGTCAGTTAAGATGAGAAACGTGTGAGCATCGTGAACGATGTAGTTCGTTTGAGCAGAAAACTGACTGCCCTTACCTGAAACGATGTCTTGCTTGTAGGAAGACTCAGAGCCTGGCATTTAACTCCATTTCTGAAGCCAAACACACAGCATAGTTCCCATCCATGGATCACACTCTGCTTTAGAGCAAGAAGCACACACTAGCTTTCTAGAATCTCTAATACAGCAGGAAATCTGAGTGTGCCCAGGACAAAAGAACGGTGTTTCCTATACATATGGACCATATGTAGTCCAAATCTGCTTCTGAACCTGATACAAAGCACTGACCCTCTAAGATCGAATGCTTGTCAGTTAAGATGAGAAACGTGTGAGCTTTGTGAACGATGTAGTTCCTTTGAGCAGAAAAGTGACTGCCCTTACCTTAAACGAAGTCTTGCTTGTAGGGAGACTCAGAGCCTGGGATTTAACTCCATTTCTGAAGGCCACCACACAGCATAGTTCTCATCCATGGATAACACTCTGCTTTAGAATGAGAAGTAGGCTCTTGCTTTCTAGAGTCTCTAAGAAAGCAGGAAACGTGAGTGCGCTGAGAACAAAAGAACGGTGTTTCCTACACATACGGACCATATCTAGTCCAAGTCTTCTTCTGAAACTGATACAAAGCACTGGTCCTCTAACATCCAATGCTTGTCAGTTAAGAAGAGAAACGTGTGAGCTTCGTGAACGATGTAGTTCGTTTGAGCAGAAAAGTGACTGCCCTTACCTGAAACGAAGTCTTGCTTGTAGGAAGACTCAGAGCCTGGCATTTAACTCCATTTCTGAAGTGAAACACACAGCAGGGTTCTCATCCATTGATCACACTCTGCGTTAGAACAAGAAGCATACTCTTGCTCCTAGAGTCTCTAAGACAGCAAGAAACGTGAGTTTGCTGAAAACAAAAGAAGAGTGTTTCAACACATAAGGACCATATCTAGTCCAACTCTGCTTCTGAAAATGATACAAAGCACTGGTCCCCTAACATCCAATGCTTGTCTGTTTAGATGAGAAACATGTGAGCTCTGTGAAAGATGTAGTTCCTTTGAGCTGAAAAGTGACTGCCCTTACCTGAAACGAAGTCTTGCTTGTAGGAAGACATAGAGCCTGGGATTTAACTACATTTATGAAGGGAAACACACAGCATAGTTTTCATCCATGAATCACACTCTGCTTTAGAGCGAGAAGCACACTCTTGCTTTCTAGAGTCTCTAAGACAGCAGGAAATCTGAGTGTGCCCAGAACAAAAGAAGGGTGTTTCCTACACATATGGACCATATCTAGTCCAAATCTTCTTCTGAAACTGATACAATGCACTGGTCCTCTAACATCCAATGCTTGTCAGTAAAGATGAGAAACGTGTGAGCTCAGTGAATGATGTAGTTTGTTTGAGCAGAAAAGTGACTGCCCTTACCTGAAATGAAGTCTTGCTCGTAGGAATACATAGAGCCTGGGATTTAACTACTTTTCTGAAGGGAAACACAAAGCATAGTTTTCATCCATGGATCACACTCTGCTTTAGAGCGAGAAGCACACTCTTGCTTTCTAGAGTCTCTAAGACAGCAGGAAATCTGAGTGTGCCCAGAACAAAAGATCGGTGTTTCCTACACATATGGACCATATCTAGTCCAAATCATCTTCTGAAACTGATGCAAAGCACTGGTCCTCTAACATCCAATGCTTGTCTGTTAAGATGAGAACGTGTGAGCTCGGTGAAAGATGTAGTTCTTTTGAGCTGAAAAGTGACTGCCCTTACCAGAAACGAAGTCTTGCTTGTAGGGAGACTCAGAGCCTGGGATTTAACTCCATTTCTGAAGGGAAACACACAGCATAGTTGTCATCCATTGATCACACTCTGCTTTAGAGCAAGAAGCACGCTCTTGCTTTCTAGAGTCTCTAAGACAGCAGGTAACGTGAGTGTGCTGAGAACAAAAGAACGGTGTTTCCTACACATATGGACATTATATAGTCCAACTCTTCTTCTGAAATTGATACAAAGCACTGGTCCTCTAACATCCAATGATTGTCAGTTAAGATGAGAAACGTGTGAGCATCGTGAACGATGTAGTTCGTTTGAGCAGAAAACTGACTGCCCTTACCTGAAACGATGTCTTGCTTGTAGGAAGACTCAGAGCCTGGCATTTAACTCCATTTCTGAAGCCAAACACACAGCATAGTTCCCATCCATGGATCACACTCTGCTTTAGAGCGAGAAGTACGCTCTTGCATTCTAGAGTCTCTAAGACAGCAGGAAACGTGAGTGTGCTGAGAACAAAAGAGCGGTGTAACCTACACATACGGACCATATCTAGTCCAACTCTTCTTCTGAAACTGATACAAAGCACTGGTCCTCTAACATCCAATGCTTGTCAGTTAAGATGAGAAACGTGTGAGCTTCGTGAACGATGTAGTTCGTTTGAGCAGAAAAGTGACTGCCCTTACCTGAAACGAAGTCTTGCATGTAGGAAGACTCAGAGCCTGGGATTCAACTCCATTTCTGAATTGAAACACACAGCATAGTTCTCATCCATGGATCACACTCTGCTTTAGAGCAAGAAGCACACTCTTGCTTTCTAGAGTCTCTAAGACAGCAGGAAACGTGAGTGTGCCCAGAACAAAACAACGGTGTTTCCTACACATACGGACTATATGTAGTCCAAATCTTCTTCTGAAACTGATAGAATACACTGGTCCTCTAACATCCAATGCTTGTCAGTTAAGATGAGAAACGTGTGAGCTTTGTGAATGATGTAGTTCCTTTGAACTGAAATGTGACTTCCCTTACCTGAAACGAAGTCTTGCTTGTAGTAAGACACAGAGCCTGGGATTTAAGTCCATTTCTGAAGGGAAACACACAACATAGTTCTCATCCATGGATCACACTCTGCTTTAGAGCAAGAAGCACACACTAGCTTTCTAGAATCTCTAATACAGCAGGAAATCTGAGTGTGCCCAGGACAAAAGAACGGTGTTTCCTATACATATGGACCATATGTAGTCCAACTCTGCTTCTGAAACTGATACAAAACACTGACCCTCTAACATCCAATGCTTGTCATTTAAGATGAGAAACGTATGAGCTTTGTGAACGATGTAGTTCCTTTGAGCAGAAAAGTGACTGCCCTTACCTGAAACGAAGTCTTGCTTGTAGGAAGACTCAGAGCCTGGCATTTAACTCCATTTCTTAAGTGAAACACACAGCAGGGTTCTCATCCATTGATCACACTCTGCGTTAGAACAAGAAGCATACTCTTGCTTCCTAGAGTCTATAAGACAGCAAGAAACGTGAGTTTGCTGAAAACAAAAGAACAGTGTTTCCTACACATACGGACCATATCTAGTCCAACTCTGCTTCTGAAACTGATACAAAGCACTGGTCCTCTAACATCCAATGCTTGTCTGTTTAGATGAGAAACATGTGAGCTCTGTGAAAGTTGTAGTTCCTTTGAGCTGAAAAGTGACTGCCCTTAACTGAAACGAAGTCTTGCTTGTAGGAAGACATAGAGCCTGGGATTTAACTATATTTATGAAGGGAAACACACAGCATAGTTTTCATCCATGGATCACACTCTGCTTTAGAGTGAGAAGCACGCTCTTGCTTTCTAAAGTCTCCAAGACAGCAGGAAACGTGAGTGTGCTGAGAACAAAAGAAGGTGTTTCCTGCACATACGGACCATATCTAGTCCAACTCTTCTTCTGAAACTGATACAAAGCACTGGTCCTCTAACATCCAATGCTTGTCAGTTAAGATGAGAACGTGTGAGCTCGGTGAAAGATGTAGTTCTTTTGACCTGAAAAGTGACTGCCCTTTCCTGAAACGAAGTCTTGCTTGTAGGGAGACTCAGAGCCTGGGATTTAACTCCATTTCTGAAGGGAAACACACAGCATAGTTGTCATCCATTGATCACACTCTGCTTTAGAGCAAGAAGCACGCTCTTGCTTTCTAGAGTCTCTAAGACAGCAGGTAACGTGAGTGTGCTGAGAACAAAAGAACGGTGTTTCCTACACATATGGACATTATGTAGTCCAACTCTTCTTCTGAAATTGATACAAAGCACTGGTCCTCTAACATCCAATGATTGTCAGTTAAGATGAGAAACGTGTGAGCATCGTGAACGATGTAGTTCGTTTGAGCAGAAAACTGACTGCCCTTACCTGAAACGATGTCTTGCTTGTAGGAAGACTCAGAGCCTGGCATTTAACTCCATTTCTGAAGCCAAACACACAGCATAGTTCCCATCCATGGATCACACTCTGCTTTAGAGCGAGAAGTACGCTCTTGCATTCTAGAGTCTCTAAGACAGCAGGAAACGTGAGTGTGCTGAGAACAAAAGAGCGGTGTAACCTACACATACGGACCATATCTAGTCCAACTCTTCTTCTGAAACTGATACAAAGCACTGGTCCTCTAACATCCAATGCTTGTCAGTTAAGATGAGAAACGTGTGAGCTTCGTGAACGATGTAGTTCGTTTGAGCAGAAAAGTGACTGCCCTTACCTGAAACGAAGTCTTGCATGTAGGAAGACTCAGAGCCTGGGATTTAACTCCATTTCTGAATTGAAACACACAGCATAGTTCTCATCCATGGATCACACTCTGCTTTAGAGCAAGAAGCACACTCTTGCTTTCTAGAGTCTCTAAGACAGCAGGAAACGTGAGTGTGCCCAGAACAAAAGAACGGTGTTTCCTACACATACGGACTATATGTAGTCCAAATCTTCTTCTGAAACTGATAGAATACACTGGTCCTCTAACATCCAATGCTTGTCAGTTAAGATGAGAAACGTGTGAGCTTTGTGAATGATGTAGTTCCTTTGAACTGAAATGTGACTTCCCTTACCTGAAACGAAGTCTTGCTTGTAGTAAGACACAGAGCCTGGGATTTAAGTCCATTTCTGAAGGGAAACACACAACATAGTTCTCATCCATGGATCACACTCTGCTTTAGAGCAAGAAGCACACACTAGCTTTCTAGAATCTCTAATACAGCAGGAAATCTGAGTGTGCCCAGGACAAAAGAACGGTGTTTCCTATACATATGGACCATATGTAGTCCAACTCTGCTTCTGAAACTGATACAAAACACTGACCCTCTAACATCCAATGCTTGTCATTTAAGATGAGAAACGTGTGAGCTTTGTGAACGATGTAGTTCCTTTGAGCAGAAAAGTGACTGCCCTTACCTGAAACGAAGTCTTTCTTGTAGGAAGACTCAGAGCCTGGCATTTAACTCCATTTCTTAAGTGAAACACACAGCAGGGTTCTCATCCATTGATCACACTCTGCGTTAGAACAAGAAGCATACTCTTGCTTCCTAGAGTCTATAAGACAGCAAGAAACGTGAGTTTGCTGAAACAAAAGAACAGTGTTTCCTACACATACGGACCATATCTAGTCCAACTCTGCTTCTGAAACTGATACAAAGCACTGGTCCTCTAACATCCAATGCTTGTCTGTTTAGATGAGAAACATGTGAGCTCTGTGAAAGATGTAGTTCCTTTGAGCTGAAAAGTGACTGCCCTTAACTGAAACGAAGTCTTGCTTGTAGGAAGACATAGAGCCTGGGATTTAACTATATTTATGAAGGGAAACACACAGCATAGTTTTCATCCATGGATCACACTCTGCTTTAGGGTGAGAAGCACGCTCTTGCTTTCTAAAGTCTCCAAGACAGCAGGAAACGTGAGTGTGCTGAGAACAAAAGAAGGTGTTTCCTGCACATACGGACCATATCTAGTCCAACTCTTCTTCTGAAACTGATACAATGCACTGGTCCTCTAACATCCAATGCTTGTCAGTAAAGATGAGAAACGTGTGAGCTCAGTGAATGATGTAGTTTGTTTGAGCAGAAAAGTGACTGCCCTTACCTGAAATGAAGTCTTGCTCGTAGGAATACATAGAGCCTGGGATTTAACTACTTTTCTGAAGGGAAACACAAAGCATAGTTTTCATCCATGGATCACACTCTGCTTTAGAGCGAGAAGCACACTCTTGCTTTCTAGAGTCTCTAAGACAGCAGGAAACGTGAGTGTGCCCAGAACAAAAGATCGGTGTTTCCTACACATATGGACCATATCTAGTCCAAATCATCTTCTGAAACTGATGCAAAGCACTGGTCCTCTAACATCCAATGGTTGTCTGTTAAGATGAGAACGTGTGAGCTCGGTGAAAGATGTAGTTCTTTTGAGCTGAAAAGTGACTGCCCTTACCTGAAACGAAGTCTTGCTTGTAGGGAGACTCAGAGCCTGGGATTTAACTCCATTTCTGAAGGGAAACACACAGCATAGTTGTCATCTATTGATCACACTCTGCTTTAGAGCAAGAAGCACGCTCTTGCTTTCTAGAGTCTCTAAGACAGCAGGTAACGTGAGTGTGCTGAGAACAAAAGAACGGTGTTTCCTACACATATGGACATTATATAGTCCAACTCTTCTTCTGAAATTGATACAAAGCACTGGTCCTCTAACATCCAATGATTGTCAGTTAAGATGAGAAACGTGTGAGCATCGTGAACGATGTAGTTCGTTTGAGCAGAAAACTGACTGCCCTTACCTGAAACGATGTCTTGCTTGTAGGAAGACTCAGAGCCTGGCATTTAACTCCATTTCTGAAGCCAAACACACAGCATAGTTCCCATCCATGGATCACACTCTGCTTTAGAGCGAGAAGTACGCTCTTGCATTCTAGAGTCTCTAAGACAGCAGGAAACGTGAGTGTGCTGAGAACAAAAGAGCGGTGTAACCTACACATACGGACCATATCTAGTCCAACTCTTCTTCTGAAACTGATACAAAGCACTGGTCCTCTAACATCCAATCCTTGTCAGTTAAGATGAGAAACGTGTGAGCTTCGTGAACGATGTAGTTCGTTTGAGCAGAAAAGTGACTGCCCTTACCTGAAACGAAGTCTTGCATGTAGGAAGACTCAGAGCCTGGGATTTAACTCCATTTCTGAATTGAAACACACAGCATAGTTCTCATCCATGGATCACACTCTGCTTTAGAGCAAGAAGCACACTCTTGCTTTCTAGAGTCTCTAAGACAGCAGGAAACGTGAGTGTGCCCAGAACAAAACAACGGTGTTTCCTACACATACGGACTATATGTAGTCCAAATCTTCTTCTGAAACTGATAGAATACACTGGTCCTCTAACATCCAATGCTTGTCAGTTAAGATGAGAAACGTGTGAGCTTTGTGAATGATGTAGTTCCTTTGAACTGAAATGTGACTTCCCTTACCTGAAACGAAGTCTTGCTTGTAGTAAGACACAGAGCCTGGGATTTAAGTCCATTTCTGAAGGGAAACACACAACATAGTTCTCATCCATGGATCACACTCTGCTTTAGAGCAAGAAGCACACACTAGCTTTCTAGAATCTCTAATACAGCAGGAAATCTGAGTGTGCCCAGGACAAAAGAACGGTGTTTCCTATACATATGGACCATATGTAGTCCAACTCTGCTTCTGAAACTGATACAAAACACTGACCCTCTAACATCCAATGCTTGTCATTTAAGATGAGAAACGTGTGAGCTTTGTGAACGATGTAGTTCCTTTGAGCAGAAAAGTGACTGCCCTTACCTGAAACGAAGTCTTGCTTGTAGGAAGACTCAGAGCCTGGCATTTAACTCCATTTCTGAAGTGAAACACACAGCAGGGTTCTCATCCATTGATCACACTCTGCGTTAGAACAAGAAGCATACCCTTGCTTCCTAGAGTCTATAAGACAGCAAGAAACGTGAGTTTGCTGAAAACAAAAGAACAGTGTTTCCTACACATACGGACCATATCTAGTCCAACTCTGCTTCTGAAACTGATACAAAGCACTGGTCCTCTAACATCCAATGCTTGTCTGTTTAGATGAGAAACATGTGAGCTCTGTGAAAGTTGTAGTTCCTTTGAGCTGAAAAGTGACTGCCCTTTACTGAAACGAAGTCTTGCTTGTAGGAAGACATAGAGCCTGGGATTTAACTACATTTATGAAGGGAAACACACAGCATAGTTTTCATCCATGGATCACACTCTGCTTTAGAGCGAGAAGCACACTCTTGCTTTCTAGATTCTCTAAGACAGCAGGAAATCTGAGTGTGCCCAGAACAAAAGAAGGGTGTTTCCTAAACATATGGACCATATCTAGTCCAAATCTTCTTCTGAAACTGATACAATGCACTGGTCCTCTAACATCCAATGCTTGTCAGTTAAGATGAGAAACGTGTGAGCTCAGTGAATGATGTAGTTTGTTTGAGCAGAAAAGTGACTGCCCTTACCTGAAACGAAGTCTTGCTTGTAGAGAGACACAGAGCATGGGATTTAACTCCATTTCTGAAGTGAAACACACAGCATAGTCTCATCCATGGATCACACTCTGTTTTAGAGCAAGAAGCACGCTCTTGCTTTCTAGATTCTCTAAGGCAGCAGGAAACGTGAGTGTGCCCAGAACAAAAGATCGGTGTTTCCTACACATATGGACATTATGTAGTACAAATCTGCTTCTGAAACTGATACAAAGCACTGACCCTCTAACATCCAATGCTTGTCAGTTAAGATGAGAAACGTGTGAGCTTCATGAACAATGTAGTTCGTTTGAGCAGAAAACTGACTGCCCTTACCTGAAACGAAGTCTTGCTTGTAGGAAGACTCAGAGCCTGGGATTTAACTCCATTTCTGAAGTGAAACACACAGCAGGGTTCTCATCCATTGATCACACTCTGCGTTAGAACAAGAAGAATACTCTTGCTTCCTAGAGTCTCTAAGACAGCAAGAAACGTGAGTTTGCTGAAAACAAAAGAACAGTGTTTCAACACATAAGGACCATATCTAGTCCAACTCGGCTTCTGAAACTGATACAAAGCACTGGTCCTCTAACATCCAATGCTTGTCAGTTAAGATGAGAAACGTGTGAGCTTCGTGAACGATGTTGTTCCTTTGAGCAGAAAAGTGACTGCCCTTACCTGAAACGAAGTCTTGCTTGTAGGGAGACACAGAGCATGGGATTTAACTCCATTTTTGAAGTGAAACACACAGCATAGTCTCATCCATGGATCACACTCTGTTTTAGAGCAAGAAGCACGCTCTTGCTTTCTAGAGTCTCTAAGGCAGCAGGAAACGTGAGTGTGCCCAGAACAAAAGATCGGTGTTTCCTACACATATGGACAATATGTAGTACAAATCTGCTTCTGAAACTGATACAAAGCACTGACCCTCTAACATCCAATGCTTGTCAGTTAAGATGAGAAACATGTGAGCTTCATGAACAATGTAGTTCGTTTGAGCAGAAAACTGACTGCCCTTACCTGAAACGAAGTCTTGCTTGTAGGAAGACTCAGAGCCTGGGATTTAACTCCATTTCTGAAGTGAAACACACAGCAGGGTTCTCATCCATTGATCAGACTCTGCGTTAGAACAAGAAGCATACTCTTGCTTCCTAGAATCTCTAAGACAGCAAGAAACGTGAGTTTGCTGAAAACAAAAGAACAGTGTTTCAACACATAAGGACCATATCTAGTCCAACTCTGCTTCTGAAACTGATACAAAGCACTGGTCCTCTAACATCCAATGCTTGTCTGTTTAGATGAGAAACATGTGAGCTCCGTGAAAGATGTAGTTCGTTTGAGCTGAAAAGTGACTGCACTTACCTGAAACGAACTCTTGCTTGTAGGAAGACATAGAGCCTGGGATTTAACTACGTTTATGAAGGGAAACACACAGCATAGCTTTCATCCATGGATCATACTCTGCTTTAGAGCTAGAAGCACGCTCTTGCTTTCTAGAGTCTCAAAGACAGCAGGAAATCTGAGTGTGCCCAGAATAAAAGAAGGGTGTTTCCTACACATATGGACCATATCTAGTCCAAATCTTCTTCTGAAACTGATACAATGCACTGGTCCTCTAACATCCAATGCTTGTCAGTTAAGATGAGAAACGTGTGAGCTCAGTGAACGATGTAGTTCGTTTGAGCAGAAAAGAGACTGCCCTTACCTGAAACGAAGTCTTGCTTGTAGGAAGACTCAGATCCTGGGATTTAACTCCATTTGTGAAGGCCACCACACAGCATAGTTCTCATCCATGGATCACACTCTGCTTTAGAGCGAGAAGCACGCTCTTGCTTTCTAGAGTCTCTAAGAGAGCAGGAAACGTGAGTGTGCTGAGAACAAAAGAACGGTGTTTCCTACTCATACGGACCATATCTAGTCCAACTCTTCTTCTGAAACTGATACAAAGCACTGGTCCTCTAACATCCAATCCTTGTCAATTAAGATGAGAAACGTGTGAGGTTCGTGAACGATGTAGTTCGTTTGAGCAGAAAAGTGACTGCCCTTACCTGAATGGAAGTCTTCCTTGTAGGAAGACTCAGAGCCTGGGATTTAACTCCATTTCTGAAGTAAAACACACAGCAGTGTAATCTTCCATTGATCACACTCTGCTTTAGAACAAGAAGCACGCTCTTGCTTTCTAGACTCTCAAAGACAGCAGGAAACGTGAGTGTGCTGAGAACAAAAGAACGGTGTCTCCTACACATAGGGACCATATCTAGTCCAACTCTGCTTCTGAAACAGATACAAAGCACTGGTCCTCTAACATCCAATGCTTGTCAGTTAAGATGAGAAACGTGTGAGCTTCGTGAACGATGTTGTTCCTTTGAGCAGAAAACTGACTGCCCTTACCTGAAACGAAGTCTTGCTTGTAGGAAGACTCAGAGCCTGGGATTTAACTCCATTTCTGAAGTGAAACACACAGCAGGGTTCTCATCCATTGATCACACTCGGTGTTAGAATAAGAAGCATACTCTTGCTTCCTAGCGTCTCTAAGACAGCAAGAAACGTGACTTTGCTGAAAACAAAAGAACAGTGTTTCCTACCCATACGGACCATATCTAGTCCAACTCTGCTTCTGAAACTGATACAAAGCACTGGTCCTCTAACATCCAATGCTTGTCTGTTTAGATGAGAAACGTGTGAGCTCAGTGAACGATGTAGTTCGTTTGAGCAGAAAAGTGACTGCCCTTACCTGAAAGGAAGTCTTGCTTGTAGGAAGACTCAGAGCCTGGGATTTAACTCCATTTCTGAAGGCCACCACACAGCATAGTTCTCATCCATGGATAACACTCTGCTTTAGAATGAGAAGTACTCTCTTGCTTTCTAGAGTCTCTAAGAAAGCAGGAAACGTGAGTGCGCTGAGAACAAAAGAACGGTGTTTCCTACACATACGGAACATATCTAGTCCAAGGCTTCTTCTGAAACTGATACAAAGCACTGGTCCTCTAACATCCAATGCTTGTCAGTTAAGAAGAGGAACGTGTGAGCTTCGTGAACGATGTAGTTCGTTTGAGCAGAAAAGTGACTGCCCTTACCTGAAACGAAGTCTTGCTTGTAGGAAGACTCAGAGCCTGGCATTTAACTCCATTTCTGAAGTGAAACACACAGCAGGGTTCTCATCCATTGATCACACTCTGCGTTAGAACAAGAAGCATACTCTTGCTTCCTAGAGTCTCTAAGACAGCAAGAAACGTGAGTTTGCTGAAAACAAAAGAACAGTGTTTCAACACATAAGGACCATATCTAGTCCAACTCTGCTTCTGAAACTGATACAAAGCACTGGTCCTCTAACATCCAATGCTTGTCTGTTTAGATGAGAAACATATGAGCTCCGTGAAAGATGTAGTTCCTTTGAGCTGAAAAGTGACTGCCCTTACCTGAAAGGAAGTGTTGCTTGTAGGAAGACATAGAGCATGGGATTTAACTACATTTATGAAGGGAAACACACAGCATAGTTTTCATCCACGGATCACACTCTGCTTTAGAGCGAGAAGCACACTCTTGCTTTCTAGATTCTCTAAGACAGCAGGAAATCTGAGCGTGCCCAGAACAAAAGAAGGGTGTTTCCTACACATATGGACCATATCTAGTCCAAATCTTCTTCTGAAACTGATACAATGCACTGGTCCTCTAACATCCAATGCTTGTCAGTTAAGATGAGAAACGTGTGAGCTCAGTGAATGATGTAGTTTGTTTGAGCAGAAAAGTGACTGCCCTTACCTGAAACGAAGTCTTGCTTGTAGGAATACATAGAGCCTGGGATTTAACTACTTTTCTGAAGGGAAACACAAAGCATAGTTTTCATCCATGGATCACACTCTGCTTTAGAGCGAGAAGCACACTCTTGCTTTCTAGAGTCTCTAAGACAGCAGGAAATCTGAGTGTGCCCAGAACAAAAGAAGGGTGTTTCCTACACATATGGACCATATCTAGTCCAAATCTTCTTCTGAAACTGATGCAAAGCACTGGTCCTCTAACATCCAATGCTTGTCTGTTAAGATGAGAATGTGTGAGCTCGGTGAAAGATGTAGTTCTTTTGAGCTGAAAAGTGACTGCCCTTACCTGAAACGAAGTCTTGCTTGTAGGGAGACTCAGAGCCTGGGATTTAACTCCATTTCTGAAGGGAAACACACAGCATAGTTCTCATCCATTGATCACACTCTGCTTTAGAGCAAGAAGCACGCTCTTGCTTTCTAGAGTCTCTAAGACAGCAGGTAACGTGAGTGTGCTGAGAACAAAAGAACGGTGTTTCCTACACATATGGACATTATATAGTCCAACTCTTCTTCTGAAATTGATACAAAGCACTGGTCCTCTAACATCCAATGATTGTCAGTTAAGATGAGAAACGTGTGAGCATCGTGAACGATGTAGTTCGTTTGAGCAGAAAACTGACTGCCCTTACCTGAAACGATGTCTTGCTTGTAGGAAGACTCAGAGCCTGGCATTTAACTCCATTTCTGAAGCCAAACACACAGCATAGTTCCCATCCATGGATCACACTCTGCTTTAGAGCGAGAAGTACGCTCTTGCATTCTAGAGTCTCTAAGACAGCAGGAAAAGTGAGTGTGCTGAGAACAAAAGAGCGGTGTAACCTACACATACGGACCATATCTAGTCCAACTCTTCTTCTGAAACTGATACAAAGCACTGGTCCTCTAACATCCAATGCTTGTCAGTTAAGATGAGAAAGATGTGAGCTCCGTGAAAGATGTAGTTCGTTTGAGCTGAAAAGTGACTGCCCTTACCTGAAACGAACTCTTGCTTGTAGGAAGACATAGAGCCTGGGATTTAACTACATTTATAAAGGGAAATACACAGCATAGTTTTCATCCATGGATCACACTCTGCTTTAGAGCGAGAAGCACACTCTTGCTTTCTAGAGTCTCTAAGACAGCAGGAAATCTGAGTGTGCCCAGAACAAAAGAAGGGTGTTTCCTACACATATGGACCATATCTAGTCCAAATCTTCTTCTGAAACTGATACAATGCACTGGTCTTCTAACATCCAATGCTTGTCAGTTAAGATGAGAAACGTGTGAGCTCAGTGAATGATGTAGTTCGTTTGAGCAGAAAAGTGACTGCCCTTACCTGAAACGAAGTCTTGCTTGTAGGAAGACTCAGAGCCTGGGATTTAACTCCATTTCTGAAGGCCACCACACAGCATAGTTCTCATCCATGGATAACACTCTGCTTTAGAATGAGAAGTACTCTCTTGCTTTCTAGAGTCTCTAAGAAAGCAGGAAACGTGAGTGCGCTGAGAACAAAAGAACGGTGTTTCCTACACATACGGACCATATCTAGTCCAAGTCTTCTTCTGAAACTGATACAAAGCACTGGTCCTCTAACATCCAATGATTGTCAGTTAAGAAGAGAAACGTGTGAGCTTCGTGAACGATGTAGTTCGTTTGAGCAGAAAAGTGACTGCCCTTACCTGAAACGAAGTCTTGCTTGTAGGAAGACTCAGAGCCTGGCATTTAACTCCATTTCTGAAGTGAAACACACAGCAGGGTTCTCATCCATTGATCACACTCTGCGTTAGAACAAGAAGCATACTCTTGCTTCCTACAGTCTCTAAGACAGCAAGAAACGTGAGTTTGCTGAAAAAAAAAGAACAGTGTTTCAACACATAAGGACCATATCTAGTCCAACTCTGCTTCTGAAACTGATACAAAGCACTGGTCCTCTAACATCCAATGCTTGTCTGTTTAGATGAGAAACATGTGAGCTCAGTGAATGATGTAGTTTGTTTGAGCAGAAAAGTGACTGCCCTTACCTGAAACGAAGTCTTGCTTGTAAGAATACATAGAGCCTGGGATTTAACTACTTTTCTGAAGGGAAACACAAAGCATAGTTTTCATCCATGGATCACACTCTGCTTTAGAGCGAGAAGCACACTCTTGCTTTCTAGAGTCTCTAAGACAGCAGGAAATCTGAGTGTGCCCAGAACAAAGGAAGGGTGTTTCCTACACATATGGACCATATCTAGTCCAAATCTTCTTCTGAAACTGATGCAAAGCACTGGTCCTCTAACATCCAATGCTTGTCTGTTAAGATGAGAACGTGTGAGCTCGGTGAAAGATGTAGTTCTTTTGAGCTGAAAAGTGACTGCCCTTACCTGAAACGAAGTCTTGCTTGTAGGGAGACTCAGAGCCTGGGATTTAACTCCATTTCTGAAGGGAAACACACAGCATAGTTCTCATCCTTTGATCACACTCTGCTTTAGAGCAAGAAGCACGCTCTTGCTTTCTAGAGTATCTAAGACAGCAGGTAACGTGAGTGTGCTGAGAACAAAAGAACGGTGTTTCCTACACATATGGACATTATATAGTCCAACTCTTCTTCTGAAATTGATACAAAGCACTGGTCCTCTAACATCCAATGATTGTCAGTTAAGATGAGAAACGTGTGAGCATTGTGAACGATGTAGTTCGTTTGAGCAGAAAACTGACTGCCCTTACCTGAAACGATGTCTTGCTTGTAGGAAGACTCAGAGCCTGGCATTTAACTCCATTTCTGAAGCCAAACACACAGCATAGTTCCCATGCATGGATCACACTCTGCTTTAGAGCGAGAAGTACGCTCTTACATTCTAGAGTCTCTAAGACAGCAGGAAACGTGAGTGTGCTGAGAACAAAAGAGCGGTGTAACCTACACATACGGACCATATCTAGTCCAACTCTTCTTCTGAAACTGATACAAAGCACTGGTCCTCTAACATCCAATGATTGTCAGTTAAGAAGAGAAACGTGTGAGCTTCGTGAACGATGTAGTTCGTTTGAGCAGAAAAGTGACTGCCCTTACCTGAAACGAAGTCTTGCTTGTAGGAAGACTCAGAGCCTGGCATTTAACTCAATTTCTGAAGTGAAACACACAGCAGGGTTCTCATCCATTGATCACACTCTGCGTTAGAACAAGAAGCATACTCTTGCTTCCTAGAGTCTCTAAGACTGCAAGAAACGTGAGTTTGCTGAAAACAAAAGAACAGTGTTTCAACACATAAGGACCATATCTAGTCCAACTCTGCTTCTGAAACTGATACAAAGCACTGGTCCTCTAACATCCAATGCTTGTCTGTTTAGATGAGAAACATGTGAGCTCCGTGAAAGATGTACTTCGTTTGAGCTGAAAAGTGACTGCCCTTACCTGAAACGAACTCTTGCTTGTAGGAAGACATAGAGCCTGGGATTTAACTACATTTATAAAGGGAAATACACAGCATAGTTTTCATCCATGGATCACACTCTGCTTTAGAGCGAGAAGCGCACTCTTGCTTTCTAGAGTCTCTAAGACAGCAGGAAATCTGAGTGTGCCCAGAACAAAAGAAGGGTGTTTCCTACACATATGGACCATATCTAGTCCAAATCTTCTTCTGAAACTGATACAATGCACTGGTCTTCTAACATCCAATGCTTGTCAGTTAAGATGAGAAACGTGTGAGCTCAGTGAACGATGTAGTTCGTTTGAGCAGAAAAGTGACTGCCCTTACCTGAAACGAAGTCTTGCTTGTAGGAAGACTCAGAGCCTGGGATTTAACTCCATTTCTGAAGGCCACCACACAGCATAGTTCTCATCCATGGATAACACTCTGCTTTAGAATGAGAAGTACTCTATTGCTTTCTAGAGTCTCTAAGAAAGCAGGAAACGTGAGTGCGCTGAGAACAAAAGAACGGTGTTTCCTACACATACGGACCATATCTAGTCCAAGTCTTCTTCTGAAACTGATACAAAGCACTGGTCCTCTAACATCCAATGCTTGTCAGTTAAGAAGAGAAACGTGTGAGCTTCGTGAACGATGTGGTTCGTTTGAGCAGAAAAGTGACTGCCCTTACCTGAAACGAAGTCTTGCTTGTAGGAAGACTCAGAGCCTGGCATTTAACTCCATTTCTGAAGTGAAACACACAGCAGGGTTCTCATCCATTGATCACACTCTGCGTTAGAACAAGAAGCATACTCTTGCTTCCTAGAGTCTCTAAGACAGCAAGAAACGTGAGTTTGCTGAAAACAAAAGAACAGTGTTTCAACACATAAGGACCATATCTAGTCCAACTCTGCTTCTGAAACTGATACAAAGCACTGGTCCTCTAACATCCAATGCTTGTCTGTTTAGATGAGAAACATGTGAGCTCCGTGAAAGATGTAGTTCGTTTGAGCTGAAAAGTGACTGCCCTTACCTGAAACGAAGTCTTGCTTGTAGGAAGACATAGAGCCTGGGATTTAACTACATTTATGAAGGGAAACACAGAGCATAGTTTTCATCCATGGATCACACTCTGCTTTAGAGCGAGAAGCACACTCTTGCTTTCTAGATTCTCTAAGACAGCAGGAAATCTGAGTGTGCCCAGAACAAAAGAAGAGTGTTTCCTACACATATGGACCATATCTAGTCCAAATCTTCTTCTGAAACTGATACAATGCACTGGTCCTCTAACATCCAATGCTTGTCAGTTAAGATGAGAAACGTGTGAGCTCAGTGAATGATGTAGTTTGTTTGAGCAGAAAAGTGACTGCCCTTACCTGAAACGAAGTCTTGCTTGTAGGAATACATAGAGCCTGGGATGTAACTCCATTTCTGAAGGGAAACACAAAGCATAGTTTTCATCCATGGATCACACTCTGCTTTAGAGCGAGAAGCACGCTCTTGCTTTCTAGAGTCTCTAAGAGAGCAGGAAACGTGAGTGTGCTGAGAACAAAAGAACGGTGTTTCCTACTCATACGGACCATATCTAGTCCAACTCTTCTTCTGAAACTGATACAAAGCACTGGTCCTCTAACATCCAATCCTTGTCAATTAAGATGAGAAACGTGTGAGGTTCGTGAACGATGTAGTTCGTTTGAGCAGAAAAGTGACTGCCCTTACCTGAATGGAAGTCTTCCTTGTAGGAAGACTCAGAGCCTGGGATTTAACTCCATTTCTGAAGTAAAACACACAGCAGTGTAATCTTCCATTGATCACACTCTGCTTTAGAACAAGAAGCACGCTCTTGCTTTCTAGACTCTCAAAGACAGCAGGAAACGTGAGTGTGCTGAGAACAAAAGAACGGTGTCTCCTACACATAGGGACCATATCTAGTCCAACTCTGCTTCTGAAACAGATACAAAGCACTGGTCCTCTAACATCCAATGCTTGTCAGTTAAGATGAGAAACGTGTGAGCTTCGTGAACGATGTTGTTCCTTTGAGCAGAAAACTGACTGCCCTTACCTGAAACGAAGTCTTGCTTGTAGGAAGACTCAGAGCCTGGGATTTAACTCCATTTCTGAAGTGAAACACACAGCAGGGTTCTCATCCATTGATCACACTCTGTGTTAGAATAAGAAGCATACTCTTGCTTCCTAGAGTCTCTAAGACAGCAAGAAACGTGACTTTGCTGAAAACAAAAGAACAGTGTTTCCTACCCATACGGACCATATCTAGTCCAACTCTGCTTCTGAAACTGATACAAAGCACTGGTCCTCTAACATCCAATGCTTGTCTGTTTAGATGAGAAACGTGTGAGCTCAGTGTACGATGTAGTTCGTTTGAGCAAAAAAGTGACTGCCCTTACCTGAAACGAATTCTTGCTTGTAGGAAGACTCAGAGCCTGGGATTTAACTCCATTTCTGAAGGCCACCACACAGCATAGTTCTCATCCATGGATAACACTCTGCTTTAGAATGAGAAGTACTCTCTTGCTTTCTAGAGTCTCTAAGAAAGCAGGAAACGTGAGTGCGCTGAGAACAAAAGAACGGTGTTTCCTACACATACGGAACATATCTAGTCCAAGGCTTCTTCTGAAACTGATACAAAGCACTGGTCCTCTAACATCCAATGCTTGTCTGTTTAGATGAGAAACATGTGAGCTCCGTGAAAGATGTAGTTCCTTTGAGCTGAAAAGTGACTGCCCTTACCTGAAACGAAGTCTTGCTTGTAGGAAGACATAGAGCCTGGGATTTAACTACATTTATGAAGGGAAACACAGAGCATAGTTTTCATCCATGGATCACACTCTGCTTTAGAGCGAGAAGCACACTCTTGCTTTCTAGATTCTCTAAGACAGCAGGAAATCTGAGCGTGCCCAGAACAAAAGAAGGGTGTTTCCTACACATATGGACCATATCTAGTCCAAATCTTCTTCTGAAACTGATACAATGCACTGGTCCTCTAACATCCAATGCTTGTCAGTTAAGATGAGAAACGTGTGAGCTCAGTGAATGATGTAGTTTGTTTGAGCAGAAAAGTGACTGCCCTTACCTGAAACGAAGTCTTGCTTGTAGGAATACATAGAGCCTGGGATTTAACTACTTTTCTGAAGGGAAACACAAAGCATAGTTTTCATCCATGGATCACACTCTGCTTTAGAGCGAGAAGCACACTCTTGCTTTCTAGAGTCTCTAAGACAGCAGGAAATCTGAGTGTGCCCAGAACAAAAGAAGGGTGTTTCCTACACATATGGACCATATCTAGTCCAAATCTTCTTCTGAAACTGATGCAAAGCACTGGTCCTCTAACATCCAATGCTTGTCTGTTAAGATGAGAATGTGTGAGCTCGGTGAAAGATGTAGTTCTTTTGAGCTGAAAAGTGACTGCCCTTACCTGAAACGAAGTCTTGCTTGTAGGAAGACTCAGAGCCTGGGATTTAACTCCATTTCTGAAGGGAAACACACAGCATAGTTCTCATCCATTGATCACACTCTGCTTTAGAGCAAGAAGCACGCTCTTGCTTTCTAGAGTCTCTAAGACAGCAGGTAACGTGAGTGTGCTGAGAACAAAAGAACGGTGTTTCCTACACATATGGACATTATATAGTCCAACTCTTCTTCTGAAATTGATACAAAGCACTGGTCCTCTAACATCCAATGATTGTCAGTTAAGATGAGAAACGTGTGAGCATCGTGAACGATGTAGTTCGTTTGAGCAGAAAACTGACTGCCCTTACCTGAAACGATGTCTTGCTTGTAGGAAGACTCAGAGCCTGGCATGTAACTCCATTTCTGAAGCCAAAAACACAGCATAGTTCCCATCCATGGATCACACTCTGCTTTAGAGCGAGAAGTACGCTCTTGCATTCTAGAGTCTCTAAGACAGCAGGAAACGTGAGTGTGCTGAGAACAAAAGAGCGGTGTAACCTACACATACGGACCATATCTAGTCCAACTCTTCTTCTGAAACTGATACAAAGCACTGGTCCTCTAACATCCAATGCTTGTCTGTTTAGATGAGAAACATGTGAGCTCAGTGAATGATGTAGTTTGTTTGAGCAGAAAAGTGACTGCCCTTACCTGAAACGAAGTCTTGCTTGTAAGAATACATAGAGCCTGGGATTTAACTACTTTTCTGAAGGGAAACACAAAGCATAGTTTTCATCCATGGATCACACTCTGCTTTAGAGCGAGAAGCACACTCTTGCTTTCTAGAGTCTCTAAGACAGCAGGAAATCTGAGTGTGCCCAGAACAAAAGAAGGGTGTTTCCTACACATATGGACCATATCTAGTCCAAATCTTCTTCTGAAACTGATGCAAAGCACTGGTCCTCTAACATCCAATGCTTGTCTGTTAAGATGAGAACGTGTGAGGTCGGTGAAAGATGTAGTTCTTTTGAGCTGAAAAGTGACTGCCCTTACCTGAAACGAAGTCTTGCTTGTAGGGAGACTCAGAGCCTGGGATTTAACTCCATTTCTGAAGGGAAACACACAGCATAGTTCTCATCCTTTGATCACACTCTGCTTTAGAGCAAGAAGCACGCTCTTGCTTTCTAGAGTCTCTAAGACAGCAGGTAACGTGAGTGTGCTGAGAACAAAAGAACGGTGTTTCCTACACATATGGACATTATATAGTCCAACTCTTCTTCTGAAATTGATACAAAGCACTGGTCCTCTAACATCCAATGATTGTCAGTTAAGATGAGAAACGTGTGAGCATCGTGAACGATGTAGTTCGTTTGAGCAGAAAACTGACTGCCCTTACCTGAAACGATGTCTTGCTTGTAGGAAGACTCAGAGCCTGGCATTTAACTCCATTTCTGAAGCCAAACACACAGCATAGTTCCCATCCATGGATCACACTCTGCTTTAGAGCGAGAAGTACGCTCTTGCATTCTAGAGTCTCTAAGACAGCAGGAAACGTGAGTGTGCTGAGAACAAAAGAGCGGTGTAACCTACACATACGGACCATATCTAGTCCAACTCTTCTTCTGAAACTGATACAAAGCACTGGTCCTCTAACATCCAATGCTTGTCAGTTAAGATGAGAAACATGTGAGCTCCGTGAAAGATGTAGTTCGTTTGAGCTGAAAAGTGACTGCCCTTACCTGAAACGAAGTCTTGCTTGTAGGGAGACTCAGAGCCTGGGATTTAACTCCATTTCTGAAGGGAAACACACAGCATAGTTCTCATCCATTGATCACACTCTGCTTTAGAGCAAGAAGCACGCTCTTGCTTTCTAGAGTCTCTAAGACAGCAGGTAACGTGAGTGTGCTGAGAACAAAAGAACGGTGTTTCCTACACATATCGACATTATATAGTCCAACTCTTCTTCTGAAATTGATACAAAGCACTGGTCCTCTAACATCCAATGATTGTCAGTTAAGATGAGAAACGTGTGAGCATCGTGAACGATGTAGTTCGTTTGAGCAGAAAACTGACTGCCCTTACCTGAAACGATGTCTTGCTTGTAGGAAGACTCAGAGCCTGGCATTTAACTCCATTTCTGAAGCCAAACACACAGCATAGTTCCCATCCATGGATCACACTCTGCTTTAGAGCGAGAAGTACGCTCTTGCATTCTAGAGTCTCTAAGACAGCAGGAAACGTGAGTGTGCTGAGAACAAAAGAGCGGTGTAACCTACACATACGGACCATATCTAGTCCAACTCTTCTTCTGAAACTGATACAAAGCACTGGTCCTCTAACATCCAATGCTTGTCAGTTAAGATGAGAAACATGTGAGCTCCGTGAAAGATGTACTTCGTTTGAGCTGAAAAGTGACTGCCCTTACCTGAAACGAACTCTTGCTTGTAGGAAGACATAGAGCCTGGGATTTAACTACATTTATAAAGGGAAATACACAGCATAGTTTTCATCCATGGATCACACTCTGCTTTAGAGCGAGAAGCACACTCTTGCTTTCTAGAGTCTCTAAGACAGCAGGAAATCTGAGTGTGCCCAGAACAAAAGAAGGGTGTTTCCTACACATATGGACCATATCTAGTCCAAATCTTCTTCTGAAACTGATACAATGCACTGGTCTTCTAACATCCAATGCTTGTCAGTTAAGATGAGAAACGTGTGAGCTCAGTGAACGATGTAGTTCGTTTGAGCAGAAAAGTGACTGCCCTTACCTGAAACGAAGTCTTGCTTGTAGGAAGACTCAGAGCCTGGGATTTAACTCCATTTCTGAAGGCCACCACACAGCATAGTTCTCATCCATGGATAACACTCTGCTTTAGAATGAGAAGTACTCTCTTGCTTTCTAGAGTCTCTAAGAAAGCAGGAAACGTGAGTGCGCTGAGAACAAAAGAACGGTGTTTCCTACACATACGGACCATATCTAGTCCAAGTCTTCTTCTGAAACTGATACAAAGCACTGGTCCTCTAACATCCAATGCTTGTCAGTTAAGAAGAGAAACGTGTGAGCTTCGTGAACGATGTGGTTCGTTTGAGCAGAAAAGTGACTACCCTTACCTGAAACGAAGTCTTGCTTGTAGGAAGACTCAGAGCCTGGCATTTAACTCCATTTCTGAAGTGAAACACACAGCAGGGTTCTCATCCATTGATCACACTCTGCGTTAGAACAAGAAGCATACTCTTGCTTCCTAGAGTCTCTAAGACAGCAAGAAACGTGAGTTTGCTGAAAACAAAAGAACAGTGTTTCAACACATAAGGACCATATCTAGTCCAACTCTGCTTCTGAAACTGATACAAAGCACTGGTCCTCTAACATCCAATGCTTGTCTGTTTAGATGAGAAACATGTGAGCTCCGTGAAAGATGTAGTTCGTTTGAGCTGAAAAGTGACTGCCCTTACCTGAAACGAAGTCTTGCTTGTAGGAAGACATAGAGCCTGGGATTTAACTACATTTATGAAGGGAAACACAGAGCATAGTTTTCATCCATGGATCACACTCTGCTTTAGAGCGAGAAGCACACTCTTGCTTTCTAGATTCTCTAAGACAGCAGGAAATCTGAGTGTGCCCAGAACAAAAGAAGGGTGTTTCCTACACATATGGACCATATCTAGTCCAAATCTTCTTCTGAAACTGATACAATGCACTGGTCCTCTAACATCCAATGCTTGTCAGTTAAGATGAGAAACGTGTGAGCTCAGTGAATGATGTAGTTTGTTTGAGCAGAAAAGTGACTGCCCTTACCTGAAACGAAGTCTTGCTTGTAGGAATACATAGAGCCTGGGATGTAACTCCATTTCTGAAGGGAAACACAAAGCATAGTTTTCATCCATGGATCACACTCTGCTTTAGAGCGAGAAGCACACTCTTGCTTTCTAGAGTCTCTAAGACAGCAGGAAATCTGAGTGTGCCCAGAACAAAAGAAGGGTGTTTCCTACACATATGGACCATATCTAGTCCAAATCTTCTTCTGAAACTGATGCAAAGCACTGGTCCTCTAACATCCAATGCTTGTCTGTTAAGATGAGAACGTGTGAGCTCGGTGAAAGATGTAGTTCTTTTGAGCTGAAAAGTGACTGCCCTTACCTGAAACGAAGTCTTGCTTGTAGGGAGACTCAGAGCCTGGGATTTAACTCCATTTCTGAAGGGAAACACACAGCATAGTTCTCATCCATTGATCACACTCTGCTTTAGAGCAAGAAGCACGCTCTTGCTTTCTAGAGTCTCTAAGACAGCAGGTAACGTGAGTGTGCTGAGAACAAAAGAACGGTGTTTCCTACACATATCGACATTATATAGTCCAACTCTTCTTCTGAAATTGATACAAAGCACTGGTCCTCTAACATCCAATGATTGTCAGTTAAGATGAGAAACGTGTGAGCATCGTGAACGATGTAGTTCGTTTGAGCAGAAAACTGACTGCCCTTACCTGAAACGATGTCTTGCTTGTAGGAAGACTCAGAGCCTGGCATTTAACTCCATTTCTGAAGCCAAACACACAGCATAGTTCCCATCCATGGATCACACTCTGCTTTAGAGCGAGAAGTACGCTCTTGCATTCTAGAGTCTCTAAGACAGCAGGAAACGTGAGTGTGCTGAGAACAAAAGAGCGGTGTAACCTACACATACGGACCATATCTAGTCCAACTCTTCTTCTGAAACTGATACAAAGCACTGGTCCTCTAACATCCAATGCTTGTCAGTTAAGATGAGAAACATGTGAGCTCCGTGAAAGATGTAGTTCGTTTGAGCTGAAAAGTGACTGCCCTTACCTGAAACGAAGTCTTGCTTGTAGGGAGACTCAGAGCCTGGGATTTAACTCCATTTCTGAAGGGAAACACACAGCATAGTTCTCATCCATTGATCACACTCTGCTTTAGAGCAAGAAGCACGCTCTTGCTTTCTAGAGTCTCTAAGACAGCAGGTAACGTGAGTGTGCTGAGAACAAAAGAACGGTGTTTCCTACACATATCGACATTATATAGTCCAACTCTTCTTCTGAAATTGATACAAAGCACTGGTCCTCTAACATCCAATGATTGTCAGTTAAGATGAGAAACGTGTGAGCATCGTGAACGATGTAGTTCGTTTGAGCAGAAAACTGACTGCCCTTACCTGAAACGATGTCTTGCTTGTAGGAAGACTCAGAGCCTGGCATTTAACTCCATTTCTGAAGCCAAACACACAGCATAGTTCCCATCCATGGATCACACTCTGCTTTAGAGCGAGAAGTACGCTCTTGCATTCTAGAGTCTCTAAGACAGCAGGAAACGTGAGTGTGCTGAGAACAAAAGAGCGGTGTAACCTACACATACGGACCATATAGTCCAACTCTTCTTCTGAAACTGATACAAAGCACTGGTCCTCTAACATCCAATGCTTGTCAGTTAAGATGAGAAACATGTGAGCTCTGTGAAAGATGTAGTTCGTTTGAGCTGAAAAGTGACTGCCCTTACCTGAAACGAACTCTTGCTTGTAGGAAGACATAGAGCCTGGGATTTAACTACATTTATAAAGGGAAATACACAGCATAGTTTTTATCCATGGATCACACTCTGCTTTAGAGCGAGAAGCACACTCTTGCTTTCTAGAGTCTCTAAGACAGCAGGAAATCTGAGTGTGCCCAGAACAAAAGAAGGGTGTTTCCTACACATATGGACCATATCTAGTCCAAATCTTCTTCTGAAACTGATACAATGCACTGGTCTTCTAACATCCAATGCTTGTCAGTTAAGATGAGAAACGTGTGAGCTCAGTGAACGATGTAGTTCGTTTGAGCAGAAAAGTGACTGCCCTTACCTGAAACGAAGTCTTGCTTGTAGGAAGACTCAGAGCCTGGGATTTAACTCCATTTCTGAAGGGAAACACACAGCATAGTTCTCATCCATTGATCACACTCTGCTTTAGAGCAAGAAGCACGCTCTTGCTTTCTAGAGTCTCTAAGACAGCAGGTAACGTGAGTGTGCTGAGAACAAAAGAACGGTGTTTCCTACACATATGGACATTATATAGTCCAACTCTTCTTCTGAAATTGATACAAAGCACTGGTCCTCTAACATCCAATGATTGTCAGTTAAGATGAGAAACGTGTGAGCATCGTGAACGATGTAGTTCGTTTGAGCAGAAAACTGACTGCCCTTACCTGAAACGATGTCTTGCTTGTAGGAAGACTCAGAGCCTGGCATTTAACTCCATTTCTGAAGCCAAACACACAGCATAGTTCCCATCCATGGATCACACTCTGCTTTAGAGCGAGAAGTACGCTCTTGCATTCTAGAGTCTCTAAGACAGCAGGAAACGTGAGTGTGCTGAGAACAAAAGAGCGGTGTAACCTACACATACGGACCATATCTAGTCCAACTCTTCATCTGAAACTGATACAAAGCACTGGTCCTCTAACATCCAATGCTTGTCAGTTAAGATGAGAAACATGTGAGCTCCGTGAAAGATGTAGTTCGTTTGAGCTGAAAAGTGACTGCCCTTACCTGAAACGAACTCTTGCTTGTAGGAAGACATAGAGCCTGGGATTTAACTACATTTATAAAGGGAAATACACAGCATAGTTTTCATCCATGGATCACACTCTGCTTTAGAGCGAGAAGCACACTCTTGCTTTCTAGAGTCTCTAAGACAGCAGGAAATCTGAGTGTGCCCAGAACAAAAGAAGGGTGTTTCCTACACATATGGACCATATCTAGTCCAAATCTTCTTCTGAAACTGATACAATGCACTGGTCTTCTAACATCCAATGCTTGTCAGTTAAGATGAGAAACGTGTGAGCTCAGTGAACGATGTAGTTCGTTTGAGCAGAAAAGTGACTGCCCTTACCTGAAACGAAGTCTTGCTTGTAGGAAGACTCAGAGCCTGGGATTTAACTCCATTTCTGAAGGCCACCACACAGCATAGTTCTCATCCATGGATAACACTCTGCTTTAGAATGAGAAGTACTCTCTTGCTTTCTAGAGTCTCTAAGAAAGCAGGAAACGTGAGTGCGCTGAGAACAAAAGAACGGTGTTTCCTACACATACGGACCATATCTAGTCCAAGTCTTCTTCTGAAACTGATACAAAGCACTGGTCCTCTAACATCCAATGCTTGTCAGTTAAGAAGAGAAACGTGTGAGCTTCGTGAACGATGTGGGTCGTTTGAGCAGAAAAGTGACTGCCCTTACCTGAAACGAAGTCTTGCTTGTAGGAAGACTCAGAGCCTGGCATTTAACTCCATTTCTGAAGTGAAACACACAGCAGGGTTCTCATCCATTGATCACACTCTGCGTTAGAACAAGAAGCATACTCTTGCTTCCTAGAGTCTCTAAGACAGCAAGAAACGTGAGTTTGCTGAAAACAAAAGAACAGTGTTTCAACACATAAGGACCATATCTAGTCCAACTCTGCTTCTGAAACTGATACAAAGCACTGGTCCTCTAACATCCAATGCTTGTCTGTTTAGATGAGAAACATGTGAGCTCCGTGAAAGATGTAGTTCGTTTGAGGTGAAAAGTGACTGCCCTTACCTGAAACGAAGTCTTGCTTGTAGGAAGACATAGAGCCTGGGATTTAACTACATTTATGAAGGGAAACACAGAGCATAGTTTTCATCCATGGATCACACTCTGCTTTAGAGCGAGAAGCACACTCTTGCTTTCTAGATTCTCTAAGACAGCAGGAAATCTGAGTGTGCCCAGAACAAAAGAAGGGTGTTTCCTACACATATGGACCATATCTAGTCCAAATCTTCTTCTGAAACTGATACAATGCACTGGTCCTCTAACATCCAATGCTTGTCAGTTAAGATGAGAAACGTGTGAGCTCAGTGAATGATGTAGTTTGTTTGAGCAGAAAAGTGACTGCCCTTACCTGAAACGAAGTCTTGCTTGTAGGAATACATAGAGCCTGGGATGTAACTCCATTTCTGAAGGGAAACACAAAGCATAGTTTTCATCCATGGATCACACTCTGCTTTAGAGCGAGAAGCACACTCTTGCTTTCTAGAGTCTCTAAGAGAGCAGGAAATCTGAGTGTGCCCAGAACAAAAGAAGGGTGTTTCCTACACATATGGACCATATCTAGTCCAAATCTTCTTCTGAAACTGATGCAAAGCACTGGTCCTCTAACATCCAATGCTTGTCTGTTAAGATGAGAACGTGTGAGCTCGGTGAAAGATGTAGTTCTTTTGAGCTGAAAAGTGACTGCCCTTACCTGAAACGAAGTCTTGCTTGTAGGGAGACTCAGAGCCTGGGATTTAACTCCATTTCTGAAGGGAAACACACAGCATAGTTCTCATCCATTGATCACACTCTGCTTTAGAGCAAGAAGCACGCTCTTGCTTTCTAGAGTCTCTAAGACAGCAGGTAACGTGAGTGTGCTGAGAACAAAAGAACGGTGTTTCCTACACATATGGACATTATATAGTCCAACTCTTCTTCCTAAATTGATACAAAGCACTGGTCCTCTAACATCCAATGATTGTCAGTTAAGATGAGAAACGTGTGAGCATCGTGAACGATGTAGTTCGTTTGAGCAGAAAACTGACTGCCCTTACCTGAAACGATGTCTTGCTTGTAGGAAGACTCAGAGCCTGGCATTTAACTCCATTTCTGAAGCCAAACACACAGCATAGTTCCCATCCATGGATCACACTCTGCTTTAGAGCGAGAAGTACGCTCTTGCATTCTAGAGTCTCTAAGACAGCAGGAAACGTGAGTGTGCTGAGAACAAAAGAGCGGTGTAACCTACACATACGGACCATATCTAGTCCAACTCTTCTTCTGAAACTGATACAAAGCACTGGTCCTCTAACATCCAATGCTTGTCAGTTAAGATGAGAAACATGTGAGCTCCGTGAAAGATGTAGTTCGTTTGAGCTGAAAAGTGACTGCCCTTACCTGAAACGAACTCTTGCTTGTAGGAAGACATAGAGCCTGGGATTTAACTACATTTATAAAGGGAAATACACAGCATAGTTTTCATCCATGGATCACACTCTGCTTTAGAGCGAGAAGCACACTCTTGCTTTCTAGAGTCTCTAAGACAGCAGGAAATCTGAGTGTGCCCAGAACAAAAGAAGGGTGTTTCCTACACATATGGACCATATCTAGTCCAAATCTTCTTCTGAAACTGATACAATGCACTGGTCTTCTAACATCCAATGCTTGTCAGTTAAGATGAGAAACGTGTGAGCTCAGTGAACGATGTAGTTCGTTTGAGCAGAAAAGTGACTGCCCTTACCTGAAACGAAGTCTTGCTTGTAGGAAGACTCAGAGCCTGGGATTTAACTCCATTTCTGAAGGCCACCACACAGCATAGTTCTCATCCATGGATAACACTCTGCTTTAGAATGAGAAGTACTCTCTTGCTTTCTAGAGTCTCTAAGAAAGCAGGAAACGTGAGTGCGCTGAGAACAAAAGAACGGTGTTTCCTACACATACGGACCATATCTAGTCCAAGTCTTCTTCTGAAACTGATACAAAGCACTGGTCCTCTAACATCCAATGCTTGTCAGTTAAGAAGAGAAACGTGTGAGCTTCGTGAACGATGTAGTTCGTTTGAGCAGAAAAGTGACTGCCCTTACCTGAAACGAAGTCTTGCTTGTAGGAAGACTCAGAGCCTGGCATTTAACTCCATTTCTGAAGTGAAACACACAGCAGGGTTCTCATCCATTGATCACACTCTGCGTTAGAACAAGAAGCATACTCTTGCTTCCTAGAGTCTCTAAGACAGCAAGAAACGTGAGTTTGCTGAAAACAAAAGAACAGTGTTTCAACACATAAGGACCATATCTAGTCCAACTCTGCTTCTGAAACTGATACAAAGCACTGGTCCTCTAACATCCAATGCTTGTCTGTTTAGATGAGAAACATGTGAGCTCCGTGAAAGATGTAGTTCGTTTGAGCTGAAAAGTGACTGCCCTTACCTGAAACGAAGTCTTGCTTGTAGGAAGACATAGAGCCTGGGATTTAACTACATTTATGAAGGGAAACACAGAGCATAGTTTTCATCCATGGATCACACTCTGCTTTAGAGCGAGAAGCACACTCTTGCTTTCTAGATTCTCTAAGACAGCAGGAAATCTGAGTGTGCCCAGAACAAAAGAAGGGTGTTTCCTACACATATGGACCATATCTAGTCCAAATCTTCTTCTGAAACTGATGCAAAGCACTGGTCCTCTAACATCCAATGCTTGTCTGTTAAGATGAGAACGTGTGAGCTCGGTGAAAGATGTAGTTCTTTTGAGCTGAAAAGTGACTGCCCTTACCTGAAACGAAGTCTTGCTTGTAGGGAGACTCAGAGCCTGGGATTTAACTCCATTTCTGAAGGGAAACACACAGCATAGTTCTCATCCATTGATCACACTCTGCTTTAGAGCAAGAAGCACGCTCTTGCTTTCTAGAGTCTCTAAGACAGCAGGTAACGTGAGTGTGCTGAGAACAAAAGAACGGAGTTTCCTACACATATGGACATTATATAGTCCAACTCTTCTTCCTAAATTGATACAAAGCACTGGTCCTCTAACATCCAATGATTGTCAGTTAAGATGAGAAACGTGTGAGCATCGTGAACGATGTAGTTCGTTTGAGCAGAAAACTGACTGCCCTTACCTGAAACGATGTCTTGCTTGTAGGAAGACTCAGAGCCTGGCATTTAACTCCATTTCTGAAGCCAAACACACAGCATAGTTCCCATCCATGGATCACACTCTGCTTTAGAGCGAGAAGTACGCTCTTGCATTCTAGAGTCTCTAAGACAGCAGGAAACGTGAGTGTGCTGAGAACAAAAGAGCGGTGTAACCTACACATACGGACCATATCTAGTCCAACTCTTCTTCTGAAACTGATACAAAGCACTGGTCCTCTAACATCCAATGCTTGTCAGTTAAGATGAGAAACATGTGAGCTCCGTGAAAGATGTAGTTCGTTTGAGCTGAAAAGTGACTGCCCTTACCTGAAACGAACTCTTGCTTGTAGGAAGACATAGAGCCTGGGATTTAACTACATTTATAAAGGGAAATACACAGCATAGTTTTCATCCATGGATCACACTCTGCTTTAGAGCGAGAAGCACACTCTTGCTTTCTAGAGTCTCTAAGACAGCAGGAAATCTGAGTGTGCCCAGAACAAAAGAAGGGTGTTTCCTACACATATGGACCATATCTAGTCCAAATCTTCTTCTGAAACTGATACAATGCACTGGTCTTCTAACATCCAATGCTTGTCAGTTAAGATGAGAAACGTGTGAGCTCAGTGAACGATGTAGTTCGTTTGAGCAGAAAAGTGACTGCCCTTACCTGAAACGAAGTCTTGCTTGTAGGAAGACTCAGAGCCTGGGATTTAACTCCATTTCTGAAGGCCACCACACAGCATAGTTCTCATCCCTGGATAACACTCTGCTTTAGAATGAGAAGTACTCTCTTGCTTTCTAGAGTCTCTAAGAAAGCAGGAAACGTGAGTGCGCTGAGAACAAAAGAACGGTGTTTCCTACACATACGGACCATATCTAGTCCAAGTCTTCTTCTGAAACTGATACAAAGCACTGGTCCTCTAACATCCAATGCTTGTCAGTTAAGAAGAGAAACGTGTGAGCTTCGTGAACGATGTGGTTCGTTTGAGCAGAAAAGTGACTGCCCTTACCTGAAACGAAGTCTTGCTTGTAGGAAGACTCAGAGCCTGGCATTTAACTCCATTTCTGAAGTGAAACACACAGCAGGGTTCTCATCCATTGATCACACTCTGCGTTAGAACAAGAAGCATACTCTTGCTTCCTAGAGTCTCTAAGACAGCAAGAAACGTGAGTTTGCTGAAAACAAAAGAACAGTGTTTCAACACATAAGGACCATATCTAGTCCAACTCTGCTTCTGAAACTGATACAAAGCACTGGTCCTCTAACATCCAATGCTTGTCTGTTTAGATGAGAAACATGTGAGCTCCGTGAAAGATGTAGTTCGTTTGAGCTGAAAAGTGACTGCCCTTACCTGAAACGAAGTCTTGCTTGTAGGAAGACATAGAGCCTGGGATTTAACTACATTTATGAAGGGAAACACAGAGCATAGTTTTCATCCATGGATCACACTCTGCTTTAGAGCGAGAAGCACACTCTTGCTTTCTAGATTCTCTAAGACAGCAGGAAATCTGAGTGTGCCCAGAACAAAAGAAGGGTGTTTCCTACACATATGGACCATATCTAGTCCAAATCTTCTTCTGAAACTGATACAATGCACTGGTCCTCTAACATCCAATGCTTGTCAGTTAAGATGAGAAACGTGTGAGCTCAGTGAATGATGTAGTTTGTTTGAGCAGAAAAGTGACTGCCCTTACCTGAAACGAAGTCTTGCTTGTAGGAATACATAGAGCCTGGGATGTAACTCCATTTCTGAAGGGAAACACAAAGCATAGTTTTCATCCATGGATCACACTCTGCTTTAGAGCGAGAAGCACACTCTTGCTTTCTAGAGTCTCTAAGACAGCAGGAAATCTGAGTGTGCCCAGAACAAAAGAAGGGTGTTTCCTACACATATGGACCATATCTAGTCCAAATCTTCTTCTGAAACTGATGCAAAGCACTGGTCCTCTAACATCCAATGCTTGTCAGTTAAGATGAGAAACGTGTGAGCTCAGTGAACGATGTAGTTCGTTTGAGCAGAAAAGTGACTGCCCTTACCTGAAACGAAGTCTTGCTTGTAGGAAGACTCAGAGCCTGGGATTTAACTCCATTTCTGAAGGCCACCACACAGCATAGTTCTCATCCATGGATAACACTCTGCTTTAGAATGAGAAGTACTCTCTTGCTTTCTAGAGTCTCTAAGAAAGCAGGAAACGTGAGTGCGCTGAGAACAAAAGAACGGTGTTTCCTACACATACGGACCATATCTAGTCCAAGTCTTCTTCTGAAACTGATACAAAGCACTGGTCCTCTAACATCCAATGCTTGTCAGTTAAGAAGAGAAACGTGTGAGCTTCGTGAACGATGTAGTTCGTTTGAGCAGAAAAGTGACTGCCCTTACCTGAAACGAAGTCTTGTTTGTAGGAAGACTCAGAGCCTGGCATTTAACTCCATTTCTGAAGTGAAACACACAGCAGGGTTCTCATCCATTGATCACACTCTGCGTTAGAACAAGAAGCATACTCTTGCTTCCTAGAGTCTCTAAGACAGCAAGAAACGTGAGTTTGCTGAAAACAAAAGAACAGTGTTTCAACACATAAGGACCATATCTAGTCCAACTCTGCTTCTGAAACTGATACAAAGCACTGGTCCTCTAACATCCAATGCTTGTCTGTTTAGATGAGAAACATGTGAGCTCCGTGAAAGATGTAGTTCGTTTGAGCTGAAAAGTGACTGCCCTTACCTGAAACGAAGTCTTGCTTGTAGGAAGACATAGAGCCTGGGATTTAACTACATTTATGAAGGGAAACACAGAGCATAGTTTTCATCCATGGATCACACTCTGCTTTAGAGCGAGAAGCACACTCTTGCTTTCTAGATTCTCTAAGACAGCAGGAAATCTGAGTGTGCCCAGAACAAAAGAAGGGTGTTTCCTACACATATGGACCATATCTAGTCCAAATCTTCTTCTGAAACTGATGCAAAGCACTGGTCCTCTAACATCCAATGCTTGTCTGTTAAGATGAGAACGTGTGAGCTCGGTGAAAGATGTAGTTCTTTTGAGCTGAAAAGTGACTGCCCTTACCTGAAACGAAGTCTTGCTTGTAGGGAGACTCAGAGCCTGGGATTTAACTCCATTTCTGAAGGGAAACACACAGCATAGTTCTCATCCATTGATCACACTCTGCTTTAGAGCAAGAAGCACGCTCTTGCTTTCTAGAGTCTCTAAGACAGCAGGTAACGTGAGTGTGCTGAGAACAAAAGAACGGTGTTTCCTACACATATGGACATTATATAGTCCAACTCTTCTTCCTAAATTGATACAAAGCACTGGTCCTCTAACATCCAATGATTGTCAGTTAAGATGAGAAACGTGTGAGCATCGTGAACGATGTAGTTCGTTTGAGCAGAAAACTGACTGCCCTTACCTGAAACGATGTCTTGCTTGTAGGAAGACTCAGAGCCTGGCATTTAACTCCATTTCTGAAGCCAAACACACAGCATAGTTCCCATCCATGGATCACACTCTGCTTTAGAGCGAGAAGTACGCTCTTGCATTCTAGAGTCTCTAAGACAGCAGGAAACGTGAGTGTGCTGAGAACAAAAGAGCGGTGTAACCTACACATACGGACCATATCTAGTCCAACTCTTCTTCTGAAACTGATACAAAGCACTGGTCCTCTAACATCCAATGCTTGTCAGTTAAGATGAGAAACATGTGAGCTCCGTGAAAGATGTAGTTCGTTTGAGCTGAAAAGTGACTGCCCTTACCTGAAACGAACTCTTGCTTGTAGGAAGACATAGAGCCTGGGATTTAACTACATTTATAAAGGGAAATACACAGCATAGTTTTCATCCATGGATCACACTCTGCTTTAGAGCGAGAAGCACACTCTTGCTTTCTAGAGTCTCTAAGACAGCAGGAAATCTGAGTGTGCCCAGAACAAAAGAAGGGTGTTTCCTACACATATGGACCATATCTAGTCCAAATCTTCTACTGAAACTGATACAATGCACTGGTCTTCTAACATCCAATGCTTGTCAGTTAAGATGAGAAACGTGTGAGCTCAGTGAACGATGTAGTTCGTTTGAGCAGAAAAGTGACTGCCCTTACCTGAAACGAAGTCTTGCTTGTAGGAAGACTCAGAGCCTGGGATTTAACTCCATTTCTGAAGGCCACCACACAGCATAGTTCTCATCCCTGGATAACACTCTGCTTTAGAATGAGAAGTACTCTCTTGCTTTCTAGAGTCTCTAAGAAAGCAGGAAACGTGAGTGCGCTGAGAACAAAAGAACGGTGTTTCCTACACATACGGACCATATCTAGTCCAAGTCTTCTTCTGAAACTGATACAAAGCACTGGTCCTCTAACATCCAATGCTTGTCAGTTAAGAAGAGAAACGTGTGAGCTTCGTGAACGATGTGGTTCGTTTGAGCAGAAAAGTGACTGCCCTTACCTGAAACGAAGTCTTGCTTGTAGGAAGACTCAGAGCCTGGCATTTAACTCCATTTCTGAAGTGAAACACACAGCAGGGTTCTCATCCATTGATCACACTCTGCGTTAGAACAAGAAGCATACTCTTGCTTCCTAGAGTCTCTAAGACAGCAAGAAACGTGAGTTTGCTGAAAACAAAAGAACAGTGTTTCAACACATAAGGACCATATCTAGTCCAACTCTGCTTCTGAAACTGATACAAAGCACTGGTCCTCTAACATCCAATGCTTGTCTGTTTAGATGAGAAACATGTGAGCTCCGTGAAAGATGTAGTTCGTTTGAGCTGAAAAGTGACTGCCCTTACCTGAAACGAAGTCTTGCTTGTAGGAAGACATAGAGCCTGGGATTTAACTACATTTATGAAGGGAAACACAGAGCATAGTTTTCATCCATGGATCACACTCTGCTTTAGAGCGAGAAGCACACTCTTGCTTTCTAGATTCTCTAAGACAGCAGGAAATCTGAGTGTGCCCAGAACAAAAGAAGGGTGTTTCCTACACATATGGACCATATCTAGTCCAAATCTTCTTCTGAAACTGATACAATGCACTGGTCCTCTAACATCCAATGCTTGTCAGTTAAGATGAGAAACGTGTGAGCTCAGTGAATGATGTAGTTTGTTTGAGCAGAAAAGTGACTGCCCTTACCTGAAACGAAGTCTTGCTTGTAGGAATACATAGAGCCTGGGATGTAACTCCATTTCTGAAGGGAAACACAAAGCATAGTTTTCATCCATGGATCACACTCTGCTTTAGAGCGAGAAGCACACTCTTGCTTTCTAGAGTCTCTAAGACAGCAGGAAATCTGAGTGTGCCCAGAACAAAAGAAGGGTGTTTCCTACACATATGGACCATATCTAGTCCAAATCTTCTTCTGAAACTGATGCAAAGCACTGGTCCTCTAACATCCAATGCTTGTCTGTTAAGATGAGAACGTGTGAGCTCGGTGAAAGATGTAGTTCTTTTGAGCTGAAAAGTGACTGCCCTTACCTGAAACGAAGTCTTGCTTGTAGGGAGACTCAGAGCCTGGGATTTAACTCCATTTCTGAAGGGAAACACACAGCATAGTTCTCATCCATTGATCACACTCTGCTTTAGAGCAAGAAGCACGCTCTTGCTTTCTAGAGTCTCTAAGACAGCAGGTAACGTGAGTGTGCTGAGAACAAAAGAACGGTGTTTCCTACACATATCGACATTATATAGTCCAACTCTTCTTCTGAAATTGATACAAAGCACTGGTCCTCTAACATCCAATGATTGTCAGTTAAGATGAGAAACGTGTGAGCATCGTGAACGATGTAGTTCGTTTGAGCAGAAAACTGACTGCCCTTACCTGAAACGATGTCTTGCTTGTAGGAAGACTCAGAGCCTGGCATTTAACTCCATTTCTGAAGCCAAACACACAGCATAGTTCCCATCCATGGATCACACTCTGCTTTAGAGCGAGAAGTATGCTCTTGCATTCTAGAGTCTCTAAGACAGCAGGAAACGTGAGTGTGCTGAGAACAAAAGAGCGGTGTAACCTACACATACGGACCATATCTAGTCCAACTCTTCTTCTGAAACTGATACAAAGCACTGGTCCTCTAACATCCAATGCTTGTCAGTTAAGATGAGAAACATGTGAGCTCCGTGAAAGATGTAGTTCGTTTGAGCTGAAAAGTGACTGCCCTTACCTGAAACGAAGTCTTGCTTGTAGGGAGACTCAGAGCCTGGGATTTAACTCCATTTCTGAAGGGAAACACACAGCATAGTTCTCATCCATTGATCACACTCTGCTTTAGAGCAAGAAGCACGCTCTTGCTTTCTAGAGTCTCTAAGACAGCAGGTAACGTGAGTGTGCTGAGAACAAAAGAACGGTGTTTCCTACACATATCGACATTATATAGTCCAACTCTTCTTCTGAAATTGATACAAAGCACTGGTCCTCTAACATCCAATGATTGTCAGTTAAGATGAGAAACGTGTGAGCATCGTGAACGATGTAGTTCGTTTGAGCAGAAAACTGACTGCCCTTACCTGAAACGATGTCTTGCTTGTAGGAAGACTCAGAGCCTGGCATTTAACTCCATTTCTGAAGCCAAACACACAGCATAGTTCCCATCCATGGATCACACTCTGCTTTAGAGCGAGAAGTACGCTCTTGCATTCTAGAGTCTCTAAGACAGCAGGAAACGTGAGTGTGCTGAGAACAAAAGAGCAGTGTAACCTACACATACGGACCATATCTAGTCCAACTCTTCTTCTGAAACTGATACAAAGCACTGGTCCTCTAACATCCAATGCTTGTCAGTTAAGATGAGAAACATGTGAGCTCCGTGAAAGATGTAGTTCGTTTGAGCTGAAAAGTGACTGCCCTTACCTGAAACGAACTCTTGCTTGTAGGAAGACATAGAGCCTGGGATTTAACTACATTTATAAAGGGAAATACACAGCATAGTTTTTATCCATGGATCACACTCTGCTTTAGAGCGAGAAGCACACTCTTGCTTTCTAGAGTCTCTAAGACAGCAGGAAATCTGAGTGTGCCCAGAACAAAAGAAGGGTGTTTCCTACACATATGGACCATATCTAGTCCAAATCTTCTTCTGAAACTGATACAATGCACTGGTCTTCTAACATCCAATGCTTGTCAGTTAAGATGAGAAACGTGTGAGCTCAGTGAACGATGTAGTTCGTTTGAGCAGAAAAGTGACTGCCCTTACCTGAAACGAAGTCTTGCTTGTAGGAAGACTCAGAGCCTGGGATTTAACTCCATTTCTGAAGGCCACCACACAGCATAGTTCTCATCCATGGATAACACTCTGCTTTAGAATGAGAAGTACTCTCTTGCTTTCTAGAGTCTCTAAGAAAGCAGGAAACGTGAGTGCGCTGAGAACCAAAGAACGGTGTTTCCTACACATACGGACCATATCTAGTCCAAGTCTTCTTCTGAAACTGATACAAAGCACTGGTCCTCTAACATCCAATGCTTGTCGGTTAAGAAGAGAAACGTGTGGGCTTCGTGAACGATGTGGGTCGTTTGAGCAGAAAAGTGACTGCCCTTACCTGAAACGAAGTCTTGCTTGTAGGAAGACTCAGAGCCTGGCATTTAACTCCATTTCTGAAGTGAAACACACAGCAGGGTTCTCATCCATTGATCACACTCTGCGTTAGAACAAGAAGCATACTCTTGCTTCCTAGAGTCTCTAAGACAGCAAGAAACGTGAGTTTGCTGAAAACAAAAGAACAGTGTTTCAACACATAAGGACCATATCTAGTCCAACTCTGCTTCTGAAACTGATACAAAGCACTGGTCCTCTAACATCCAATGCTTGTCTGTTTAGATGAGAAACATGTGAGCTCCGTGAAAGATGTAGTTCGTTTGAGCTGAAAAGTGACTGCCCTTACCTGAAACGAAGTCTTGCTTGTAGGAAGACATAGAGCCTGGGATTTAACTACATTTATGAAGGGAAACACAGAGCATAGTTTTCATCCATGGATCACACTCTGCTTTAGAGCGAGAAGCACACTCTTGCTTTCTAGATTCTCTAAGACAGCAGGAAATCTGAGTGTGCCCAGAACAAAAGAAGGGTGTTTCCTACACATATGGACCATATCTAGTCCAAATCTTCTTCTGAAACTGATACAATGCACTGGTCCTCTAACATCCAATGCTTGTCAGTTAAGATGAGAAACGTGTGAGCTCAGTGAATGATGTAGTTTGTTTGAGCAGAAAAGTGACTGCCCTTACCTGAAACGAAGTCTTGCTTGTAGGAATACATAGAGCCTGGGATGTAACTCCATTTCTGAAGGGAAACACAAAGCATAGTTTTCATCCATGGATCACACTCTGCTTTAGAGCGAGAAGCACACTCTTGCTTTCTAGAGTCTCTAAGACAGCAGGAAATCTGAGTGTGCCCAGAACAAAAGAAGGGTGTTTCCTACACATATGGACCATATCTAGTCCAAATCTTCTTCTGAAACTGATGCAAAGCACTGGTCCTCTAACATCCAATGCTTGTCTGTTAAGATGAGAACGTGTGAGCTCGGTGAAAGATGTAGTTCTTTTGAGCTGAAAAGTGACTGCCCTTACCTGAAACGAAGTCTTGCTTGTAGGGAGACTCAGAGCCTGGGATTTAACTCCATTTCTGAAGGGAAACACACAGCATAGTTCTCATCCATTGATCACACTCTGCTTTAGAGCAAGAAGCACGCTCTTGCTTTCTAGAGTCTCTAAGACAGCAGGTAACGTGAGTGTGCTGAGAACAAAAGAACGGTGTTTCCTACACATATGGACATTATATAGTCCAACTCTTCTTCCTAAATTGATACAAAGCACTGGTCCTCTAACATCCAATGATTGTCAGTTAAGATGAGAAACGTGTGAGCATCGTGAACGATGTAGTTCGTTTGAGCAGAAAACTGACTGCCCTTACCTGAAACGATGTCTTGCTTGTAGGAAGACTCAGAGCCTGGCATTTAACTCCATTTCTGAAGCCAAACACACAGCATAGTTCCCATCCATGGATCACACTCTGCTTTAGAGCGAGAAGTACGCTCTTGCATTCTAGAGTCTCTAAGACAGCAGGAAACGTGAGTGTGCTGAGAACAAAAGAGCGGTGTAACCTACACATACGGACCATATCTAGTCCAACTCTTCTTCTGAAACTGATACAAAGCACTGGTCCTCTAACATCCAATGCTTGTCAGTTAAGATGAGAAACATGTGAGCTCCGTGAAAGATGTAGTTCGTTTGAGCTGAAAAGTGACTGCCCTTACCTGAAACGAACTCTTGCTTGTAGGAAGACATAGAGCCTGGGATTTAACTACATTTATAAAGGGAAATACACAGCATAGTTTTCATCCATGGATCACACTCTGCTTTAGAGCGAGAAGCACACTCTTGCTTTCTAGAGTCTCTAAGACAGCAGGAAATCTGAGTGTGCCCAGAACAAAAGAAGGGTGTTTCCTACACATATGGACCATATCTAGTCCAAATCTTCTTCTGAAACTGATACAATGCACTGGTCTTCTAACATCCAATGCTTGTCAGTTAAGATGAGAAACGTGTGAGCTCAGTGAACGATGTAGTTCGTTTGAGCAGAAAAGTGACTGCCCTTACCTGAAACGAAGTCTTGCTTGTAGGAAGACTCAGAGCCTGGGATTTAACTCCATTTCTGAAGGCCACCACACAGCATAGTTCTCATCCATGGATCACACTCTGCTTTAGAGCGAGAAGCACACTCTTGCTTTCTAGAGTCTCTAAGACAGCAGGAAATCTGAGTGTGCCCAGAACAAAAGAACGGTGTTTCCTACACATACGGACCATATCTAGTCCAAGTCTTCTTCTGAAACTGATACAAAGCACTGGTCCTCTAACATCCAATGCTTGTCAGTTAAGAAGAGAAACGTGTGAGCTTCGTGAACGATGTGGTTCGTTTGAGCAGAAAAGTGACTGCCCTTACCTGAAACGAAGTCTTGCTTGTAGGAAGACTCAGAGCCTGGCATTTAACTCCATTTCTGAAGTGAAACACACAGCAGGGTTCTCATCCATTGATCACACTCTGCGTTAGAACAAGAAGCATACTCTTGCTTCCTAGAGTCTCTAAGACAGCAAGAAACGTGAGTTTGCTGAAAACAAAAGAACAGTGTTTCAACACATAAGGACCATATCTAGTCCAACTCTGCTTCTGAAACTGATACAAAGCACTGGTCCTCTAACATCCAATGCTTGTCTGTTTAGATGAGAAACATGTGAGCTCCGTGAAAGATGTAGTTCGTTTGAGCTGAAAAGTGACTGCCCTTACCTGAAACGAAGTCTTGCTTGTAGGAAGACATAGAGCCTGGGATTTAACTACATTTATGAAGGGAAACACAGAGCATAGTTTTCATCCATGGATCACACTCTGCTTTAGAGCGAGAAGCACACTCTTGCTTTCTAGATTCTCTAAGACAGCAGGAAATCTGAGTGTGCCCAGAACAAAAGAAGGGTGTTTCCTACACATATGGACCATATCTAGTCCAAATCTTCTTCTGAAACTGATACAATGCACTGGTCCTCTAACATCCAATGCTTGTCAGTTAAGATGAGAAACGTGTGAGCTCAGTGAATGATGTAGTTTGTTTGAGCAGAAAAGTGACTGCCCTTACCTGAAACGAAGTCTTTCTTGTAGGAATACATAGAGCCTGGGATGTAACTCCATTTCTGAAGGGAAACACAAAGCATAGTTTTCATCCATGGATCACACTCTGCTTTAGAGCGAGAAGCACACTCTTGCTTTCTAGAGTCTCTAAGACAGCAGGAAATCTGAGTGTGCCCAGAACAAAAGAAGGGTGTTTCCTACACATATGGACCATATCTAGTCCAAATCTTCTTCTGAAACTGATGCAAAGCACTGGTCCTCTAACATCCAATGCTTGTCTGTTAAGATGAGAACGTGTGAGCTCGGTGAAAGATGTAGTTCTTTTGAGCTGAAAAGTGACTGCCCTTACCTGAAACGAAGTCTTGCTTGTAGGGAGACTCAGAGCCTGGGATTTAACTCCATTTCTGAAGGGAAACACACAGCATAGTTCTCATCCATTGATCACACTCTGCTTTAGAGCAAGAAGCACGCTCTTGCTTTCTAGAGTCTCTAAGACAGCAGGTAACGTGAGTGTGCTGAGAACAAAAGAACGGTGTTTCCTACACATATGGACATTATATAGTCCAACTCTTCTTCCTAAATTGATACAAAGCACTGGTCCTCTAACATCCAATGATTGTCAGTTAAGATGAGAAACGTGTGAGCATCGTGAACGATGTAGTTCGTTTGAGCAGAAAACTGACTGCCCTTACCTGAAACGATGTCTTGCTTGTAGGAAGACTCAGAGCCTGGCATTTAACTCCATTTCTGAAGCCAAACACACAGCATAGTTCCCATCCATGGATCACACTCTGCTTTAGAGCGAGAAGTACGCTCTTGCATTCTAGAGTCTCTAAGACAGCAGGAAACGTGAGTGTGCTGAGAACAAAAGAGCGGTGTAACCTACACATACGGACCATATCTAGTCCAACTCTTCTTCTGAAACTGATACAAAGCACTGGTCCTCTAACATCCAATGCTTGTCAGTTAAGATGAGAAACATGTGAGCTCCGTGAAAGATGTAGTTCGTTTGAGCTGAAAAGTGACTGCCCTTACCTGAAACGAACTCTTGCTTGTAGGAAGACATAGAGCCTGGGATTTAACTACATTTATAAAGGGAAATACACAGCATAGTTTTCATCCATGGATCACACTCTGCTTTAGAGCGAGAAGCACACTCTTGCTTTCTAGAGTCTCTAAGACAGCAGGAAATCTGAGTGTGCCCAGAACAAAAGAAGGGTGTTTCCTACACATATGGACCATATCTAGTCCAAATCTTCTTCTGAAACTGATACAATGCACTGGTCTTCTAACATCCAATGCTTGTCAGTTAAGATGAGAAACGTGTGAGCTCAGTGAACGATGTAGTTCGTTTGAGCAGAAAAGTGACTGCCCTTACCTGAAATGAAGTCTTGCTTGTAGGAAGACTCAGAGCCTGGGATTTAACTCCATTTCTGAAGGCCACCACACAGCATAGTTCTCATCCATGGATAACACTCTGCTTTAGAATGAGAAGTACTCTCTTGCTTTCTAGAGTCTCTAAGAAAGCAGGAAACGTGAGTGCGCTGAGAACCAAAGAACGGTGTTTCCTACACATACGGACCATATCTAGTCCAAGTCTTCTTCTGAAACTGATACAAAGCACTGGTCCTCTAACATCCAATGCTTGTCAGTTAAGAAGAGAAACGTGTGAGCTTCGTGAACGATGTGGGTCGTTTGAGCAGAAAAGTGACTGCCCTTACCTGAAACGAAGTCTTGCTTGTAGGAAGACTCAGAGCCTGGCATTTAACTCCATTTCTGAAGTGAAACACACAGCAGGGTTCTCATCCATTGATCACACTCTGCGTTAGAACAAGAAGCATACTCTTGCTTCCTAGAGTCTCTAAGACAGCAAGAAACGTGAGTTTGCTGAAAACAAAAGAACAGTGTTTCAACACATAAGGACCATATCTAGTCCAACTCTGCTTCTGAAACTGTTACAAAGCACTGGTCCTCTAACATCCAATGCTTGTCTGTTTAGATGAGAAACATGTGAGCTCCGTGAAAGATGTAGTTCGTTTGAGCTGAAAAGTGACTGCCCTTACCTGAAACGAAGTCTTGCTTGTAGGAAGACATAGAGCCTGGGATTTAACTACATTTATGAAGGGAAACACAGAGCATAGTTTTCATCCATGGATCACACTCTGCTTTAGAGCGAGAAGCACACTCTTGCTTTCTAGATTCTCTAAGACAGCAGGAAATCTGAGTGTGCCCAGAACAAAAGAAGGGTGTTTCCTACACATATGGACCATATCTAGTCCAAATCTTCTTCTGAAACTGATACAATGCACTGGTCCTCTAACATCCAATGCTTGTCAGTTAAGATGAGAAACGTGTGAGCTCAGTGAATGATGTAGTTTGTTTGAGCAGAAAAGTGACTGCCCTTACCTGAAACGAAGTCTTGCTTGTAGGAATACATAGAGCCTGGGATGTAACTCCATTTCTGAAGGGAAACACAAAGCATAGTTTTCATCCATGGATCACACTCTGCTTTAGAGCGAGAAGCACACTCTTGCTTTCTAGAGTCTCTAAGACAGCAGGAAATCTGAGTGTGCCCAGAACAAAAGAAGGGTGTTTCCTACACATATGGACCATATCTAGTCCAAATCTTCTTCTGAAACTGATGCAAAGCACTGGTCCTCTAACATCCAATGCTTGTCTGTTAAGATGAGAACGTGTGAGCTCGGTGAAAGATGTAGTTCTTTTGAGCTGAAAAGTGACTGCCCTTACCTGAAACGAAGTCTTGCTTGTAGGGAGACTCAGAGCCTGGGATTTAACTCCATTTCTGAAGGGAAACACACAGCATAGTTCTCATCCATTGATCACACTCTGCTTTAGAGCAAGAAGCACGCTCTTGCTTTCTAGAGTCTCTAAGACAGCAGGTAACGTGAGTGTGCTGAGAACAAAAGAACGGTGTTTCCTACACATATGGACATTATATAGTCCAACTCTTCTTCTGAAATTGATACAAAGCACTGGTCCTCTAACATCCAATGATTGTCAGTTAAGATGAGAAACGTGTGAGCATCGTGAACGATGTAGTTCGTTTGAGCAGAAAACTGACTGCCCTTACCTGAAACGATGTCTTGCTTGTAGGAAGACTCAGAGCCTGGCATTTAACTCCATTTCTGAAGCCAAACACACAGCATAGTTCCCATCCATGGATCACACTCTGCTTTAGAGCGAGAAGTACGCTCTTGCATTCTAGAGTCTCTAAGACAGCAGGAAACGTGAGTGTGCTGAGAACAAAAGAGCGGTGTAACCTACACATACGGACCATATCTAGTCCAAATCTTCTTCTGAAACTGATACAAAGCACTGGTCCTCTAACATCCAATGCTTGTCAGTTAAGATGAGAAACATGTGAGCTCCGTGAAAGATGTAGTTCGTTTGAGCTGAAAAGTGACTGCCCTTACCTGAAATGAACTCTTGCTTGTAGGAAGACATAGAGCCTGGGATTTAACTACATTTATAAAGGGAAATACACAGCATAGTTTTCATCCATGGATCGCACTCTGCTTTAGAGCGAGAAGCACACTCTTGCTTTCTAGATTCTCTAAGACAGCAGGAAATCTGAGTGTGCCCAGAACAAAAGAAGGGTGTTTCCTACACATATGGACCATATCTAGTCCAAATCTTCTTCTGAAACTGATACAATGCACTGGTCTTCTAACATCCAATGCTTGTCAGTTAAGATGAGAAACGTGTGAGCTCAGTGAACGATGTAGTTCGTTTGAGCAGAAAAGTGACTGCCCTTACCTGAAACGAAGTCTTGCTTGTAGGAAGACTCAGAGCCTGGGATTTAACTCCATTTCTGAAGGCCACCACACAGCATAGTTCTCATCCATGGATAACACTCTGCTTTAGAATGAGAAGTACTCTCTTGCTTTCTAGAGTCTCTAGAAAGCAGGAAACGTGAGTGCGCTGAGAACAAAAGAACGGTGTTTCCTACACATACGGACCATATCTAGTCCAAGTCTTCTTCTGAAACTGATACAAAGCACTGGTCCTCTAACATCCAATGCTTGTCAGTTAAGAAGAGAAACGTGTGAGCTTCGTGAACGATGTAGTTCGTTTGAGCAGAAAAGTGACTGCCCTTACCTGAAACGAAGTCTTGCTTGTAGGAAGACTCAGAGCCTGGCATTTAACTCCATTTCTGAAGTGAAACACACAGCAGGGTTCTCATCCATTGATCACACTCTGCGTTAGAACAAGAAGCATACTCTTGCTTCCTAGAGTCTCTAAGACAGCAAGAAACGTGAGTTTGCTGAAAACAAAAGAACAGTGTTTCAACACATAAGGACCATATCTAGTCCAACTCTGCTTCTGAAACTGATACAAAGCACTGGTCCTCTAACATCCAATGCTTGTCTGTTTAGATGAGAAACATGTGAGCTCCGTGAAAGATGTAGTTCGTTTGAGCTGAAAAGTGACTGCCCTTACCTGAAACGAAGTCTTGCTTGTAGGAAGACATAGAGCCTGGGATTTAACTACATTTATGAAGGGAAACACAGAGCATAGTTTTCATCCATGGATCACACTCTGCTTTAGAGCGAGAAGCACACTCTTGCTTTCTAGATTCTCTAAGACAGCAGGAAATCTGAGTGTGCCCAGAACAAAAGAAGGGTGTTTCCTACACATATGGACCATATCTAGTCCAAATCTTCTTCTGAAACTGATACAATGCACTGGTCCTCTAACATCCAATGCTTGTCAGTTAAGATGAGAAACGTGTGAGCTCAGTGAATGATGTAGTTTGTTTGAGCAGAAAAGTGACTGCCCTTACCTGAAACGAAGTCTTGCTTGTAGGAATACATAGAGCCTGGGATGTAACTCCATTTCTGAAGGGAAACACAAAGCATAGTTTTCATCCATGGATCACACTCTGCTTTAGAGCGAGAAGCACACTCTTGCTTTCTAGAGTCTCTAAGACAGCAGGAAATCTGAGTGTGCCCAGAACAAAAGAAGGGTGTTTCCTACACATATGGACCATATCTAGTCCAAATCTTCTTCTGAAACTGATGCAAAGCACTGGTCCTCTAACATCCAATGCTTGTCAGTTAAGATGAGAAACGTGTGAGCTCAGTGAACGATGTAGTTCGTTTGAGCAGAAAAGTGACTGCCCTTACCTGAAACGAAGTCTTGCTTGTAGGAAGACTCAGAGCCTGGGATTTAACTCCATTTCTGAAGGCCACCACACAGCATAGTTCTCATCCATGGATAACACTCTGCTTTAGAATGAGAAGTACTCTCTTGCTTTCTAGAGTCTCTAAGAAAGCAGGAAACGTGAGTGCGCTGAGAACAAAAGAACGGTGTTTCCTACACATACGGACCATATCTAGTCCAAGTCTTCTTCTGAAACTGATACAAAGCACTGGTCCTCTAACATCCAATGCTTGTCAGTTAAGAAGAGAAACGTGTGAGCTTCGTGAACGATGTAGTTCGTTTGAGCAGAAAAGTGACTGCCCTTACCTGAAACGAAGTCTTGCTTGTAGGAAGACTCAGAGCCTGGCATTTAACTCCATTTCTGAAGTGAAACACACAGCAGGGTTCTCATCCATTGATCACACTCTGCGTTAGAACAAGAAGCATACTCTTGCTTCCTAGAGTCTCTAAGACAGCAAGAAACGTGAGTTTGCTGAAAACAAAAGAACAGTGTTTCAACACATAAGGACCATATCTAGTCCAACTCTGCTTCTGAAACTGATACAAAGCACTGGTCCTCTAACATCCAATGCTTGTCTGTTTAGATGAGAAACATGTGAGCTCCGTGAAAGATGTAGTTCGTTTGAGCTGAAAAGTGACTGCCCTTACCTGAAACGAAGTCTTGCTTGTAGGAAGACATAGAGCCTGGGATTTAACTACATTTATGAAGGGAAACACAGAGCATAGTTTTCATCCATGGATCACACTCTGCTTTAGAGCGAGAAGCACACTCTTGCTTTCTAGATTCTCTAAGACAGCAGGAAATCTGAGTGTGCCCAGAACAAAAGAAGGGTGTTTCCTACACATATGGACCATATCTAGTCCAAATCTTCTTCTGAAACTGATGCAAAGCACTGGTCCTCTAACATCCAATGCTTGTCTGTTAAGATGAGAACGTGTGAGCTCGGTGAAAGATGTAGTTCTTTTGAGCTGAAAAGTGACTGCCCTTACCTGAAACGAAGTCTTGCTTGTAGGGAGACTCAGAGCCTGGGATTTAACTCCATTTCTGAAGGGAAACACACAGCATAGTTCTCATCCATTGATCACACTCTGCTTTAGAGCAAGAAGCACGCTCTTGCTTTCTAGAGTCTCTAAGACAGCAGGTAACGTGAGTGTGCTGAGAACAAAAGAACGGTGTTTCCTACACATATGGACATTATATAGTCCAACTCTTCTTCCTAAATTGATACAAAGCACTGGTCCTCTAACATCCAATGATTGTCAGTTAAGATGAGAAACGTGTGAGCATCGTGAACGATGTAGTTCGTTTGAGCAGAAAACTGACTGCCCTTACCTGAAACGATGTCTTGCTTGTAGGAAGACTCAGAGCCTGGCATTTAACTCCATTTCTGAAGCCAAACACACAGCATAGTTCCCATCCATGGATCACACTCTGCTTTAGAGCGAGAAGTACGCTCTTGCATTCTAGAGTCTCTAAGACAGCAGGAAACGTGAGTGTGCTGAGAACAAAAGAGCGGTGTAACCTACACATACGGACCATATCTAGTCCAACTCTTCTTCTGAAACTGATACAAAGCACTGGTCCTCTAACATCCAATGCTTGTCAGTTAAGATGAGAAACATGTGAGCTCCGTGAAAGATGTAGTTCGTTTGAGCTGAAAAGTGACTGCCCTTACCTGAAACGAACTCTTGCTTGTAGGAAGACATAGAGCCTGGGATTTAACTACATTTATAAAGGGAAATACACAGCATAGTTTTCATCCATGGATCACACTCTGCTTTAGAGCGAGAAGCACACTCTTGCTTTCTAGAGTCTCTAAGACAGCAGGAAATCTGAGTGTGCCCAGAACAAAAGAAGGGTGTTTCCTACACATATGGACCATATCTAGTCCAAATCTTCTTCTGAAACTGATACAATGCACTGGTCTTCTAACATCCAATGCTTGTCAGTTAAGATGAGAAACGTGTGAGCTCAGTGAACGATGTAGTTCGTTTGAGCAGAAAAGTGACTGCCCTTACCTGAAACGAAGTCTTGCTTGTAGGAAGACTCAGAGCCTGGGATTTAACTCCATTTCTGAAGGCCACCACACAGCATAGTTCTCATCCCTGGATAACACTCTGCTTTAGAATGAGAAGTACTCTCTTGCTTTCTAGAGTCTCTAAGAAAGCAGGAAACGTGAGTGCGCTGAGAACAAAAGAACGGTGTTTCCTACACATACGGACCATATCTAGTCCAAGTCTTCTTCTGAAACTGATACAAAGCACTGGTCCTCTAACATCCAATGCTTGTCAGTTAAGAAGAGAAACGTGTGAGCTTCGTGAACGATGTGGTTCGTTTGAGCAGAAAAGTGACTGCCCTTACCTGAAACGAAGTCTTGCTTGTAGGAAGACTCAGAGCCTGGCATTTAACTCCATTTCTGAAGTGAAACACACAGCAGGGTTCTCATCCATTGATCACACTCTGCGTTAGAACAAGAAGCATACTCTTGCTTCCTAGAGTCTCTAAGACAGCAAGAAACGTGAGTTTGCTGAAAACAAAAGAACAGTGTTTCAACACATAAGGACCATATCTAGTCCAACTCTGCTTCTGAAACTGATACAAAGCACTGGTCCTCTAACATCCAATGCTTGTCTGTTTAGATGAGAAACATGTGAGCTCCGTGAAAGATGTAGTTCGTTTGAGCTGAAAAGTGACTGCCCTTACCTGAAACGAAGTCTTGCTTGTAGGAAGACATAGAGCCTGGGATTTAACTACATTTATGAAGGGAAACACAGAGCATAGTTTTCATCCATGGATCACACTCTGCTTTAGAGCGAGAAGCACACTCTTGCTTTCTAGATTCTCTAAGACAGCAGGAAATCTGAGTGTGCCCAGAACAAAAGAAGGGTGTTTCCTACACATATGGACCATATCTAGTCCAAATCTTCTTCTGAAACTGATACAATGCACTGGTCCTCTAACATCCAATGCTTGTCAGTTAAGATGAGAAACGTGTGAGCTCAGTGAATGATGTAGTTTGTTTGAGCAGAAAAGTGACTGCCCTTACCTGAAACGAAGTCTTGCTTGTAGGAATACATAGAGCCTGGGATGTAACTCCATTTCTGAAGGGAAACACAAAGCATAGTTTTCATCCATGGATCACACTCTGCTTTAGAGCGAGAAGCACACTCTTGCTTTCTAGAGTCTCTAAGACAGCAGGAAATCTGAGTGTGCCCAGAACAAAAGAAGGGTGTTTCCTACACATATGGACCATATCTAGTCCAAATCTTCTTCTGAAACTGATGCAAAGCACTGGTCCTCTAACATCCAATGCTTGTCTGTTAAGATGAGAACGTGTGAGCTCGGTGAAAGATGTAGTTCTTTTGAGCTGAAAAGTGACTGCCCTTACCTGAAACGAAGTCTTGCTTGTAGGGAGACTCAGAGCCTGGGATTTAACTCCATTTCTGAAGGGAAACACACAGCATAGTTCTCATCCATTGATCACACTCTGCTTTAGAGCAAGAAGCACGCTCTTGCTTTCTAGAGTCTCTAAGACAGCAGGTAACGTGAGTGTGCTGAGAACAAAAGAACGGTGTTTCCTACACATATCGACATTATATAGTCCAACTCTTCTTCTGAAATTGATACAAAGCACTGGTCCTCTAACATCCAATGATTGTCAGTTAAGATGAGAAACGTGTGAGCATCGTGAACGATGTAGTTCGTTTGAGCAGAAAACTGACTGCCCTTACCTGAAACGATGTCTTGCTTGTAGGAAGACTCAGAGCCTGGCATTTAACTCCATTTCTGAAGCCAAACACACAGCATAGTTCCCATCCATGGATCACACTCTGCTTTAGAGCGAGAAGTACGCTCTTGCATTCTAGAGTCTCTAAGACAGCAGGAAACGTGAGTGTGCTGAGAACAAAAGAGCGGTGTAACCTACACATACGGACCATATCTAGTCCAACTCTTCTTCTGAAACTGATACAAAGCACTGGTCCTCTAACATCCAATGCTTGTCAGTTAAGATGAGAAACATGTGAGCTCCGTGAAAGATGTAGTTCGTTTGAGCTGAAAAGTGACTGCCCTTACCTGAAACGAAGTCTTGCTTGTAGGGAGACTCAGAGCCTGGGATTTAACTCCATTTCTGAAGGGAAACACACAGCATAGTTCTCATCCATTGATCACACTCTGCTTTAGAGCAAGAAGCACGCTCTTGCTTTCTAGAGTCTCTAAGACAGCAGGTAACGTGAGTGTGCTGAGAACAAAAGAACGGTGTTTCCTACACATATCGACATTATATAGTCCAACTCTTCTTCTGAAATTGATACAAAGCACTGGTCCTCTAACATCCAATGATTGTCAGTTAAGATGAGAAACGTGTGAGCATCGTGAACGATGTAGTTCGTTTGAGCAGAAAACTGACTGCCCTTACCTGAAACGATGTCTTGCTTGTAGGAAGACTCAGAGCCTGGCATTTAACTCCATTTCTGAAGCCAAACACACAGCATAGTTCCCATCCATGGATCACACTCTGCTTTAGAGCGAGAAGTACGCTCTTGCATTCTAGAGTCTCTAAGACAGCAGGAAACGTGAGTGTGCTGAGAACAAAAGAGCGGTGTAACCTACACATACGGACCATATCTAGTCCAACTCTTCTTCTGAAACTGATACAAAGCACTGGTCCTCTAACATCCAATGCTTGTCAGTTAAGATGAGAAACATGTGAGCTCCGTGAAAGATGTAGTTCGTTTGAGCTGAAAAGTGACTGCCCTTACCTGAAACGAACTCTTGCTTGTAGGAAGACATAGAGCCTGGGATTTAACTACATTTATAAAGGGAAATACACAGCATAGTTTTTATCCATGGATCACACTCTGCTTTAGAGCGAGAAGCACACTCTTGCTTTCTAGAGTCTCTAAGACAGCAGGAAATCTGAGTGTGCCCAGAACAAAAGAAGGGTGTTTCCTACACATATGGACCATATCTAGTCCAAATCTTCTTCTGAAACTGATACAATGCACTGGTCTTCTAACATCCAATGCTTGTCAGTTAAGATGAGAAACGTGTGAGCTCAGTGAACGATGTAGTTCGTTTGAGCAGAAAAGTGACTGCCCTTACCTGAAACGAAGTCTTGCTTGTAGGAAGACTCAGAGCCTGGGATTTAACTCCATTTCTGAAGGCCACCACACAGCATAGTTCTCATCCATGGATAACACTCTGCTTTAGAATGAGAAGTACTCTCTTGCTTTCTAGAGTCTCTAAGAAAGCAGGAAACGTGAGTGCGCTGAGAACCAAAGAACGGTGTTTCCTACACATACGGACCATATCTAGTCCAAGTCTTCTTCTGAAACTGATACAAAGCACTGGTCCTCTAACATCCAATGCTTGTCGGTTAAGAAGAGAAACGTGTGGGCTTCGTGAACGATGTGGGTCGTTTGAGCAGAAAAGTGACTGCCCTTACCTGAAACGAAGTCTTGCTTGTAGGAAGACTCAGAGCCTGGCATTTAACTCCATTTCTGAAGTGAAACACACAGCAGGGTTCTCATCCATTGATCACACTCTGCGTTAGAACAAGAAGCATACTCTTGCTTCCTAGAGTCTCTAAGACAGCAAGAAACGTGAGTTTGCTGAAAACAAAAGAACAGTGTTTCAACACATAAGGACCATATCTAGTCCAACTCTGCTTCTGAAACTGATACAAAGCACTGGTCCTCTAACATCCAATGCTTGTCTGTTTAGATGAGAAACATGTGAGCTCCGTGAAAGATGTAGTTCGTTTGAGCTGAAAAGTGACTGCCCTTACCTGAAACGAAGTCTTGCTTGTAGGAAGACATAGAGCCTGGGATTTAACTACATTTATGAAGGGAAACACAGAGCATAGTTTTCATCCATGGATCACACTCTGCTTTAGAGCGAGAAGCACACTCTTGCTTTCTAGATTCTCTAAGACAGCAGGAAATCTGAGTGTGCCCAGAACAAAAGAAGGGTGTTTCCTACACATATGGACCATATCTAGTCCAAATCTTCTTCTGAAACTGATACAATGCACTGGTCCTCTAACATCCAATGCTTGTCAGTTAAGATGAGAAACGTGTGAGCTCAGTGAATGATGTAGTTTGTTTGAGCAGAAAAGTGACTGCCCTTACCTGAAACGAAGTCTTGCTTGTAGGAATACATAGAGCCTGGGATGTAACTCCATTTCTGAAGGGAAACACAAAGCATAGTTTTCATCCATGGATCACACTCTGCTTTAGAGCGAGAAGCACACTCTTGCTTTCTAGAGTCTCTAAGACAGCAGGAAATCTGAGTGTGCCCAGAACAAAAGAAGGGTGTTTCCTACACATATGGACCATATCTAGTCCAAATCTTCTTCTGAAACTGATGCAAAGCACTGGTCCTCTAACATCCAATGCTTGTCTGTTAAGATGAGAACGTGTGAGCTCGGTGAAAGATGTAGTTCTTTTGAGCTGAAAAGTGACTGCCCTTACCTGAAACGAAGTCTTGCTTGTAGGGAGACTCAGAGCCTGGGATTTAACTCCATTTCTGAAGGGAAACACACAGCATAGTTCTCATCCATTGATCACACTCTGCTTTAGAGCAAGAAGCACGCTCTTGCTTTCTAGAGTCTCTAAGACAGCAGGTAACGTGAGTGTGCTGAGAACAAAAGAACGGTGTTTCCTACACATATGGACATTATATAGTCCAACTCTTCTTCCTAAATTGATACAAAGCACTGGTCCTCTAACATCCAATGATTGTCAGTTAAGATGAGAAACGTGTGAGCATCGTGAACGATGTAGTTCGTTTGAGCAGAAAACTGACTGCCCTTACCTGAAACGATGTCTTGCTTGTAGGAAGACTCAGAGCCTGGCATTTAACTCCATTTCTGAAGCCAAACACACAGCATAGTTCCCATCCATGGATCACACTCTGCTTTAGAGCGAGAAGTACGCTCTTGCATTCTAGAGTCTCTAAGACAGCAGGAAACGTGAGTGTGCTGAGAACAAAAGAGCGGTGTAACCTACACATACGGACCATATCTAGTCCAACTCTTCTTCTGAAACTGATACAAAGCACTGGTCCTCTAACATCCAATGCTTGTCAGTTAAGATGAGAAACATGTGAGCTCCGTGAAAGATGTAGTTCGTTTGAGCTGAAAAGTGACTGCCCTTACCTGAAACGAACTCTTGCTTGTAGGAAGACATAGAGCCTGGGATTTAACTACATTTATAAAGGGAAATACACAGCATAGTTTTCATCCATGGATCACACTCTGCTTTAGAGCGAGAAGCACACTCTTGCTTTCTAGAGTCTCTAAGACAGCAGGAAATCTGAGTGTGCCCAGAACAAAAGAAGGGTGTTTCCTACACATATGGACCATATCTAGTCCAAATCTTCTTCTGAAACTGATACAATGCACTGGTCTTCTAACATCCAATGCTTGTCAGTTAAGATGAGAAACGTGTGAGCTCAGTGAACGATGTAGTTCGTTTGAGCAGAAAAGTGACTGCCCTTACCTGAAACGAAGTCTTGCTTGTAGGAAGACTCAGAGCCTGGGATTTAACTCCATTTCTGAAGGCCACCACACAGCATAGTTCTCATCCATGGATCACACTCTGCTTTAGAGCGAGAAGCACACTCTTGCTTTCTAGAGTCTCTAAGACAGCAGGAAATCTGAGTGTGCCCAGAACAAAAGAACGGTGTTTCCTACACATACGGACCATATCTAGTCCAAGTCTTCTTCTGAAACTGATACAAAGCACTGGTCCTCTAACATCCAATGCTTGTCAGTTAAGAAGAGAAACGTGTGAGCTTCGTGAACGATGTGGTTCGTTTGAGCAGAAAAGTGACTGCCCTTACCTGAAACGAAGTCTTGCTTGTAGGAAGACTCAGAGCCTGGCATTTAACTCCATTTCTGAAGTGAAACACACAGCAGGGTTCTCATCCATTGATCACACTCTGCGTTAGAACAAGAAGCATACTCTTGCTTCCTAGAGTCTCTAAGACAGCAAGAAACGTGAGTTTGCTGAAAACAAAAGAACAGTGTTTCAACACATAAGGACCATATCTAGTCCAACTCTGCTTCTGAAACTGATACAAAGCACTGGTCCTCTAACATCCAATGCTTGTCTGTTTAGATGAGAAACATGTGAGCTCCGTGAAAGATGTAGTTCGTTTGAGCTGAAAAGTGACTGCCCTTACCTGAAACGAAGTCTTGCTTGTAGGAAGACATAGAGCCTGGGATTTAACTACATTTATGAAGGGAAACACAGAGCATAGTTTTCATCCATGGATCACACTCTGCTTTAGAGCGAGAAGCACACTCTTGCTTTCTAGATTCTCTAAGACAGCAGGAAATCTGAGTGTGCCCAGAACAAAAGAAGGGTGTTTCCTACACATATGGACCATATCTAGTCCAAATCTTCTTCTGAAACTGATACAATGCACTGGTCCTCTAACATCCAATGCTTGTCAGTTAAGATGAGAAACGTGTGAGCTCAGTGAATGATGTAGTTTGTTTGAGCAGAAAAGTGACTGCCCTTACCTGAAACGAAGTCTTGCTTGTAGGAATACATAGAGCCTGGGATGTAACTCCATTTCTGAAGGGAAACACAAAGCATAGTTTTCATCCATGGATCACACTCTGCTTTAGAGCGAGAAGCACACTCTTGCTTTCTAGAGTCTCTAAGACAGCAGGAAATCTGAGTGTGCCCAGAACAAAAGAAGGGTGTTTCCTACACATATGGACCATATCTAGTCCAAATCTTCTTCTGAAACTGATGCAAAGCACTGGTCCTCTAACATCCAATGCTTGTCTGTTAAGATGAGAACGTGTGAGCTCGGTGAAAGATGTAGTTCTTTTGAGCTGAAAAGTGACTGCCCTTACCTGAAACGAAGTCTTGCTTGTAGGGAGACTCAGAGCCTGGGATTTAACTCCATTTCTGAAGGGAAACACACAGCATAGTTCTCATCCATTGATCACACTCTGCTTTAGAGCAAGAAGCACGCTCTTGCTTTCTAGGGTCTCTAAGACAGCAGGTAACGTGAGTGTGCTGAAAACAAAAGAACAGTGTTTCAACACATAAGGACCATATCTAGTCCAACTCTGCTTCTGAAACTGATACAAAGCACTGGTCCTCTAACATCCAATGCTTGTCTGTTTAGATGAGAAACATGTGAGCTCCGTGAAAGATGTAGTTCGTTTGAGCTGAAAAGTGACTGCCCTTACCTGAAACGAAGTCTTGCTTGTAGGAAGACATAGAGCCTGGGATTTAACTACATTTATGAAGGGAAACACAGAGCATAGTTTTCATCCATGGATCACACTCTGCTTTAGAGCGAGAAGCACACTCTTGCTTTCTAGATTCTCTAAGACAGCAGGAAATCTGAGTGTGCCCAGAACAAAAGAAGGGTGTTTCCTACACATATGGACCATATCTAGTCCAAATCTTCTTCTGAAACTGATACAATGCACTGGTCCTCTAACATCCAATGCTTGTCAGTTAAGATGAGAAACGTGTGAGCTCAGTGAATGATGTAGTTTGTTTGAGCAGAAAAGTGACTGCCCTTACCTGAAACGAAGTCTTTCTTGTAGGAATACATAGAGCCTGGGATGTAACTCCATTTCTGAAGGGAAACACAAAGCATAGTTTTCATCCATGGATCACACTCTGCTTTAGAGCGAGAAGCACACTCTTGCTTTCTAGAGTCTCTAAGACAGCAGGAAATCTGAGTGTGCCCAGAACAAAAGAAGGGTGTTTCCTACACATATGGACCATATCTAGTCCAAATCTTCTTCTGAAACTGATGCAAAGCACTGGTCCTCTAACATCCAATGCTTGTCTGTTAAGATGAGAACGTGTGAGCTCGGTGAAAGATGTAGTTCTTTTGAGCTGAAAAGTGACTGCCCTTACCTGAAACGAAGTCTTGCTTGTAGGGAGACTCAGAGCCTGGGATTTAACTCCATTTCTGAAGGGAAACACACAGCATAGTTCTCATCCATTGATCACACTCTGCTTTAGAGCAAGAAGCACGCTCTTGCTTTCTAGAGTCTCTAAGACAGCAGGTAACGTGAGTGTGCTGAGAACAAAAGAACGGTGTTTCCTACACATATGGACATTATATAGTCCAACTCTTCTTCCTAAATTGATACAAAGCACTGGTCCTCTAACATCCAATGATTGTCAGTTAAGATGAGAAACGTGTGAGCATCGTGAACGATGTAGTTCGTTTGAGCAGAAAACTGACTGCCCTTACCTGAAACGATGTCTTGCTTGTAGGAAGACTCAGAGCCTGGCATTTAACTCCATTTCTGAAGCCAAACACACAGCATAGTTCCCATCCATGGATCACACTCTGCTTTAGAGCGAGAAGTACGCTCTTGCATTCTAGAGTCTCTAAGACAGCAGGAAACGTGAGTGTGCTGAGAACAAAAGAGCGGTGTAACCTACACATACGGACCATATCTAGTCCAACTCTTCTTCTGAAACTGATACAAAGCACTGGTCCTCTAACATCCAATGCTTGTCAGTTAAGATGAGAAACATGTGAGCTCCGTGAAAGATGTAGTTCGTTTGAGCTGAAAAGTGACTGCCCTTACCTGAAACGAACTCTTGCTTGTAGGAAGACATAGAGCCTGGGATTTAACTACATTTATAAAGGGAAATACACAGCATAGTTTTCATCCATGGATCACACTCTGCTTTAGAGCGAGAAGCACACTCTTGCTTTCTAGAGTCTCTAAGACAGCAGGAAATCTGAGTGTGCCCAGAACAAAAGAAGGGTGTTTCCTACACATATGGACCATATCTAGTCCAAATCTTCTTCTGAAACTGATACAATGCACTGGTCTTCTAACATCCAATGCTTGTCAGTTAAGATGAGAAACGTGTGAGCTCAGTGAACGATGTAGTTCGTTTGAGCAGAAAAGTGACTGCCCTTACCTGAAACGAAGTCTTGCTTGTAGGAAGACTCAGAGCCTGGGATTTAACTCCATTTCTGAAGGCCACCACACAGCATAGTTCTCATCCATGGATAACACTCTGCTTTAGAATGAGAAGTACTCTCTTGCTTTCTAGAGTCTCTAAGAAAGCAGGAAACGTGAGTGCGCTGAGAACAAAAGAACGGTGTTTCCTACACATACGGACCATATCTAGTCCAAGTCTTCTTCTGAAACTGATACAAAGCACTGGTCCTCTAACATCCAATGCTTGTCAGTTAAGAAGAGAAACGTGTGAGCTTCGTGAACGATGTGGGTCGTTTGAGCAGAAAAGTGACTGCCCTTACCTGAAACGAAGTCTTGCTTGTAGGAAGACTCAGAGCCTGGCATTTAACTCCATTTCTGAAGTGAAACACACAGCAGGGTTCTCATCCATTGATCACACTCTGCGTTAGAACAAGAAGCATACTCTTGCTTCCTAGAGTCTCTAAGACAGCAAGAAACGTGAGTTTGCTGAAAACAAAAGAACAGTGTTTCAACACATAAGGACCATATCTAGTCCAACTCTGCTTCTGAAACTGATACAAAGCACTGGTCCTCTAACATCCAATGCTTGTCTGTTTAGATGAGAAACATGTGAGCTCCGTGAAAGATGTAGTTCGTTTGAGCTGAAAAGTGACTGCCCTTACCTGAAACGAAGTCTTGCTTGTAGGAAGACATAGAGCCTGGGATTTAACTACATTTATGAAGGGAAACACAGAGCATAGTTTTCATCCATGGATCACACTCTGCTTTAGAGCGAGAAGCACACTCTTGCTTTCTAGATTCTCTAAGACAGCAGGAAATCTGAGTGTGCCCAGAACAAAAGAAGGGTGTTTCCTACACATATGGACCATATCTAGTCCAAATCTTCTTCTGAAACTGATACAATGCACTGGTCCTCTAACATCCAATGCTTGTCAGTTAAGATGAGAAACGTGTGAGCTCAGTGAATGATGTAGTTTGTTTGAGCAGAAAAGTGACTGCCCTTACCTGAAACGAAGTCTTGCTTGTAGGAATACATAGAGCCTGGGATGTAACTCCATTTCTGAAGGGAAACACAAAGCATAGTTTTCATCCATGGATCACACTCTGCTTTAGAGCGAGAAGCACACTCTTGCTTTCTAGAGTCTCTAAGACAGCAGCAAATCTGAGTGTGCCCAGAACAAAAGAAGGGTGTTTCCTACACATATGGACCATATCTAGTCCAAATCTTCTTCTGAAACTGATGCAAAGCACTGGTCCTCTAACATCCAATGCTTGTCTGTTAAGATGAGAACGTGTGAGCTCGGTGAAAGATGTAGTTCTTTTGAGCTGAAAAGTGACTGCCCTTACCTGAAACGAAGTCTTGCTTGTAGGGAGACTCAGAGCCTGGGATTTAACTCCATTTCTGAAGGGAAACACACAGCATAGTTCTCATCCATTGATCACACTCTGCTTTAGAGCAAGAAGCACGCTCTTGCTTTCTAGAGTCTCTAAGACAGCAGGTAACGTGAGTGTGCTGAGAACAAAAGAACGGTGTTTCCTACACATATCGACATTATATAGTCCAACTCTTCTTCTGAAATTGATACAAAGCACTGGTCCTCTAACATCCAATGATTGTCAGTTAAGATGAGAAACGTGTGAGCATCGTGAACGATGTAGTTCGTTTGAGCAGAAAACTGACTGCCCTTACCTGAAACGATGTCTTGCTTGTAGGAAGACTCAGAGCCTGGCATTTAACTCCATTTCTGAAGCCAAACACACAGCATAGTTCCCATCCATGGATCACACTCTGCTTTAGAGCGAGAAGTACGCTCTTGCATTCTAGAGTCTCTAAGACAGCAGGAAACGTGAGTGTGCTGAGAACAAAAGAGCGGTGTAACCTACACATACGGACCATATCTAGTCCAACTCTTCTTCTGAAACTGATACAAAGCACTGGTCCTCTAACATCCAATGCTTGTCAGTTAAGATGAGAAACATGTGAGCTCCGTGAAAGATGTAGTTCGTTTGAGCTGAAAAGTGACTGCCCTTACCTGAAACGAAGTCTTGCTTGTAGGGAGACTCAGAGCCTGGGATTTAACTCCATTTCTGAAGGGAAACACACAGCATAGTTCTCATCCATTGATCACACTCTGCTTTAGAGCAAGAAGCACGCTCTTGCTTTCTAGAGTCTCTAAGACAGCAGGTAACGTGAGTGTGCTGAGAACAAAAGAACGGTGTTTCCTACACATATCGACATTATATAGTCCAACTCTTCTTCTGAAATTGATACAAAGCACTGGTCCTCTAACATCCAATGATTGTCAGTTAAGATGAGAAACGTGTGAGCATCGTGAACGATGTAGTTCGTTTGAGCAGAAAACTGACTGCCCTTACCTGAAACGATGTCTTGCTTGTAGGAAGACTCAGAGCCTGGCATTTAACTCCATTTCTGAAGCCAAACACACAGCATAGTTCCCATCCATGGATCACACTCTGCTTTAGAGCGAGAAGTACGCTCTTGCATTCTAGAGTCTCTAAGACAGCAGGAAACGTGAGTGTGCTGAGAACAAAAGAGCGGTGTAACCTACACATACGGACCATATCTAGTCCAACTCTTCTTCTGAAACTGATACAAAGCACTGGTCCTCTAACATCCAATGCTTGTCAGTTAAGATGAGAAACATGTGAGCTCCGTGAAAGATGTAGTTCGTTTGAGCTGAAAAGTGACTGCCCTTACCTGAAACGAACTCTTGCTTGTAGGAAGACATAGAGCCTGGGATTTAACTACATTTATAAAGGGAAATACACAGCATAGTTTTTATCCATGGATCACACTCTGCTTTAGAGCGAGAAGCACACTCTTGCTTTCTAGAGTCTCTAAGACAGCAGGAAATCTGAGTGTGCCCAGAACAAAAGAAGGGTGTTTCCTACACATATGGACCATATCTAGTCCAAATCTTCTTCTGAAACTGATACAATGCACTGGTCTTCTAACATCCAATGCTTGTCAGTTAAGATGAGAAACGTGTGAGCTCAGTGAACGATGTAGTTCGTTTGAGCAGAAAAGTGACTGCCCTTACCTGAAACGAAGTCTTGCTTGTAGGAAGACTCAGAGCCTGGGATTTAACTCCATTTCTGAAGGCCACCACACAGCATAGTTCTCATCCATGGATAACACTCTGCTTTAGAATGAGAAGTACTCTCTTGCTTTCTAGAGTCTCTAAGAAAGCAGGAAACGTGAGTGCGCTGAGAACAAAAGAACGGTGTTTCCTACACATACGGACCATATCTAGTCCAAGTCTTCTTCTGAAACTGATACAAAGCACTGGTCCTCTAACATCCAATGCTTGTCAGTTAAGAAGAGAAACGTGTGAGCTTCGTGAACGATGTGGGTCGTTTGAGCAGAAAAGTGACTGCCCTTACCTGAAACGAAGTCTTGCTTGTAGGAAGACTCAGAGCCTGGCATTTAACTCCATTTCTGAAGTGAAACACACAGCAGGGTTCTCATCCATTGATCACACTCTGCGTTAGAACAAGAAGCATACTCTTGCTTCCTAGAGTCTCTAAGACAGCAAGAAACGTGAGTTTGCTGAAAACAAAAGAACAGTGTTTCAACACATAAGGACCATATCTAGTCCAACTCTGCTTCTGAAACTGATACAAAGCACTGGTCCTCTAACATCCAATGCTTGTCTGTTTAGATGAGAAACATGTGAGCTCCGTGAAAGATGTAGTTCGTTTGAGCTGAAAAGTGACTGCCCTTACCTGAAACGAAGTCTTGCTTGTAGGAAGACATAGAGCCTGGGATTTAACTACATTTATGAAGGGAAACACAGAGCATAGTTTTCATCCATGGATCACACTCTGCTTTAGAGCGAGAAGCACACTCTTGCTTTCTAGATTCTCTAAGACAGCAGGAAATCTGAGTGTGCCCAGAACAAAAGAAGGGTGTTTCCTACACATATGGACCATATCTAGTCCAAATCTTCTTCTGAAACTGATACAATGCACTGGTCCTCTAACATCCAATGCTTGTCAGTTAAGATGAGAAACGTGTGAGCTCAGTGAATGATGTAGTTTGTTTGAGCAGAAAAGTGACTGCCCTTACCTGAAACGAAGTCTTGCTTGTAGGAATACATAGAGCCTGGGATGTAACTCCATTTCTGAAGGGAAACACAAAGCATAGTTTTCATCCATGGATCACACTCTGCTTTAGAGCGAGAAGCACACTCTTGCTTTCTAGAGTCTCTAAGACAGCAGGAAATCTGAGTGTGCCCAGAACAAAAGAAGGGTGTTTCCTACACATATGGACCATATCTAGTCCAAATCTTCTTCTGAAACTGATGCAAAGCACTGGTCCTCTAACATCCAATGCTTGTCTGTTAAGATGAGAACGTGTGAGCTCGGTGAAAGATGTAGTTCTTTTGAGCTGAAAAGTGACTGCCCTTACCTGAAACGAAGTCTTGCTTGTAGGGAGACTCAGAGCCTGGGATTTAACTCCATTTCTGAAGGGAAACACACAGCATAGTTCTCATCCATTGATCACACTCTGCTTTAGAGCAAGAAGCACGCTCTTGCTTTCTAGAGTCTCTAAGACAGCAGGTAACGTGAGTGTGCTGAGAACAAAAGAACGGTGTTTCCTACACATATGGACATTATATAGTCCAACTCTTCTTCTGAAATTGATACAAAGCACTGGTCCTCTAACATCCAATGATTGTCAGTTAAGATGAGAAACGTGTGAGCATCGTGAACGATGTAGTTCGTTTGAGCAGAAAACTGACTGCCCTTACCTGAAACGATGTCTTGCTTGTAGGAAGACTCAGAGCCTGGCATTTAACTCCATTTCTGAAGCCAAACACACAGCATAGTTCCCATCCATGGATCACACTCTGCTTTAGAGCGAGAAGTACGCTCTTGCATTCTAGAGTCTCTAAGACAGCAGGAAACGTGAGTGTGCTGAGAACAAAAGAGCGGTGTAACCTACACATACGGACCATATCTAGTCCAACTCTTCTTCTGAAACTGATACAAAGCACTGGTCCTCTAACATCCAATGCTTGTCAGTTAAGATGAGAAACATGTGAGCTCCGTGAAAGATGTAGTTCGTTTGAGCTGAAAAGTGACTGCCCTTACCTGAAACGAACTCTTGCTTGTAGGAAGACATAGAGCCTGGGATTTAACTACATTTATAAAGGGAAATACACAGCATAGTTTTCATCCATGGATCACACTCTGCTTTAGAGCGAGAAGCACACTCTTGCTTTCTAGAGTCTCTAAGACAGCAGGAAATCTGAGTGTGCCCAGAACAAAAGAAGGGTGTTTCCTACACATATGGACCATATCTAGTCCAAATCTTCTTCTGAAACTGATACAATGCACTGGTCTTCTAACATCCAATGCTTGTCAGTTAAGATGAGAAACGTGTGAGCTCAGTGAACGATGTAGTTCGTTTGAGCAGAAAAGTGACTGCCCTTACCTGAAACGAAGTCTTGCTTGTAGGAAGACTCAGAGCCTGGGATTTAACTCCATTTCTGAAGGCCACCACACAGCATAGTTCTCATCCATGGATAACACTCTGCTTTAGAATGAGAAGTACTCTCTTGCTTTCTAGAGTCTCTAAGAAAGCAGGAAACGTGAGTGCGCTGAGAACAAAAGAACGGTGTTTCCTACACATACGGACCATATCTAGTCCAAGTCTTCTTCTGAAACTGATACAAAGCACTGGTCCTCTAACATCCAATGCTTGTCAGTTAAGAAGAGAAACGTGTGAGCTTCGTGAACGATGTGGGTCGTTTGAGCAGAAAAGTGACTGCCCTTACCTGAAACGAAGTCTTGCTTGTAGGAAGACTCAGAGCCTGGCATTTAACTCCATTTCTGAAGTGAAACACACAGCAGGGTTCTCATCCATTGATCACACTCTGCGTTAGAACAAGAAGCATACTCTTGCTTCCTAGAGTCTCTAAGACAGCAAGAAACGTGAGTTTGCTGAAAACAAAAGAACAGTGTTTCAACACATAAGGACCATATCTAGTCCAACTCTGCTTCTGAAACTGATACAAAGCACTGGTCCTCTAACATCCAATGCTTGTCTGTTTAGATGAGAAACATGTGAGCTCCGTGAAAGATGTAGTTCGTTTGAGCTGAAAAGTGACTGCCCTTACCTGAAACGAAGTCTTGCTTGTAGGAAGACATAGAGCCTGGGATTTAACTACATTTATGAAGGGAAACACAGAGCATAGTTTTCATCCATGGATCACACTCTGCTTTAGAGCGAGAAGCACACTCTTGCTTTCTAGATTCTCTAAGACAGCAGGAAATCTGAGTGTGCCCAGAACAAAAGAAGGGTGTTTCCTACACATATGGACCATATCTAGTCCAAATCTTCTTCTGAAACTGATACAATGCACTGGTCCTCTAACATCCAATGCTTGTCAGTTAAGATGAGAAACGTGTGAGCTCAGTGAATGATGTAGTTTGTTTGAGCAGAAAAGTGACTGCCCTTACCTGAAACGAAGTCTTGCTTGTAGGAATACATAGAGCCTGGGATGTAACTCCATTTCTGAAGGGAAACACAAAGCATAGTTTTCATCCATGGATCACACTCTGCTTTAGAGCGAGAAGCACACTCTTGCTTTCTAGAGTCTCTAAGACAGCAGGAAATCTGAGTGTGCCCAGAACAAAAGAAGGGTGTTTCCTACACATATGGACCATATCTAGTCCAAATCTTCTTCTGAAACTGATGCAAAGCACTGGTCCTCTAACATCCAATGCTTGTCTGTTAAGATGAGAACGTGTGAGCTCGGTGAAAGATGTAGTTCTTTTGAGCTGAAAAGTGACTGCCCTTACCTGAAACGAAGTCTTGCTTGTAGGGAGACTCAGAGCCTGGGATTTAACTCCATTTCTGAAGGGAAACACACAGCATAGTTCTCATCCATTGATCACACTCTGCTTTAGAGCAAGAAGCACGCTCTTGCTTTCTAGAGTCTCTAAGACAGCAGGTAACGTGAGTGTGCTGAGAACAAAAGAACGGTGTTTCCTACACATATGGACATTATATAGTCCAACTCTTCTTCTGAAATTGATACAAAGCACTGGTCCTCTAACATCCAATGATTGTCAGTTAAGATGAGAAACGTGTGAGCATCGTGAACGATGTAGTTCGTTTGAGCAGAAAACTGACTGCCCTTACCTGAAACGATGTCTTGCTTGTAGGAAGACTCAGAGCCTGGCATTTAACTCCATTTCTGAAGCCAAACACACAGCATAGTTCCCATCCATGGATCACACTCTGCTTTAGAGCGAGAAGTACGCTCTTGCATTCTAGAGTCTCTAAGACAGCAGGAAACGTGAGTGTGCTGAGAACAAAAGAGCGGTGTAACCTACACATACGGACCATATCTAGTCCAACTCTTCTTCTGAAACTGATACAAAGCACTGGTCCTCTAACATCCAATGCTTGTCAGTTAAGATGAGAAACATGTGAGCTCCGTGAAAGATGTAGTTCGTTTGAGCTGAAAAGTGACTGCCCTTACCTGAAACGAACTCTTGCTTGTAGGAAGACATAGAGCCTGGGATTTAACTACATTTATAAAGGGAAATACACAGCATAGTTTTCATCCATGGATCACACTCTGCTTTAGAGCGAGAAGCACACTCTTGCTTTCTAGAGTCTCTAAGACAGCAGGAAATCTGAGTGTGCCCAGAACAAAAGAAGGGTGTTTCCTACACATATGGACCATATCTAGTCCAAATCTTCTTCTGAAACTGATACAATGCACTGGTCTTCTAACATCCAATGCTTGTCAGTTAAGATGAGAAACGTGTGAGCTCAGTGAACGATGTAGTTCGTTTGAGCAGAAAAGTGACTGCCCTTACCTGAAACGAAGTCTTGCTTGTAGGAAGACTCAGAGCCTGGGATTTAACTCCATTTCTGAAGGCCACCACACAGCATAGTTCTCATCCATGGATAACACTCTGCTTTAGAATGAGAAGTACTCTCTTGCTTTCTAGAGTCTCTAAGAAAGCAGGAAACGTGAGTGCGCTGAGAACAAAAGAACGGTGTTTCCTACACATACGGACCATATCTAGTCCAAGTCTTCTTCTGAAACTGATACAAAGCACTGGTCCTCTAACATCCAATGCTTGTCAGTTAAGAAGAGAAACGTGTGAGCTTCGTGAACGATGTGGGTCGTTTGAGCAGAAAAGTGACTGCCCTTACCTGAAACGAAGTCTTGCTTGTAGGAAGACTCAGAGCCTGGCATTTAACTCCATTTCTGAAGTGAAACACACAGCAGGGTTCTCATCCATTGATCACACTCTGCGTTAGAACAAGAAGCATACTCTTGCTTCCTAGAGTCTCTAAGACAGCAAGAAACGTGAGTTTGCTGAAAACAAAAGAACAGTGTTTCAACACATAAGGACCATATCTAGTCCAACTCTGCTTCTGAAACTGATACAAAGCACTGGTCCTCTAACATCCAATGCTTGTCTGTTTAGATGAGAAACATGTGAGCTCCGTGAAAGATGTAGTTCGTTTGAGCTGAAAAGTGACTGCCCTTACCTGAAACGAAGTCTTGCTTGTAGGAAGACATAGAGCCTGGGATTTAACTACATTTATGAAGGGAAACACAGAGCATAGTTTTCATCCATGGATCACACTCTGCTTTAGAGCGAGAAGCACACTCTTGCTTTCTAGATTCTCTAAGACAGCAGGAAATCTGAGTGTGCCCAGAACAAAAGAAGGGTGTTTCCTACACATATGGACCATATCTAGTCCAAATCTTCTTCTGAAACTGATACAATGCACTGGTCCTCTAACATCCAATGCTTGTCAGTTAAGATGAGAAACGTGTGAGCTCAGTGAATGATGTAGTTTGTTTGAGCAGAAAAGTGACTGCCCTTACCTGAAACGAAGTCTTGCTTGTAGGAATACATAGAGCCTGGGATGTAACTCCATTTCTGAAGGGAAACACAAAGCATAGTTTTCATCCATGGATCACACTCTGCTTTAGAGCGAGAAGCACACTCTTGCTTTCTAGAGTCTCTAAGACAGCAGGAAATCTGAGTGTGCCCAGAACAAAAGAAGGGTGTTTCCTACACATATGGACCATATCTAGTCCAAATCTTCTTCTGAAACTGATGCAAAGCACTGGTCCTCTAACATCCAATGCTTGTCTGTTAAGATGAGAACGTGTGAGCTCGGTGAAAGATGTAGTTCTTTTGAGCTGAAAAGTGACTGCCCTTACCTGAAACGAAGTCTTGCTTGTAGGGAGACTCAGAGCCTGGGATTTAACTCCATTTCTGAAGGGAAACACACAGCATAGTTCTCATCCATTGATCACACTCTGCTTTAGAGCAAGAAGCACGCTCTTGCTTTCTAGGGTCTCTAAGACAGCAGGTAACGTGAGTGTGCTGAGAACAAAAGAACGGTGTTTCCTACACATATGGACATTATATAGTCCAACTCTTCTTCTGAAATTGATACAAAGCACTGGTCCTCTAACATCCAATGATTGTCAGTTAAGATGAGAAACGTGTGAGCATCGTGAACGATGTAGTTCGTTTGAGCAGAAAACTGACTGCCCTTACCTGAAACGATGTCTTGCTTGTAGGAAGACTCAGAGCCTGGCATTTAACTCCATTTCTGAAGCCAAACACACAGCATAGTTCCCATCCATGGATCACACTCTGCTTTAGAGCGAGAAGTACGCTCTTGCATTCTAGAGTCTCTAAGACAGCAGGAAACGTGAGTGTGCTGAGAACAAAAGAGCGGTGTAACCTACACATACGGACCATATCTAGTCCAAATCTTCTTCTGAAACTGATACAAAGCACTGGTCCTCTAACATCCAATGCTTGTCAGTTAAGATGAGAAACATGTGAGCTCCGTGAAAGATGTAGTTCGTTTGAGCTGAAAAGTGACTGCCCTTACCTGAAACGAACTCTTGCTTGTAGGAAGACATAGAGCCTGGGATTTAACTACATTTATAAAGGGAAATACACAGCATAGTTTTCATCCATGGATCACACTCTGCTTTAGAGCGAGAAGCACACTCTTGCTTTCTAGAGTCTCTAAGACAGCAGGAAATCTGAGTGTGCCCAGAACAAAAGAAGGGTGTTTCCTACACATATGGACCATATCTAGTCCAAATCTTCTTCTGAAACTGATACAATGCACTGGTCTTCTAACATCCAATGCTTGTCAGTTAAGATGAGAAACGTGTGAGCTCAGTGAACGATGTAGTTCGTTTGAGCAGAAAAGTGACTGCCCTTACCTGAAACGAAGTCTTGCTTGTAGGAAGACTCAGAGCCTGGGATTTAACTCCATTTCTGAAGGCCACCACACAGCATAGTTCTCATCCATGGATAACACTCTGCTTTAGAATGAGAAGTACTCTCTTGCTTTCTAGAGTCTCTAAGAAAGCAGGAAACGTGAGTGCGCTGAGAACAAAAGAACGGTGTTTCCTACACATACGGACCATATCTAGTCCAAGTCTTCTTCTGAAACTGATACAAAGCACTGGTCCTCTAACATCCAATGCTTGTCAGTGAAGAAGAGAAACGTGTGAGCTTCGTGAACGATGTAGTTCGTTTGAGCAGAAAAGTGACTGCCCTTACCTGAAACGAAGTCTTGCTTGTAGGAAGACTCAGAGCCTGGCATTTAACTCCATTTCTGAAGTGAAACACACAGCAGGGTTCTCATCCATTGATCACACTCTGCGTTAGAACAAGAAGCATACTCTTGCTTCCTAGAGTCTCTAAGACAGCAAGAAACGTGAGTTTGCTGAAAACAAAAGAACAGTGTTTCAACACATAAGGACCATATCTAGTCCAACTCTGCTTCTGAAACTGATACAAAGCACTGGTCCTCTAACATCCAATGCTTGTCTGTTTAGATGAGAAACATGTGAGCTCCGTGAAAGATGTAGTTCGTTTGAGCTGAAAAGTGACTGCCCTTACCTGAAACGAAGTCTTGCTTGTAGGAAGACATAGAGCCTGGGATTTAACTACATTTATGAAGGGAAACACAGAGCATAGTTTTCATCCATGGATCACACTCTGCTTTAGAGCGAGAAGCACACTCTTGCTTTCTAGATTCTCTAAGACAGCAGGAAATCTGAGTGTGCCCAGAACAAAAGAAGGGTGTTTCCTACACATATGGACCATATCTAGTCCAAATCTTCTTCTGAAACTGATACAATGCACTGGTCCTCTAACATCCAATGCTTGTCAGTTAAGATGAGAAACGTGTGAGCTCAGTGAATGATGTAGTTTGTTTGAGCAGAAAAGTGACTGCCCTTACCTGAAACGAAGTCTTGCTTGTAGGAATACATAGAGCCTGGGATGTAACTCCATTTCTGAAGGGAAACACAAAGCATAGTTTTCATCCATGGATCACACTCTGCTTTAGAGCGAGAAGCACACTCTTGCTTTCTAGAGTCTCTAAGACAGCAGGAAATCTGAGTGTGCCCAGAACAAAAGAAGGGTGTTTCCTACACATATGGACCATATCTAGTCCAAATCTTCTTCTGAAACTGATGCAAAGCACTGGTCCTCTAACATCCAATGCTTGTCTGTTAAGATGAGAACGTGTGAGCTCGGTGAAAGATGTAGTTCTTTTGAGCTGAAAAGTGACTGCCATTACCTGAAACGAAGTCTTGCTTGTAGGGAGACTCAGAGCCTGGGATTTAACTCCATTTCTGAAGGGAAACACACAGCATAGTTCTCATCCATTGATCACACTCTGCTTTAGAGCAAGAAGCACGCTCTTGCTTTCTAGAGTCTCTAAGACAGCAGGTAACGTGAGTGTGCTGAGAACAAAAGAACGGTGTTTCCTACACATATGGAAATTATATAGTCCAACTCTTCTTCTGAAATTGATACAAAGCACTGGCCCTCTAACATCCAATGATTGTCAGTTAAGATGAGAAACGTGTGAGCATCGTGAACGATGTAGTTCGTTTGAGCAGAAAACTGACTGCCCTTACCTGAAACGGTGTCTTGCTTGTAGGAAGACTCAGAGCCTGGCATTTAACTCCATTTCTGAAGCCAAACACACAGCATAGTTCCCATCCATGGATCACACTCTGCTTTAGAGCGAGAAGTACGCTCTTGCATTCTAGAGTCTCTAAGACAGCAGGAAACGTGAGTGTGCTGAGAACAAAAGAGCGGTGTAACCTACACATACGGACCATATCTAGTCCAACTCTTCTTCTGAAACTGATACAAAGCACTGGTCCTCTAACATCCAATGCTTGTCAGTTAAGATGAGAAACATGTAAGCTCCGTGAAAGATGTAGTTCGTTTGAGCTGAAAAGTGACTGCCCTTACCTGAAACGAACTCTTGCTTGTAGGAAGACATAGAGCCTGGGATTTAACTACATTTATAAAGGGAAATACACAGCATAGTTTTCATCCATGGATCACACTCTGCTTTAGAGCGAGAAGCACACTCTTGCTTTCTAGAGTCTCTAAGACAGCAGGAAATCTGAGTGTGCCCAGAACAAAAGAAGGGTGTTTCCTACACATATGGACCATATCTAGTCCAAATCTTCTTCTGAAACTGATACAATGCACTGGTCTTCTAACATCCAATGCTTGTCAGTTAAGATGAGAAACGTGTGAGCTCAGTGAACGATGTAGTTCGTTTGAGCAGAAAAGTGACTGCCCTTACCTGAAACGAAGTCTTGCTTGTAGGAAGACTCAGAGCCTGGGATTTAACTCCATTTCTGAAGGCCACCACACAGCATAGTTCTCATCCATGGATAACACTCTGCTTTAGAATGAGAAGTACTCTCTTGCTTTCTAGAGTCTCTAAGAAAGCAGGAAACGTGAGTGCGCTGAGAACAAAAGAACGGTGTTTCCTACACATACGGACCATATCTAGTCCAAGTCTTCTTCTGAAACTGATACAAAGCACTGGTCCTCTAACATCCAATGCTTGTCAGTTAAGAAGAGAAACGTGTGAGCTTCGTGAACGATGTAGTTCGTTTGAGCAGAAAAGTGACTGCCCTTACCTGAAACGAAGTCTTGCTTGTAGGAAGACTCAGAGCCTGGCATTTAACTCCATTTCTGAAGTGAAACACACAGCAGGGTTCTCATCCATTGATCACACTCTGCGTTAGAACAAGAAGCATACTCTTGCTTCCTAGAGTCTCTAAGACAGCAAGAAACGTGAGTTTGCTGAAAACAAAAGAACAGTGTTTCAACACATAAGGACCATATCTAGTCCAACTCTGCTTCTGAAACTGATACAAAGCACTGGTCCTCTAACATCCAATGCTTGTCTGTTTAGATGAGAAACATGTGAGCTCCGTGAAAGATGTAGTTCGTTTGAGCTGAAAAGTGACTGCCCTTACCTGAAACGAAGTCTTGCTTGTAGGAAGACATAGAGCCTGGGATTTAACTACATTTATGAAGGGAAACACAGAGCATAGTTTTCATCCATGGATCACACTCTGCTTTAGAGCGAGAAGCACACTCTTGCTTTCTAGATTCTCTAAGACAGCAGGAAATCTGAGTGTGCCCAGAACAAAAGAAGGGTGTTTCCTACACATATGGACCATATCTAGTCCAAATCTTCTTCTGAAACTGATACAATGCACTGGTCCTCTAACATCCAATGCTTGTCAGTTAAGATGAGAAACGTGTGAGCTCAGTGAATGATGTAGTTTGTTTGAGCAGAAAAGTGACTGCCCTTACCTGAAACGAAGTCTTGCTTGTAGGAATACATAGAGCCTGGGATGTAACTCCATTTCTGAAGGGAAACACAAAGCATAGTTTTCATCCATGGATCACACTCTGCTTTAGAGCGAGAAGCACACTCTTGCTTTCTAGAGTCTCTAAGACAGCAGGAAATCTGAGTGTGCCCAGAACAAAAGAAGGGTGTTTCCTACACATATGGACCATATCTAGTCCAAATCTTCTTCTGAAACTGATGCAAAGCACTGGTCCTCTAACATCCAATGCTTGTCTGTTAAGATGAGAACGTGTGAGCTCGGTGAAAGATGTAGTTCTTTTGAGCTGAAAAGTGACTGCCCTTACCTGAAACGAAGTCTTGCTTGTAGGGAGACTCAGAGCCTGGGATTTAACTCCATTTCTGAAGGGAAACACACAGCATAGTTCTCATCCATTGATCACACTCTGCTTTAGAGCAAGAAGCACGCTCTTGCTTTCTAGAGTCTCTAAGACAGCAGGTAACGTGAGTGTGCTGAGAACAAAAGAACGGTGTTTCCTACACATATGGACATTATATAGTCCAACTCTTCTTCTGAAATTGATACAAAGCACTGGTCCTCTAACATCCAATGATTGTCAGTTAAGATGAGAAACGTGTGAGCATCGTGAACGATGTAGTTCGTTTGAGCAGAAAACTGACTGCCCTTACCTGAAACGATGTCTTGCTTGTAGGAAGACTCAGAGCCTGGCATTTAACTCCATTTCTGAAGCCAAACACACAGCATAGTTCCCATCCATGGATCACACTCTGCTTTAGAGCGAGAAGTACGCTCTTGCATTCTAGAGTCTCTAAGACAGCAGGAAACGTGAGTGTGCTGAGAACAAAAGAGCGGTGTAACCTACACATACGGACCATATCTAGTCCAACTCTTCTTCTGAAACTGATACAAAGCACTGGTCCTCTAACATCCAATGCTTGTCAGTTAAGATGAGAAACATGTGAGCTCCGTGAAAGATGTAGTTCGTTTGAGCTGAAAAGTGACTGCCCTTACCTGAAACGAACTCTTGCTTGTAGGAAGACATAGAGCCTGGGATTTATCTACATTTATAAAGGGAAATACACAGCATAGTTTTCATCCATGGATCACACTCTGCTTTAGAGCGAGAAGCACACTCTTGCTTTCTAGAGTCTCTAAGACAGCAGGAAATCTGAGTGTGCCCAGAACAAAAGAAGGGTGTTTCCTACACATATGGACCATATCTAGTCCAAATCTTCTTCTGAAACTGATACAATGCACTGGTCTTCTAACATCCAATGCTTGTCAGTTAAGATGAGAAACGTGTGAGCTCAGTGAACGATGTAGTTCGTTTGAGCAGAAAAGTGACTGCCCTTACCTGAAACGAAGTCTTGCTTGTAGGAAGACTCAGAGCCTGGGATTTAACTCCATTTCTGAAGGCCACCACACAGCATAGTTCTCATCCATGGATAACACTCTGCTTTAGAATGAGAAGTACTCTCTTGCTTTCTAGAGTCTCTAAGAAAGCAGGAAACGTGAGTGCGCTGAGAACAAAAGAACGGTGATTCCTACACATACGGACCATATCTAGTCCAAGTCTTCTTCTGAAACTGATACAAAGCACTGGTCCTCTAACATCCAATGCTTGTCAGTTAAGAAGAGAAACGTGTGAGCTTCGTGAACGATGTGGTTCGTTTGAACAGAAAAGTGACTGCCCTTACCTGAAACGAAGTCTTGCTTGTAGGAAGACTCAGAGCCTGGCATTTAACTCCATTTCTGAAGTGAAACACACAGCAGGGTTCTCATCCATTGATCACACTCTGCGTTAGAACAAGAAGCATACTCTTGCTTCCTAGAGTCTCTAAGACAGCAAGAAACGTGAGTTTGCTGAAAACAAAAGAACAGTGTTTCAACACATAAGGACCATATCTAGTCCAACTCTGCTTCTGAAACTGATACAAAGCACTGGTCCTCTAACATCCAATGCTTGTCTGTTTAGATGAGAAACATGTGAGCTCTGTGAAAGATGTAGTTCGTTTGAGCTGAAAAGTGACTGCCCTTACCTGAAACGAAGTCTTGCTTGTAGGAAGACATAGAGCCTGGGATTTAACTACATTTATGAAGGGAAACACAGAGCATAGTTTTCATCCATGGATCACACTCTGCTTTAGAGCGAGAAGCACACTCTTGCTTTCTAGATTCTCTAAGACAGCAGGAAATCTGAGTGTGCCCAGAACAAAAGAAGGGTGTTTCCTACACATATGGACCATATCTAGTCCAAATCTTCTTCTGAAACTGATACAATGCACTGGTCCTCTAACATCCAATGCTTGTCTGTTAAGATGAGAACGTGTGAGCTCGGTGAAAGATGTAGTTCTTTTGAGCTGAAAAGTGACTGCCCTTACCTGAAACGAAGTCTTGCTTGTAGGGAGACTCAGAGCCTGGGATTTAACTCCATTTCTGAAGGGAAACACACAGCATAGTTCTCATCCATTGATCACACTCTGCTTTAGAGCAAGAAGCACGCTCTTGCTTTCTAGAGTCTCTAAGACAGCAGGTAACGTGAGTGTGCTGAGAACAAAAGAACGGTGTTTCCTACACATATGGACATTATATAGTCCAACTCTTCTTCTGAAATTGATACAAAGCACTGGCCCTCTAACATCCAATGATTGTCAGTTAAGATGAGAAACGTGTGAGCATCGTGAACGATGTAGTTCGTTTGAGCAGAAAACTGACTGCCCTTACCTGAAACGATGTCTTGCTTGTAGGAAGACTCAGAGCCTGGCATTTAACTCCATTTCTGAAGCCAAACACACAGCATAGTTCCCATCCATGGATCACACTCTGCTTTAGAGCGAGAAGTACGCTCTTGCATTCTAGAGTCTCTAAGACAGCAGGAAACGTGAGTGTGCTGAGAACAAAAGAGCGGTGTAACCTACACATACGGACCATATCTAGTCCAACTCTTCTTCTGAAACTGATACAAAGCACTGGTCCTCTAACATCCAATGCTTGTCAGTTAAGATGAGAAACATGTGAGCTCCGTGAAAGATGTAGTTCGTTTGAGCTGAAAAGTGACTGCCCTTACCTGAAACGAACTCTTGCTTGTAGGAAGACATAGAGCCTGGGATTTAACTACATTTATAAAGGGAAATACACAGCATAGTTTTCATCCATGGATCACACTCTGCTTTAGAGCGAGAAGCACACTCTTGCTTTCTAGAGTCTCTAAGACAGCAGGAAATCTGAGTGTGCCCAGAACAAAAGAAGGGTGTTTCCTACACATATGGACCATATCTAGTCCAAATCTTCTTCTGAAACTGATACAATGCACTGGTCTTCTAACATCCAATGCTTGTCAGTTAAGATGAGAAACGTGTGAGCTCAGTGAACGATGTAGTTCGTTTGAGCAGAAAAGTGACTGCCCTTACCTGAAACGAAGTCTTGCTTGTAGGAAGACTCAGAGCCTGGGATTTAACTCCATTTCTGAAGGCCACCACACAGCATAGTTCTCATCCATGGATAACACTCTGCTTTAGAATGAGAAGTACTCTCTTGCTTTCTAGAGTCTCTAAGAAAGCAGGAAACGTGAGTGCGCTGAGAACAAAAGAACGGTGTTTCCTACACATACGGACCATATCTAGTCCAAGTCTTCTTCTGAAACTGATACAAAGCACTGGTCCTCTAACATCCAATGCTTGTCAGTTAAGAAGAGAAACGTGTGAGCTTCGTGAACGATGTAGTTCGTTTGAGCAGAAAACTGACTGCCCTTACCTGAAACGAAGTCTTGCTTGTAGGAAGACTCAGAGCCTGGCATTTAACTCCATTTCTGAAGTGAAACACACAGCAGGGTTCTCATCCATTGATCACACTCTGCGTTAGAACAAGAAGCATACTCTTGCTTCCTAGAGTCTCTAAGACAGCAAGAAACGTGAGTTTGCTGAAAACAAAAGAACAGTGTTTCAACACATAAGGACCATATCTAGTCCAACTCTGCTTCTGAAACTGATACAAAGCACTGGTCCTCTAACATCCAATGCTTGTCTGTTTAGATGAGAAACATGTGAGCTCCGTGAAAGATGTAGTTCGTTTGAGCTGAAAAGTGACTGCCCTTACCTGAAACGAAGTCTTGCTTGTAGGAAGACATAGAGCCTGGGATTTAACTACATTTATGAAGGGAAACACAGAGCATAGTTTTCATCCATGGATCACACTCTGCTTTAGAGCGAGAAGCACACTCTTGCTTTCTAGATTCTCTAAGACAGCAGGAAATCTGAGTGTGCCCAGAACAAAAGAAGGGTGTTTCCTACACATATGGACCATATCTAGTCCAAATCTTCTTCTGAAACTGATACAATGCACTGGTCCTCTAACATCCAATGCTTGTCAGTTAAGATGAGAAACGTGTGAGCTCAGTGAATGATGTAGTTTGTTTGAGCAGAAAAGTGACTGCCCTTACCTGAAACGAAGTCTTGCTTGTAGGAATACATAGAGCCTGGGATGTAACTCCATTTCTGAAGGGAAACACAAAGCATAGTTTTCATCCATGGATCACACTCTGCTTTAGAGCGAGAAGCACACTCTTGCTTTCTAGAGTCTCTAAGACAGCAGGAAATCTGAGTGTGCCCAGAACAAAAGAAGGGTGTTTCCTACACATATGGACCATATCTAGTCCAAATCTTCTTCTGAAACTGATGCAAAGCACTGGTCCTCTAACATCCAATGCTTGTCTGTTAAGATGAGAACGTGTGAGCTCGGTGAAAGATGTAGTTCTTTTGAGCTGAAAAGTGACTGCCCTTACCTGAAACGAAGTCTTGCTTGTAGGGAGACTCAGAGCCTGGGATTTAACTCCATTTCTGAAGGGAAACACACAGCATAGTTCTCATCCATTGAACACACTCTGCTTTAGAGCAAGAAGCACGCTCTTGCTTTCTAGAGTCTCTAAGACAGCAGGTAACGTGAGTGTGCTGAGAACAAAAGAACGGTGTTTCCTACACATATGGACATTATATAGTCCAACTCTTCTTCTGAAATTGATACAAAGCACTGGTACTCTAACATCCAATGATTGTCAGTTAAGATGAGAAACTTGTGAGCATCGTGAACGATGTAGTTCGTTTGAGCAGAAAACTGACTGCCCTTACCTGAAACGATGTCTTGCTTGTAGGAAGACTCAGAGCCTGGCATTTAACTCCATTTCTGAAGCCAAACACACAGCATAGTTCCCATCCATGGATCACACTCTGCTTTAGAGCGAGAAGTACGCTCTTGCATTCTAGAGTCTCTAAGACAGCAGGAAACGTGAGTGTGCTGAGAACAAAAGAGCGGTGTAACCTACACATACGGACCAAATCTAGTCCAACTCTTCTTCTGAAACTGATACAAAGCACTGGTCCTCTAACATCCAATGCTTGTCAGTTAAGATGAGAAACATGTGAGCTCCGTGAAAGATGTAGTTCGTTTGAGCTGAAAAGTGACTGCCCTTACCTGAAACGAACTCTTGCTTGTAGGAAGACATAGAGCCTGGGATTTAACTACATTTATAAAGGGAAATACACAGCATAGTTTTCATCCATGGATCACACTCTGCTTTAGAGCGAGAAGCACACTCTTGCTTTCTAGAGTCTCTAAGACAGCAGGAAATCTGAGTGTGCCCAGAACAAAAGAAGGGTGTTTCCTACACATATGGACCATATCTAGTCCAAATCTTCTTCTGAAACTGATACAATGCACTGGTCTTCTAACATCCAATGCTTGTCAGTTAAGATGAGAAACGTGTGAGCTCAGTGAACGATGTAGTTCGTTTGAGCAGAAAAGTGACTGCCCTTACCTGAAACGAAGTCTTGCTTGTAGGAAGACTCAGAGCCTGGGATTTAACTCCATTTCTGAAGGCCACCACACAGCATAGTTCTCATCCATGGATAACACTCTGCTTTAGAATGAGAAGTACTCTCTTGCTTTCTAGAGTCTCTAAGAAAGCAGGAAACGTGAGTGCGCTGAGAACAAAAGAACGGTGTTTCCTACACATACGGACCATATCTAGTCCAAGTCTTCTTCTGAAACTGATACAAAGCACTGGTCCTCTAACATCCAATGCTTGTCAGTTAAGAAGAGAAACGTGTGAGCTTCGTGAACGATGTAGTTCGTTTGAGCAGAAAACTGACTGCCCTTACCTGAAACGAAGTCTTGCTTGTAGGAAGACTCAGAGCCTGGCATTTAACTCCATTTCTGAAGTGAAACACACAGCAGGGTTCTCATCCATTGATCACACTCTGCGTTAGAACAAGAAGCATACTCTTGCTTCCTAGAGTCTCTAAGACAGCAAGAAACGTGAGTTTGCTGAAAACAAAAGAACAGTGTTTCAACACATAAGGACCATATCTAGTCCAACTCTGCTTCTGAAACTGATACAAAGCACTGGTCCTCTAACATCCAATGCTTGTCTGTTTAGATGAGAAACATGTGAGCTCCGTGAAAGATGTAGTTCGTTTGAGCTGAAAAGTGACTGCCCTTACCTGAAACGAAGTCTTGCTTGTAGGAAGACATAGAGCCTGGGATTTAACTACATTTATGAAGGGAAACACAGAGCATAGTTTTCATCCATGGATCACACTCTGCTTTAGAGCGAGAAGCACACTCTTGCTTTCTAGATTCTCTAAGACAGCAGGAAATCTGAGTGTGCCCAGAACAAAAGAAGGGTGTTTCCTACACATATGGACCATATCTAGTCCAAATCTTCTTCTGAAACTGATACAATGCACTGGTCCTCTAACATCCAATGCTTGTCAGTTAAGATGAGAAACGTGTGAGCTCAGTGAATGATGTAGTTTGTTTGAGCAGAAAAGTGACTGCCCTTACCTGAAACGAAGTCTTGCTTGTAGGAATACATAGAGCCTGGGATGTAACTCCATTTCTGAAGGGAAACACAAAGCATAGTTTTCATCCATGGATCACACTCTGCTTTAGAGCGAGAAGCACACTCTTGCTTTCTAGAGTCTCTAAGACAGCAGGAAATCTGAGTGTGCCCAGAACAAAAGAAGGGTGTTTCCTACACATATGGACCATATCTAGTCCAAATCTTCTTCTGAAACTGATGCAAAGCACTGGTCCTCTAACATCCAATGCTTGTCTGTTAAGATGAGAACGTGTGAGCTCGGTGAAAGATGTAGTTCTTTTGAGCTGAAAAGTGACTGCCCTTACCTGAAACGAAGTCTTGCTTGTAGGGAGACTCAGAGCCTGGGATTTAACTCCATTTCTGAAGGGAAACACACAGCATAGTTCTCATCCATTGAACACACTCTGCTTTAGAGCAAGAAGCACGCTCTTGCTTTCTAGAGTCTCTAAGACAGCAGGTAACGTGAGTGTGCTGAGAACAAAAGAACGGTGTTTCCTACACATATGGACATTATATAGTCCAACTCTTCTTCTGAAATTGATACAAAGCACTGGTACTCTAACATCCAATGATTGTCAGTTAAGATGAGAAACTTGTGAGCATCGTGAACGATGTAGTTCGTTTGAGCAGAAAACTGACTGCCCTTACCTGAAACGATGTCTTGCTTGTAGGAAGACTCAGAGCCTGGCATTTAACTCCATTTCTGAAGCCAAACACACAGCATAGTTCCCATCCATGGATCACACTCTGCTTTAGAGCGAGAAGTACGCTCTTGCATTCTAGAGTCTCTAAGACAGCAGGAAACGTGAGTGTGCTGAGAACAAAAGAGCGGTGTAACCTACACATACGGACCAAATCTAGTCCAACTCTTCTTCTGAAACTGATACAAAGCACTGGTCCTCTAACATCCAATGCTTGTCAGTTAAGATGAGAAACATGTGAGCTCCGTGAAAGATGTAGTTCGTTTGAGCTGAAAAGTGACTGCCCTTACCTGAAACGAACTCTTGCTTGTAGGAAGACATAGAGCCTGGGATTTAACTACATTTATAAAGGGAAATACACAGCATAGTTTTCATCCATGGATCACACTCTGCTTTAGAGCGAGAAGCACACTCTTGCTTTCTAGAGTCTCTAAGACAGCAGGAAATCTGAGTGTGCCCAGAACAAAAGAAGGGTGTTTCCTACACATATGGACCATATCTAGTCCAAATCTTCTTCTGAAACTGATACAATGCACTGGTCTTCTAACATCCAATGCTTGTCAGTTAAGATGAGAAACGTGTGAGCTCAGTGAACGATGTAGTTCGTTTGAGCAGAAAAGTGACTGCCCTTACCTGAAACGAAGTCTTGCTTGTAGGAAGACTCAGAGCCTGGGATTTAACTCCATTTCTGAAGGCCACCACACAGCATAGTTCTCATCCATGGATAACACTCTGCTTTAGAATGAGAAGTACTCTCTTGCTTTCTAGAGTCTCTAAGAAAGCAGGAAACGTGAGTGCGCTGAGAACAAAAGAACGGTGTTTCCTACACATACGAACCATATCTAGTCCAAGTCTTCTTCTGAAACTGATACAAAGCACTGGTCCTCTAACATCCAATGCTTGTCAGTTAAGAAGAGAAACGTGTGAGCTTCGTGAACGATGTAGTTCGTTTGAGCAGAAAAGTGACTGCCCTTACCTGAAACGAAGTCTTGCTTGTAGGAAGACTCAGAGCCTGGCATTTAACTCCATTTCTGAAGTGAAACACACAGCAGGGTTCTCATCCATTGATCACACTCTGCGTTAGAACAAGAAGCATAATCTAGCTTCCTAGAGTCTCTAAGACAGCAAGAAACATGAGTTTGCTGAAAACAAAAGAACAGTGTTTCAACACATAAGGACCATATCTAGTCCAACTCTGCTTCTGAAACTGATACAAAGCACTGGTCCTCTAACATCCAATGCTTGTCTGTTTAGATGCGAAACATGTGAGCTCCGTGAACGATGTAGTTCGTTTGAGCTGAAAAGTGACTGCCCTTACCTGAAACGAAGTCTTGCTTGTAGGAAGACATAGAGCCTGGGATTTAACTACATTTATGAAGGGAAACACACAGCATAGTTTTCATCCATGGATCACACTCTGCTTTAGAGCGAGAAGCACACTCTTGCTTTCTAGAGTCTCTAAGACAGCAGGAAATCTGAGTGTGCCCAGAACAAAAGAAGGGTGTTTCCTACACATATGGACCATATCTAGTCCAAATCTTCTTCTGAAACTGATACAATGCACTGGTCCTCTAACATCCAATGCTTGTCAGTTAAGATGAGAAACGTGTGAGCTCAGTGAATGATGTAGTTTGTTTGAGCAGAAAAGTGAGTGCCCTTACCTGAAACGAAGTCTTGCTTGTAGGAATACATAGAGCCTGGGATTTAACTACTTTTCTGAAGGGAAACACAAAGCATAGTTTTCATCCATGGATCACACTCTGCTTTAGAGCGAGAAGCACACTCTTGCTTTCTAGAGTCTCTAAGACAGCAGGAAATCTGAGTGTGCCCAGAACAAAAGAAGGGTGTTTCCTACACATATGGACCATATCTAGTCCAAATCTTCTTCTGAAACTGATGCAAAGCACTGGTCCTCTAACATCCAATGCTTGTCTGTTAAGATGAGAACGTGTGAGCTCGGTGAAAAATGTAGTTCTTTTGAGCTGAAAAGTGACTGCCCTTACCTGAAACGAAGTCTTGCTTGTAGGGAGACTCAGAGCCTGGGATTTAACTCCATTTCTGAAGGGAAACACACAGCATAGTTCTCATCCATTGATCACACTCTGCTTTAGAGCAAGAAGCACGCTCTTGCTTTCTAGGGTCTCTAAGACAGCAGGTAACGTGAGTGTGCTGAGAACAAAAGAACGGTGTTTCCTACACATATGGACATTATATAGTCCAACTCTTTTTCTGAAATTGATACAAAGCACTGGTCCTCTAACATCCAATGATTGTCAGTTAAGATGAGAAACGTGTGAGCATCGTGAACGATGTAGTTCGTTTGAGCAGAAAACTGACTGCCCTTACCTGAAACGATGTCTTGCTTGTAGGAAGACTCAGAGCCTGGCATTTAACTCCATTTCTGAAGCCAAACACACAGCATAGTTCCCATCCATGGATCACACTCTGCTTTAGAGCGAGAAGTACGCTCTTGCATTCTAGAGTCTCTAAGACAGCAGGAAACGTGAGTGTGCTGAGAACAAAAGAGCGGTGTAACCTACACATACGGACCATATCTAGTCCAACTCTTCTTCTGAAACTGATACAAAGCACTGGTCCTCTAACATCCAATGCTTGTCAGTTAAGATGAGAAACGTGTGAGCTTCGTGAACGATGTAGTTCGTTTGAGCAGAAAAGTGACTGCCCTTACCTGAAACGAAGTCTTGCATGTAGGAAGACTCAGAGCCTGGGATTTAACTCCATTTCTGAATTGAAACACACAGCATAGTTCTCATCCATGGATCACACTCTGCTTTAGAGCAAGAAGCACACTCTTCCTTTCTAGAGTCTCTAAGACAGCAGGAAACGTGAGTGTGCCCAGAACAAAAGAACGGTGTTTCCTACACATACGGACTATATGTAGTCCAAATCTTCTTCTGAAACTGATAGAATACACTGGTCCTCTAACATCCAATGCTTGTCAGTTAAGATGAGAAACGTGTGAGCTTTGTGAATGATGTAGTTCCTTTGAACTGAAATGTGACTTCCCTTACCTGATACGAAGTCTTGCTTGTAGTAAGACACAGAGCCTGGGATTTAAGTCCATTTCTGAAGGGAAACACACAACATAGTTCTCATCCATGGATCACACTCTGCTTTAGAGCAAGAAGCACACACTAGCTTTCTAGAATCTCTAATAAAGCAGGAAATCTGAGTGTGCCCAGGACAAAAGAACGGTGTTTCCTATACATATGGACCATATGTAGTCCAAATCTGCTTCTGAAACTGATACAAAGCACTGACCCTCTAACATCCAATGCTTGTCAGTTAAGATGAGAAACGTGTGAGCTTTGTGAACGATGTAGTTCCTTTGAGCAGAAAAGTGACTGCCCTTACCTTAAACGAAGTCTTGCTTGTAGGGAGACTCAGAGCCTGGGATTTAACTCCATTTCTGAAGGCCACCACACAGCATAGTTCTCATCCATGGATAACACTCTGCTTTACAATGAGAAGTACGCTCTTGCTTTCTAGAGTCTCTAAGACAGCAGGTAACGTGAGTGTGCTGAGAACAAAAGAACGGTGTTTCCTACACATATGGACATTATATAGTCCAACTCTTCTTCTGAAATTGATACAAAGCACTGGTCCTCTAACATCCAATGATTGTCAGTTAAGATGAGAAACGTGTGAGCATCGTGAACGATGTAGTTCGTTTGAGCAGAAAACTGACTGCCCTTACCTGAAACGATGTCTTGCTTGTAGGAAGACTCAGAGCCTGGCATTTAACTCCATTTCTGAAGCCAAACACACAGCATAGTTCCCATCCATGGATCACACTCTGCTTTAGAGCGAGAAGTACGCTCTTGCATTCTAGAGTCTCTAAGGCAGCAGGAAACGTGAGTGTGCTGAGAACAAAAGAGCGGTGTAACCTACACATACGGACCATATCTAGTCCAACTCTTCTTCTGAAACTGATACAAAGCACTGGTCCTCTAACATCCAATGCTTGTCAGTTAAGATGAGAAACATGTGAGCTCCGTGAAAGATGTAGTTCGTTTGAGCTGAAAAGTGACTGCCCTTACCTGAAACGAACTCTTGCTTGTAGGAAGACATAGAGCCTGGGATTTAACTACATTTATAAAGGGAAATACACAGCATAGTTTTCATCCATGGATCACACTCTGCTTTAGAGCGAGAAGCACACTCTTGCTTTCTAGAGTCTCTAAGACAGCAGGAAATCTGAGTGTGCCCAGAACAAAAGAAGGGTGTTTCCTACACATATGGACCATATCTAGTCCAAATCTTCTTCTGAAACTGATACAATGCACTGGTCTTCTAACATCCAATGCTTGTCAGTTAAGATGAGAAACGTGTGAGCTCAGTGAACGATGTAGTTCGTTTGAGCAGAAAAGTGACTGCACTTACCTGAAACGAAGTCTTGCTTGTAGGAAGACTCAGAGCCTGGGATTTAACTCCATTTCTGAAGGCCACCACACAGCATAGTTCTCATCCATGGATAACACTCTGCTTTAGAATGAGAAGTACTCTCTTGCTTTCTAGAGTCTCTAAGAAAGCAGGAAACGTGAGTGCGCTGAGAACAAAAGAACGGTGTTTCCTACACATACGGACCATATCTAGTCCAAGTCTTCTTCTGAAACTGATACAAAGCACTGCTCCTCTAACATCCAATGCTTGTCAGTTAAGAAGAGAAACGTGTGAGCTTCGTGAACGATGTAGTTCGTTTGAGCAGAAAAGTGACTGCCCTTACCTGAAACGAAGTCTTGCTTGTAGGAAGACTCAGAGCCTGGCATTTAACTCCATTTCTGAAGTGAAACACACAGCAGGGTTCTCATCCATTGATCACACTCTGCGTTAGAACAAGAAGCATAATCTTGCTTCCTAGAGTCTCTAAGACAGCAAGAAACATGAGTTTGCTGAAAACAAAAGAACAGTGTTTCAACACATAAGGACCATATCTAGTCCAACTCTGCTTCTGAAACTGATACAAAGCACTGGTCCTCTAACATCCAATGCTTGTCTGTTTAGATGCGAAACATGTGAGCTCCGTGAAAGATGTAGTTCGTTTGAGCTGAAAAGTGACTGCCCTTACCTGAAACGAAGTCTTGCTTGTAGGAAGACATAGAGCCTGGGATTTAACTACATTTATGAAGGGAAACACACAGCATAGTTTTCATCCATGGATCACACTCTGCTTTAGAGCGAGAAGCACACTCTTGCTTTCTAGAGTCTCTAAGACAGCAGGAAATCTGAGTGTGCCCAGAACAAAAGAAGGGTGTTTCCTACACATATGGACCATATCTAGTCCAAATCTTCTTCTGAAACTGATACAATGCACTGGTCCTCTAACATCCAATGCTTGTCAGTTAAGATGAGAAACGTGTGAGCTCAGTGAATGATGTAGTTTGTTTGAGCAGAAAAGTGACTGCCCTTACCTGAAACGAAGTCTTGCTTGTAGGAATACATAGAGCCTGGGATTTAACTACTTTTCTGAAGGGAAACACAAAGCATAGTTTTCATCCATGGATCACACTCTGCTTTAGAGCGAGAAGCACACTCTTGCTTTCTAGAGTCTCTAAGACAGCAGGAAATCTGAGTGTGCCCAGAACAAAAGAAGGGTGTTTCCTACACATATGGACCATATCTAGTCCAAATCTTCTTCTGAAACTGATGCAAAGCACTGGTCCTCTAACATCCAATGCTTGTCTGTTAAGATGAGAACGTGTGAGCTCGGTGAAAAATGTAGTTCTTTTGAGCTGAAAAGTGACTGCCCTTACCTGAAACGAAGTCTTGCTTGTAGGGAGACTCAGAGCCTGGGATTTAACTCCATTTCTGAAGGGAAACACACAGCATAGTTCTCATCCATTGATCACACTCTGCTTTAGAGCAAGAAGCACGCTCTTGCTTTCTAGAGTCTCTAAGACAGCAGGTAACGTGAGTGTGCTGAGAACAAAAGAACGGTGTTTCCTACACATATGGACATTATATAGTCCAACTCTTCTTCTGAAATTGATACAAAGCACTGGTCCTCTAACATCCAATGATTGTCAGTTAAGATGAGAAACGTGTGAGCATCGTGAACGATGTAGTTCGTTTGAGCAGAAAACTGACTGCCCTTACCTGAAACGATGTCTTGCTTGTAGGAAGACTCAGAGCCTGGCATTTAACTCCATTTCTGAAGCCAAACACACAGCATAGTTCCCATCCATGGATCACACTCTGCTTTAGAGCGAGAAGTACGCTCTTGCATTCTAGAGTCTCTAAGACAGCAGGAAACGTGAGTGTGCTGAGAACAAAAGAGCGGTGTAACCTACACATACGGACCATATCTAGTCCAACTCTTCTTCTGAAACTGATACAAAGCACTGGTCCTCTAACATCCAATGCTTGTCAGTTAAGATGAGAAACGTGTGAGCTTCGTGAACGATGTAGTTCGTTTGAGCAGAAAAGTGACTGCCCTTACCTGAAAGAAGTCTTGCATGTAGGAAGACTCAGAGCCTGGGATTTAACTCCATTTCTGAATTGAAACACACAGCATAGTTCTCATCCATGGATCACACTCTGCTTTAGAGCAAGAAGCACACTCTTGCTTTCTAGAGTCTCTAAGACAGCAGGAAACGTGAGTGTGCCCAGAACAAAAGAACGGTGTTTCCTACACATACGGACTATATGTAGTCCAAATCTTCTTCTGAAACTGATAGAATACACTGGTCCTCTAACATCCAATGCTTGTCAGTTAAGATGAGAAACGTGTGAGCTTTGTGAATGATGTAGTTCCTTTGAACTGAAATGTGACTTCCCTTACCTGAAACGAAGTCTTGCTTGTAGTAAGACACAGAGACTGGGATTTAAGTCCATTTCTGAAGGGAAAGACACAACATAGTTCTCATCCATGGATCACACTCTGCTTTAGAGCAAGAAGCACACACTAGCTTTCTAGAATCTCTAATACAGCAGGAAATCTGAGTGTGCCCAGGACAAAAGAACGGTGTTTCCTATACATATGGACCATATGTAGTCCAACTCTGCTTCTGAAACTGATACAAAGCACTGACCCTCTAACATCCAATGCTTGTCATTTAAGATGAGAAACGTGTGAGCTTTGTGAATGATGTAGTTCCTTTGAGCAGAAAAGTGACTGCCCTTACCTTAAACGAAGTCTTGCTTGTAGGGAGACTCAGAGCCTGGGATTTAACTCCATTTCTGAAGTGAAACACACAGCAGGGTTCTCATCCATTGATCAAACTCTGTGTTAGAACAAGAAGCATACTCTTGCTTCCTAGAGTCTATAAGACAGCAAGAAACGTGAGTTTGCTGAAAACAAAAGAACAGTGTTTCCTACACATACAGACCATATCTAGTCCAACTCTGCTTCTGAAACTGATACAAAGCACTGGTCCTCTAACATCCAAATCTTGTCTGTTTAGATGAGAAACATGTGAGCTCTGTGAAAGATGTAGTTCGTTTGAGCTGAAAAGTGACTGCCCTTAACTGAAACGAAGTCTTGCTTTTAGGAAGACATAGAGCCTGGGATTTAACTATATTTATGAAGGGAAACACACAGCATAGTTTTCATCCATGGATCACACTCTGCTTTAGAGTGAGAAGCACGCTCTTGCTTTCTAAAGTCTCCAAGACAGCAGGAAACGTGAGTGTGCTGAGAACAAAAGAACGGTGTTTCCTGCACATACGGACCATATCTAGTCCAACTCTTCTTCTGAAACTGATACAAAGCACTGGTCCTCTAACATCCAATGCTTGTCAGTTAAGATGAGAAACGTGTGAGCTTCATGAACTTTGTAGTTCGTTTGTGCATAAAAGTGACTGCCCTTACCTGAAACGAAGTCTTGCTTGTAGGAAGACTCAAATCCTGGGATTTAACTCCATTTCTGAAGTGAAACACACAGCATAGTTCTCATCCATGGGTCACACTCTGCTTTAGAGCAAGAAGCACACTCTTGCTTTCTAGAGTCTCTAAGACAGCAGGAAACGTGAGTGTGCCCAGAACAAAAGAACGGTGTTTCCTACACATATGGACTATATGTAGTACAAACCTTCTGCTGAAACTGATAGAATGCACTGGTCCTCTAACATTCAATGCTTGTCAGTTAAGATGAGAAACGTGTGAGCTTTGTGAATGATGTAGTTCCTTTGAACTGAAAAGTGACTGCCCTTACCTGAAACGAAGTCTTGCTTGTAGTAAGACACAGAGCCTGGGATTTAAGTCCATTTCTGAAGGGAAACACACAACATAGTTCTCATCCATGAATCACACTCTGCTTTAGAGCGAGAAGTGCGCTCTTGCTTTCTAGAGTCTCTAAGACAGCAGGAAATCTGAGTGTGCCCAGGACAAAAGAACGGTGTTTCCTATACATATGGACCATATGTAGTCCAAATCTGCTTCTGAAACTGATACAAAGCACTGACACTCTAACATCCAATGGTTGTCAGTTAAGATGAGAAACGTGTGAGCATCGAGAACGATGTAGTTCGTTTGAGCAGAAAAGTGACTGCCCATACCTGAATTGAAGTCTTGCTTGTAGGAAGACTCAGAGCCTGGGATTTATCTCCATTTCTGAAGTAAAACACACAGCAGTGTAATCATGCATTGATCAAACTCTGCTTTAGACAAGAAGCACGCTCTTGCTTTCTAGAGTCTCTAAGACAGCAGGAAACGTGAGTTTGCTGAGAACAAAAGAACGGTGTTTCCTACACATACAGACATTATATAGTCCAACTCTGCTTCTGAAACTGATACAAAGCACTGGTCCTCTAACATCCAATGCTTGTCTGTTAAGATGAGAAACGTGTGAGCTCAGTGAACGATGAAGTTCGTTTGAGCAGAAAAGTGACTGCTCTTACCTGAAACGAAGTCTTGCTTGTAGGAAGATACAGAGCCTGGGATTTAACTCCATTTCTGAAGGGAAACACACAGCATAGTTCTGATCCATGGATCACACTCTGCTTTAGAGGAGAAGCACGCTCTTGCTTTATAGAGTCTCTAGGACAGTGAAACGTGAGTGTGCTGAGAACAAAAGAACGGTGTTTCCTACTCATAGGGACCATATCTAGTCCAACTCTTCTTCTGAAACTGATACAAAGCACTGGTCCTCTAACATCCAATCCTTGTCAATTAAGATGAGAAACCTGTGAGCATCGTGAACGATGTAGTTCGTTTGAGCAGAAAAGTGACTGCCCTTACCTGAATGGAAGTCTTGCTTGTAGGAAGACTCAGAGCCTGGGATTTAACTCCATTTCTGAAGTAAAACACACAGCAGTGTAATCATCCATTGATCACACTCTGCTTTAGACCAAGAAGCACGCTCTTGCTTTCTAGACTCTCAAAGACAGCAGGAAACGTGAGTGTGCTGAGAACAAAAGAACGGTGTTTCCTACACATAGGGACCATATCTAGTCCAACTCTGCTTCTGAAACAGATACAAAGCACTGGTCCTCTAACATCCAATGCTTGTCAGTTAAGATGAGAAACGTGTGAGCTTCGTGAATGATGTTGTTCCTTTGAGCAGAAAAGTGACTGCCCTTACCTGAAACGAAGTCTTGCTTGTAGGGAGACACAGAGCATGGGATTTAACTCCATTTCTGAAGTGAAACACACAGCATAGTCTCATCCATGGATCACACTCTGTTTTAGAGCAAGAAGCACGCTCTTGCTTTCTAGAGTCTCTAAGGCAGCAGGAAACGTGAGTGTGCCCAGAACAAAAGATCGGTGTTTCCTACACATATGGACATTATGTAGTACAAATCTGCTTCTGAAACTGATACAAAGCACTGACCCTCTAACATCCAATGCTTGTCAGTTAAGATGAGAAACGTGTGAGCTTCATGAACAATGTAGTTCGTTTGAGCAGAAAACTGACTGCCCTTACCTGAAACGAAGTCTTGCTTGTAGGAAGACTCAGAGCCTGGCATTTAACTCCATTTCTGAAGTGAAACACACAGCAGGGTTCTCATCCATTGATCACACTCTGCGTTAGAACAAGAAGCATACTCTTGCTTCCTAGAGTCTCTAAGACAGCAAGAAACGTGAGTTTGCTGAAAACAAAAAAACAGTGTTTCAACACATAAGGACCATATCTAGTCCAACTCTGCTTCTGAAACTGATACAAAGCACTGGTCCTCTAACATCCAATGCTTGTCAGTTAAGATGAGAAACGTGTGAGCTTCGTGAACGATGTTGTTCCTTTGAGCAGAAAAGTGACTGCCCTTACCTGAAACGAAGTCTTGCTTGTAGGAAGACTCAGAGCCTGGGATTTAACTCCATTTCTGAAGTGAAACACACAGCATAGTCTCATCCATGGATCACACTCTGCTTTAGAGCAAGAAGCACGCTCTTGCTTTCTAGAGTCTCAAAGACAGCAGGAAATCTGAGTGTGCCCAGAATAAAAGAAGGGTGTTTCCTACACATATGGACCATATCTAGTCCAAATCTTCTTCTGAAACTGATACAATGCACTGGTCCTCTAACATCCAATGCTTGTCAGTTAAGATGAGAAACGTGTGAGCTCAGTGAAGGATGTAGTTCGTTTGAGCAGAAAAGAGACTGCCCTTACCTGAAACGAAGTCTTGCTTGTAGGAAGACTCAGAGCCTGGGATATAACTCCATTTCTGAAGGCCACCACACAGCATAGTTCTCATCCATGGATCACACTCTGCTTTAGAGCGAGAAGCACGCTCTTGCTTTCTAGAGTCTCTAAGAGAGCAGGAAACGTGAGTGTGCTGAGAACAAAAGAACGGTGTTTCCTACTCATACGGACCATATCTAGTCCAAATCATCTTCTGAAACTGATGCAAAGCACTGGTCCTCTAACATCCAATGCTTGTCAGTTAAGATGAGAAACGTGTGAGCTTCGTGAACGATGTTGTTCCTTTGAGCAGAAAACTGACTGCCCTTACCTGAAACGAAGTCTTGCTTGTAGGAAGACTCAGAGCCTGGGATTTAACTCCATTTCTGAAGTGAAACACACAGCAGGGTTCTCATCCATTGATCACACTCTGTGTTAGAATAAGAAGCATACTCTTGCTTCCTAGAGTCTCTAAGACAGCAAGAAACGTGACTTTGCTGAAAACAAAAGAACAGTGTTTCCTACCCATACGGACCATATCTAGTCCAACTCTGCTTCTGAAACTGATACAAAGCACTGGTCCTCTAACATCCAATGCTTGTCTGTTTAGATGAGAAACATGTGAGCTCAGTGAACGATGTAGTTCGTTTGAGCAGAAAAGTGACTGCCCTTACCTGAAACGAAGTCTTGCTTGTAGGAAGACTCAGAGCCTGGGATTTAACTCCATTTCTGAAGGCCACCACACAGCATAGTTCTCATCCATGGATAACACTCTGCTTTAGAATGAGAAGTACTCTCTTGCTTTCTAGAGTCTCTAAGAAAGCAGGAAACGTGAGTGCGCTGAGAACAAAAGAACGGTGTTTCCTACACATACGGACCATATCTAGTCCAAGTCTTCTTCTGAAACTGATACAAAGCACTGGTCCTCTAACATCCAATGCTTGTCAGTTAAGAAGAGAAACGTGTGAGCTTCGTGAACGATGTAGTTCTTTTGAGCAGAAAAGTGACTGCCCTTACCTGAAACGAAGTCTTGCTTGTAGGAAGACTCAGAGCCTGGCATTTAACTCCATTTCTGAAGTGAAACACACAGCAGGGTTCTCATCCATTGATCACACTCTGCGTTAGAACAAGAAGCATACTCTTGCTTCCTAGAGTCTCTAAGACAGCAAGAAACGTGAGTTTGCTGAAAACAAAAGAACAGTGTTTCAACACATAAGGACCATATCTAGTCCAACTCTGCTTCTGAAACTGATAAAAAGCACTGGTCCTCTAACATCCAATGCTTGTCTGTTTAGATGTGAAACATGTGAGCTCCGTGAAAGATGTAGTTCGTTTGAGCTGAAAAGTGACTGCCCTTACCTGAAACGAAGTCTTGCTTGTAGGAAGACATAGAGCCTGGGATTTAACTACATTTATGAAGGGAAACACAGAGCATAGTTTTCATCCATGGATCACACTCTGCTTTAGAGCGAGAAGCACACTCTTGCTTTCTAGATTCTCTAAGACAGCAGGAAATCTGAGTGTGCCCAGAACAAAAGAAGGGTGTTTCCTACACATATGGACCATATCTAGTCCAAATCTTCTTCTGAAACTGATACAATGCACTGGTCCTCTAACATCCAATGCTTGTCAGTTAAGATGAGAAACGTGTGAGCTCAGTGAATGATGTAGTTTGTTTGAGCAGAAAAGTGACTGCCCTTACCTGAAACGAAGTCTTGCTTGTAGGAATACATAGAGCCTGGGATGTAACTCCATTTCTGAAGGGAAACACAAAGCATAGTTTTCATCCATGGATCACACTCTGCTTTAGAGCGAGAAGCACACTCTTGCTTTCTAGAGTCTCTAAGACAGCAGGAAATCTGAGTGTGCCCAGAACAAAAGAAGGGTGTTTCCTACACATATGGACCATATCTAGTCCAAATCTTCTTCTGAAACTGATGCAAAGCACTGGTCCTCTAACATCCAATGCTTGTCTGTTAAGATGAGAACGTGTGAGCTCGGTGAAAGATGTAGTTCTTTTGAGCTGAAAAGTGACTGCCCTTACCTGAAACGATGTCTTGCTTGTAGAAAGACTCAGAGCCTGGCATTTAACTCCATTTCTGAAGCCAAACACACAGCATAGTTCCCATCCATGGATCACACTCTGCTTTAGAGCGAGAAGTACGCTCTTGCATTCTAGAGTCTCTAAGACAGCAGGAAACGTGAGTGTGCTGAGAACAAAAGAGCGGTGTAACCTACACATACGGACCATATCTAGTCCAACTCTTCTTCTGAAACTGATACAAAGCACTGGTCCTCTAACATCCAATGCTTGTCAGTTAGGATGAGAAACATGTGAGCTCCGTGAAAGATGTAGTTCGTTTGAGCTGAAAAGTGACTGCCCTTACCTGAAACGAACTCTTGCTTGTAGGAAGACATAGAGCCTGGGATTTAACTACATTTATAAAGGGAAATACACAGCATAGTTTTCATCCATGGATCACACTCTGCTTTAGAGCGAGAAGCACACTCTTGCTTTCTAGAGTCTCTAAGACAGCAGGAAATCTGAGTGTGCCCAGAACAAAAGAAGGGTGTTTCCTACACATATGGACCATATCTAGTCCAAATCTTCTTCTGAAACTGATGCAAAGCACTGGTCCTCTAACATCCAATGCTTGTCTGTTAAGATGAGAACGTGTGAGCTCGGTGAAAGATGTAGTTCTTTTGAGCTGAAAAGTGACTGCCCTTACCTGAAACGAAGTCTTGCTTGTAGGGAGACTCACAGCCTGGAATTTAACTCCATTTCTGAAGGGAAACACACAGCATAGTTCTCATCCATTGATCACACTCTGCTTTAGAGCAAGAAGCACGCTCTTGCTTTCTAGAGTCTCTAAGACAGCAGGTAACGTGAGTGTGCTGAGAACAAAAGAACGGTGTTTCCTACACATATGGACATTATATAGTCCAACTCTTCTTCTGAAATTGATACAAAGCACTGGTCCTCTAACATCCAATGATTGTCAGTTAAGATGAGAAACGTTTGAGCATCGTGAACGATGTAGTTCGTTTGAGCAGAAAACTGACTGCCCTTACCTGAAACGATGTCTTGCTTGTAGGAAGACTCAGAGCCTGGCATTTAACTCCATTTCTATAGCCAAACACACAGCATAGTTCCCATCCATGGATCACACTCTGCTTTAGAGCGAGAAGTACGCTCTTGCATTCTAGAGTCTCTAAGACAGCAGGAAACGTGAGTGTGCTGAGAACAAAAGAGCGGTGTAACCTACACATACGGACCATATCTAGTCCAACTCTTCTTCTGAAACTGATACAAAGCACTGGTCCTCTAACATCCAATGCTTGTCAGTTAAGATGAGAAACATGTGAGCTCCGTGAAAGATGTAGTTCGTTTGAGCTGAAAAGTGACTGCCCTTACCTGAAACGAACTCTTGCTTGTAGGAAGACATAGAGCCTGGGATTTAACTACATTTATAAAGGGAAATACACAGCATAGTTTTCATCCATGGATCACACTCTGCTTTAGAGCGAGAAGCACACTCTTGCTTTCTAGAGTCTCTAAGACAGCAGGAAATCTGAGTGTGCCCAGAACAAAAGAAGGGTGTTTCCTACACATATGGACCATATCTAGTCCAAATCTTCTTCTGAAACTGATACAATGCACTGGTCTTCTAACATCCAATGCTTGTCAGTTAAGATGAGAAACGTGTGAGCTCAGTGAACGATGTAGTTCGTTTGAGCAGAAAAGTGACTGCCCTTACCTGAAACGAAGTCTTGCTTGTAGGAAGACTCAGAGCCTGGCATTTAACTCCATTTCTGAAGTGAAACACACAGCAGGGTTCTCATCCATTGATCACACTCTGCGTTAGAACAAGAAGCATACTCTTGCTTCCTAGAGTCTCTAAGACAGCAAGAAACGTGAGTTTGCTGAAAACAAAAGAACAGTGTTTCAACACATAAGGACCATATCTAGTCCAACTCTGCTTCTGAAACTGATACAAAGCACTGGTCCTCTAACATCCAATGCTTGTCTGTTTAGATGCGAAACATGTGAGCTCCGTGAAAGATGTAGTTCGTTTGAGCTGAAAAGTGACTGCCCTTACCTGAAACGAACTCTTGCTTGTAGGAAGACATAGAGCCTGGGATTTAACTACATTTATGAAGGGAAACACACAGCATAGTTTTCATCCATGGATCACACTCTGCTTTAGAACAAGAAGCAAGCTCTTGCTTTCTAGAGACTCTAAGACAGCAGGAAATGTGAGTGTGCTGAGAACAAAAGAATGGTGTTTCCTACACATACACACCATATCTAGTCCAAATCTGCTTCTTAAACTGATACAAAGCACTGGTCCTCTAACATCCAATGCTTGTCTGTTAAGATGAGAAACGTGTGAGCTTCGTGAATGATATAGTTCCTTTGAACTGAAAAGTGACTGCCCTTACCCGAAAAGAAGTCTTGCTTGTAGGAAGACACAGAGCCTGGGATTTAAGTCCATTTCTGAAGGGAAACACACAGCATAGTTCTCATCCATGGATCACGCTCTGCTTTAGAGCAAGAAGCACACTCTTGCTTTCTAGTGTCCCTAATACAGCAGGAAATCTGAGTGTGCCCAGAACAAAAGAACGGTGTTTCCTACACATACGGTCCATATGTAGTCCAAATCTGCTTCTGAAACTGATACAAAGCACTGACCCTCTAACATCCAATGCTTGTCAGTTAAGATGGGAAACGTGTGAGCTTCATGAACGATGTAGTTCGTTTGAGCAGAAAAGTGACTGCCCTTACCTGAATTGAAGTCTTGATTGTAGGAAGACTCAGAGCCTGGGATTTAACTCCATTTCTGAAGTAAAACACACAGCAGTGTAATCATCCATTGATCACTCTCTGCTTTAGAACAAGAAGCACTCTCTTGCTTTCTAGAGTCTCTAAGACAGCAGGAAACGTGATTTTGCTGAGAACAAAAGAACGGTGTTTCCTACACATACAGACATTATATAGTCCAACTCTGCTTCTGAAACTGATACAAAGCACTGGTCCTCTAACATCCAATGCTTGTCTGTTAAGGTGAGAAACGTGTGAGCTTCGTGAACGATGTAGTTATTTGAGCTGAAAAGTGACTGCCCTTACCTGAAACGAAGTCTTCCTTGTAGGAAGACTCAGAGCCTGGGATTTAACTCCATTTCTGAAGGCAAACACACAGCATAGTTCTCATCCATGGATCACACTCTGCTTTAGAGCGAGAAGCACGCTCTTGCTTTCTAGAGTCTCTAAGACAGCAGGAAACGTGAGTGTGCTGAGAACAAAAGAACGGTGTTTCCTACACTTATGGACCATATCTAGTCCAACTTTGCTTCTGAAACTGATAGAAAGCACTGGTCCTCTAACATCCAATGCTTGTCATTTAAGATGAGAAACGTGTGAGCATCTGGAACGATGTAGTTCGTTTGAGCAGAAAAGTGACTGGCCTTACCTGCAACGAAGTCTTGCTTGTAGGAAGACTCAGAGCCTGGGATTTAACTCCCTTTCTGAAGGCAAACACACAGCATAGTGCTCATCCATGGATCACACTCTGCTTTAGAGCGAGAAGCACGCTCTTGCTTTCTAGAGTCTCTAAGACAGCAGGAAATGTGAGTGTGTCAAGAACAAAAGAACGGTGTTTCCTACACATACTGACTATATGTAGTCCAAAAGTTCTTCTGAAACAGATAGAATGCACTGGTACTCTAACATCCAATGCTTGTCAGTTAAGATGAGAAACGTGTGTGCTTCGTGAAAGATGTAGTTCGTTTGAGGAGAAAAGTGACTGCCCTTACCTGAAACGAAGTCTTGCTTGTAGGGAGACTCAGAGCCTGGGATTTAACTCCTTTTCTGAAGTGAAACACACAGCATAGTTTTCATCCATGGATCACACTCTGCTTTAGAACGAGAAGCAAGCTCTTGCTTTCTAGAGACTCTAAGACAGCAGGAAATGTGAGTGTGCTGAGAACAAAAGAATGGTGTTTCCTACACATACAGACCATATCTAGTCCAAATCTGCTTCTTAAACTGATATAAAGCACTGGTCCTCTAACATCCAATGCTTGTCTGTTAAGATGAGAAACGTGTGAGCTTCGTGAATGATATAGTTCCTTTGAACTGAAAAGTGACTGCCCTTACCCGAAAAGAAGTCTTGCTTGTAGGAAGACACAGAGCTTGGGATTTAAGTCCATTTCTGAAGGGAAACACACAGCATAGTTCTCATCCATGGATCACACTCTGCTTTAGAGCGAGAAGCACACTCTTGCTTTCTAGAGTCTCTAATACAGCAGGAAATCTGAGTGTGCCCAGAACAAAAGAACGGTGTTTCCTACACATACAGACCATATGTAGTCCAAATCTGCTTCTGAAACTGATACAAAGCACTGACACTCTGACATCCAATGCTTGTCAGTTAAGATGGGAAACGTGTGAGCTTCATGAACGATGTAGTTCGTTTGAGCAGAAAAGTGACTGCCCTTACCTGAATTGAAGTCTTGCTTGTAGGAAGACTCAGAGCCTGGGATTTAACTCCATTTCTGAAGTAAAACACACAGCAGTGTTATCATCCATTGATCACACTCTGCTTTAGAACAAGAAGCACGCTCTTGCTTTCTAGAGTCTCTAAGAGAGCAGGAAACGTGATTTTGCTCTGAACAAAAGAACGGTGTTTCCTACACATATGGATATCATATAGTCCAACTCTGCTTCTGAAACTGATACAAAGCACTGGTCCTCTAACATCCAATGCTTGTCTGTTAAGATGAGAAACGTGTGAGCTTCGTGAACGATGTAGTTCGTTTGAGCTGAAAACTGACTGCCCTTACCTGAAACGAAGTCTTGCTTGTAGGAAGACACAGAGATTGGGATTTAACTCCATTTCTGAATGAAACACACAGCATAGTATTCATCCATGGGTCACACTGTGGTTAGAACAAGAAGCACGCTCTTGTTTTCTAGAGTCTCTAACACAGCAGGAAACGTGAGTGTGCTGAGAACAAAAGAACGGTGTTTCCTACACATACAGACCATATCTAGTCCAACTCTGCTTCTGAAACTGATACAAAGCACTGACCCACTAACATCCAATGCTTGTCAGTTAAGATGGGAAACGTGTGAGCTTCATGAACGATGTAGTTCCTTTGAGCAGAAAAATGACAGCCCTTACCTGAATTGAAGTCTTGCTTGTAGGAAGACTCAGAGCCTGGGATTTAACTCCATTTCTGAAGGGAAACACACAGCATAGTATTCATCCATGGATCACACTGTGGTTAGAGCGAGAAGCACACTCTTGCTCTCTAGAGTCTCTAAGACAGGAGGAAATTGGTGTGTGCCCAGAACAATAGAACGATGTTTCCTACACATATGGACCATATCCAGTCCAAATCTGCTTCTGAAACTGATATAAAGCATTGACCCTCTAACATCCAATGCTTGTCAGTTAAGATGAGAAACGTGTGAGCTCAGTGAACGATGTAGTTCATTTGAGCAGAAAAGCAACTGTCCTTACCTGAAACGAAGTCTTGCTTGTAGGAAGACTCAGAGCATGGGATTTAACTCCATTTGTGAAGGCAAACACACAGCATAGTTCTCATCCATGGATCACACTCTGCTTTAGACTGAGAAGCACGCTCTTGCTTTCTAGAGTCTCTAACACAGCAGGAAACGTGAGTGTGCTGAGAATAAAAGAACGGTGTTTCCTACACATACAGACCATATCTAGTCCAACTCTGCTTCTGAAACTGATACAAAGCACTGACCCACTAACATCCAATGCTTGTCAGTTAAGATGGGAATCGTGTGAGCTTCATGAACGATGTAGTTCCTTTGAGCAGAAAAGCAACTGTCCTTACCTGAAACGAACTCTTGCTTGTAGGAAGACTCAGAGCATGGGATTTTACTCCATTTCTGAATTGAAACACACAGCAGTGTAATCATCCTTTGATCACACTCTGCTTTAGAACTAGAAGCACACTCTTGCTTTCTAGAGTCTCTAATACAGCAGGAAACGTGAGTGTGCTGAGAACAAAAGAAGGGTGTTTCCTACACATACAGACTTTATATAGTCCAACTATGCTTCTGAAACTGATACAAAGCACTGGTCCTCTAACATCCAATGCTTGTCTGTTAAGGTGAGAAACGTGTGAGCTTCGTGAACGATGTAGTTCGTTTGAGCTGAAAAGTGACTGCCCATACCTGAAACGAAGTCTTCCTTGTAGGAAGACTCAGAGCCTGGGATTTAACTCCATTTCTGAAGGCAAACACACAGCATAGTTCTCATCCATGGATCACACTCTGCTTTAGAGCAAGAAGCACGCTCTTGCTTTCTAGAGTCTCTAAGACAGCAGGAAACGTGAGTGTGCTGAGAACAAAAGAACGGTGTTTTCTACACTTATGGACCATATCTAGTCCAACTCTGCTTCTGAAACTGATAGAAAGCACTGGTCCTCTAACATCCAATGCTTGTCATTTAAGATGAGAAACGTGTGAGCTTCTGGAACGATGTAGTTCGTTTGAGCAGAAAAGTGACTGGCCTTACCTGAAACGAAGTCTTGCTTGGAGGAACACTCAGAGCCTGGGATTTAACTCCATTTCTGAAGTGAAACACACAGCGTAGTTCTCATCCATGGATCACACTCTGCTTTAGAGCAAGAAGCACACTCTTGCTTTCTAGAGTCTCTAAGACAGCAGGAAATCTGAGTGTGCCCAGAACAAAAGAACGGTGTTTCCTACACTTATCGACCATATCTAGTCCAACTTTGCTTCTGAAACTGATAGAATGCACTGGTCCTCTAACATCCAATGCTTGTCTGTTAAGATGAGAAACATGTGAGCTTCGTGAATGATATAGTTCCTTTGAACTGAAAAGTGACTGCCCTTACCCGAAAAGAAGTCTTGCTTGTAGGAAGACCCAGAGCCTGGGATTTAAGTCCATTTCTGAAGGGAAACACACAGCATAGTTCTCATCCATGGATCACGCTCTGCTTTAGAGCAAGAAGCACACTCTTGCTTTCTAGAATCTCTAATACAGCAGGAAATCTGAGTGAGCCCAGAACAAAAGAACGGTGTTTCCTACACATACGGACCATATGTAGTCCAAATCTGCTTCTGAAACTGATACAAAGCACTGACCCTCTAACATCCAATGCTTGTCAGTTAAGATGGGAAACGTGTGAGCTTCATGAACGATGTAGTTCGTTTGAGCAGAAAAGTGACTGCCCTTACCTGAATTGAAGTCTTGCTTGTAGGAAGACTCAGAGCCTGGGATTTAACTCCATTTCTGAAGTAAAACACACAGCAGTGTAATCATCCATTGATCACATTCTGCTTTAGAAAAAGAAGCACGCTCTTGCTTTCTAGAGTCTCTAAGAAAGCAGGAAACGTGATTTTGCTGAGAACAAAAGAACGGTGTTTCCTACACATATGGATATTATATAGTCCAACTCTGCTTCTGAAACTAATACAAAGCACTGGTCCTCTAACATCCAATGCTTGTCAGTTAAGATGGGAAACGTGTGAGCTTCATGAACGATGTAGTTCGTTTGAGCAAAAAAGTGACTGCCCCTACCTGAATTGAAGTCTTGCTTGTAGGAAGACTCAGAGCCTGGGATTTAACTCCATTTCTGAAGGGAAACACACAGCAGTGTTCTCATCCATTGATGACACTCTGCTTTAGAACAAGAAGCACGCTCTTGCTTTCTAGAGTCTCTAACACAGCAGGAAAAGTGAGTGTGCTGATAACAAAAGAACGGTGTTTCCTACACATACAGACCATATCTAGTCCAACTCTGCTTCTGAAACTGATACAAAGCACTGACCCACTAACATCCAATGCTTGTCAATTAAGATGGGAAACGTGTGAGCTTCATGAACGATGTAGTTCCTTTGAGCAGAAAAGCAACTGTCCTTAACTGAAACGAAGTCTTGCTTGTAGGAAGACTCAGAGCATGGGATTTAACTCCATTTCTGAATTGAAACACACAGCAGTGTAATCATCCATTGATCACACTCTGCTTTAGAACAAGAAGCACACTCTTGCTTTCTAGAGTCTCTAATACAGCAGGAAACGTGATTTTTCTGAGAACAAAAGAAGGGTGTTTCCTACACATACATACATTATATAGTCCAACTCTGCTTCTGAAACTGATACAAAGCACTGGTCCTCTAACATCCAATGCTTGTCTGTTAAGGTGAGAAACGTGTGAGCTTCGTGAACGATGTAGTTATTTGAGCTGAAAAGTGACTGCCCTTACCTGAAAGGAAGTCTTGCTTGTAGGAAGACTCAGAGCCTGGGATTTAACTCCATTTCTGAAGGCAAACACACAGCATATTTCTCATCCATGGATCACACTCTGCTTTAGAGAGAGAAGCACGCTCTTGCTTTCTAGAGTCTCTAAGACAGCAGGAAACGTGAGTGTGCTGAGAACAATAGAATGGTGTTTCCTACACTTATGGACCATATCTAGTCCAACTCTGCTAATGAAACTGATAGAAAGCACTGGTCCTCTAACATCCAATGCTTGTCTGTTAAGATGAGAAACGTGTGAGCTTCTGGAACGATGTAGTTCGTTTGAGCAGAAAAGTGACTGGCCTTACCTGAAACGAAGTCTTGCTTGGAGGAAGACTCAGAGCCTGGGATTTAACTCCATTTCTGAAGTGAAACACACAGCGTAGTTCTCATCCATGGATCACACTCTGCTTTAGAGCGAGAAGCACGCTCTTGCTTTCTAGAGTCTCTAAGACAGCAGGAAACGTGAGTGTGCCAAGAACAAAAGAACGGTGTTTCCTACACATACTGACTATATGTAGTCCAAAAGTTCTTCTGAAACAGATAGAATGCACTGGTCCTCTAACATCCAATGCTTGTCAGTTAAGATGAGAAACGTGTGTGCTTCGTGAAAGATGTAGTTCGTTTGAGCAGAAAAGTGACTGCCCTTACCTGAATTGAAGTCTTGCTTGTAGGAAGACTCAGAGCCTGGGATTTAACTCCATTTCTGAAGTAAAACACACAGCAGTGTAATCATCCATTGATCACACTCTGCTTTAGAACAAGAAGCACGCTCTTGCTTTCTAGAGTCTCTAAGAAAGCAGCAAACGTGATTTTGCTGAGAACAAAAGAACGGTGTTTCCTACACATATGGATATTATATAGTCCAACTCTGCTTCTGAAACTGATACAAAGCACTGGTCCTCTAACATCCAATGCTTGTCTGTTAAGATCAGAAACGTGTGAACTTCATGAACGATGTAGTTCGTTTGAGCTGAAAAGTGACTGCCCTTACCTGAAACGAAGTCTTGCTTGTAGGAAGACACAGAGATTGGGATTTAACTCCATTTCTGAATGAAACACACAGCATAGTATTCATCCATGGGTCACACTGTGGTTAGAGCGAGAAGCACACTCTTGCTTTCTAGAGTCTCTAAGACAGCAGGAAATTTGCGTGTGCCCAGAACAATAGAACGGTGTTTCCTACACATACGGACCATATCTAGTCCAAATCTGCTTCTGAAACTGATACAAAGCACTGGTCCTCTAACATCCAATGCTTGTCAGTTAAGATGAGAAACGTGTGAGCTCAGTGAACGATGTAGTTCGTTTGAGCAGAAAAGCAACTGTCCTTACCTGAAACGAAGTCTTGCTTGTAGGAAGACTCAGAGCATGGGATTTAACTCCATTTCTGAAGGCAAACACACAGCATAGTTCTCATCCATGGATCACACTCTGCTTTAGAGTGAGAAGCACGCTCTTGCTTTCTAGAGTCTCTAACACAGCAGGAAACGTGAGTGTGCTAAGAATAAAAGAACGGTGTTTCCTACACATACAGACCATATCTAGTCCAACTCTGCTTCTGAAACTGATACAAAGCACTGACCCACTAACATCCAATGCTTGTCAGTTAAGATGGGAATCGTGTGAGCTTCATGAACGATGTAGTTCCTTTGAGCAGAAAAGCAACTGTCCTTACCTGAAACGAAGTCTTGCTTGTAGGAAGACTCAGAGCATGGGATTTTACTCCATTTCTGAATTGAAACACACAGCAGTGTAATCATCCTTTGATCACACTCTGCTTTAGAACTAGAAGCACACTCTTGCTTTCTAGAGTCTCTAATACAGCAGGAAACGTGAGTGTGCTGAGAACAAAAGAAGGGTGTTTCCTACACATACAGACTTTATATAGTCCAACTATGCTTCTGAAACTGATACAAAGCACTGGTCCTCTAACATCCAATGCTTGTCTGTTAAGGTGAGAAACGTGTGAGCTTCGTGAACGATGTAGTTCGTTTGAGCTGAAAAGTGACTGCCCATACCTGAAACGAAGTCTTCCTTGTAGGAAGACTCAGAGCCTGGGATTTAACTCCATTTCTGAAGGCAAACACACAGCATAGTTCTCATCCATGGATCACACTCTGCTTTAGAGCGAGAAGCACGCTCTTGCTTTCTAGAGTCTCTAAGACAGCAGGAAACGTGAGTGTGCTGAGAACAAAAGAACGGTGTTTTCTACACTTATGGACCATATCTAGTCCAACTCTGCTTCTGAAACTGATAGAAAGCACTGGTCCTCTAACATCCAATGCTTGTCAGTTAAGATGGGAAACGTGTGAGCTTCATGAATGATGTAGTTCGTTTGAGCAAAAAAGTGACTGCCCTTACCTGAAATGAAGTCTTGCTTGTAGGAAGACTCAGAGCCTGGGATTTAACTCCATTTCTGAAGGGAAACACACAGCAGTGTTCTCATCCATTGAAGACACTCTGCTTTAGAACAAGAAGCACGCTCTTGCTTTCTAGAGTCTCTAACACAGCAGGAAACGTGAGTGTGCTGAGAATAAAAGAACGGTGTTTCCTACACATACAGACCATATCTAGTCCAACTCTGCTTCTGAAACTGATACAAAGCACTGACCCACTAACATCCAATGCTTGTCAGTTAAGATGGGAAACGTGTGAGCTTCATGAACGATGTAGTTCCTTTGAGCAGAAAAGCAACTGTCCTTACCTGAAACGAAGTCTTGCTTGTAGGAAGACTCAGAGCATGGGATTTTACTCCATTTCTGAATTGAAACACACAGCAGTGTAATCATCCATTGATCACACTCTGCTTTAGAACAAGAAGCACACTCTTGCTTTCTAGATTCTCTAATACAGCAGGAAACGTGAGTGTGCTGAGAACAAAAGAAGGGTGTTTCCTACACATACAGACATTATATAGTCCAACTCTGCTTCTGAAACTGATACAAAGCACTGGTCCTCTAACATCCAATGCTTGTCTGTTAAGGTGAGAAACGTGTGAGCTTCGTGAACGATGTAGTTCGTTTGAGCTGAAAAGTGACTGCCCTTACCTGAAACGAAGTCTTGCTTGTAGGAAGACTCAGAGCCTGGGATTTAACTCCATTTCTGAAGGCAATCACACAGCATATTTCTCATCCATGCATCAAACTCTGCTTTAGAGCGAGAAGCACGCTCTTGCTTTCTAGAGTCTCTAAGACAGCAGGAAAAGTGAGTGTGCTGAGAACAAAAGAACGGTGTTTCCTACACTTATGGACCATATCTAGTCCAACTTTGCTTCTGAAACTGATAGAAAGCACTGGTCCTCTAACATCCAATGCTTGTCATTTAAGATGAGAAACGTGTGAGCTTCTGGAACGATGTAGTTCGTTTGAGCAGAAAAGTGACTGGCCTTACCTGAAACGAAGTCTTGCTTGCAGGAAGACTCAGAGCCTGGGATTTAACTCCCTTTCTGAAGGCAAACACACAGCATAGTTCTCATCCATGGATCACACTCTGCTTTAGAGCAAGAAGCACGCTCTTGCTTTCTAGAGTCTCTAAGACAGCAAGAAACGTGAGTGTGCCAAGAACAAAAGAACGGTGTTTCCTACACATACTGACTATATGTAGTCCAAAAGTTCTTCTGAAACAGATAGAATGCACTGGTCCTCTAACATCCAATGCTTGTCAGTTAAGATGAGAAACGTGTGTGCTTCGTGAAAGATGTAGTTCGTTTGAGCAGAAAAGTGACTGCCCTTACCTGAAACGAAGTCTTGCTTGTAGGGAGACTCAGAGCCTGGAATTTAACTCCTTTTCTGAAGTGAAACACACAGCATAGTTTTCATCCATGGATCACACTCTGCTTTAGAACGAGAAGCAAGCTCTTGCTTTCTAGAGACTCTAAGACAGCAGGAAATGTGAGTGTGCTGAGAACAAAAGAACGGTGTTTCCTACACATACGGACCATATCTAGTCCAAATCTGCTTCTTAAACTGATACAAAGCACTGATCCTCTAACATCCAATGCTTGTCTGTTAAGATGAGAAACGTGTGAGATTCATGAAAGATGTAGTTCGTTTGAGCAGAAAAGTGACTGCCCTTAACTGAATTGAAGTCTTGCCTGTAGGAAGACTCAGAGCCTGGGATTTAACTCCATTTCTGAATTGAAACACACAGCAGTGTAATCATCCAATGATCACACTCTGCTTTAGAACAAGAAGCACACTCTTGCTTTCTAGAGTCTCTAATACAGCAGGAAACGTGAGTGTGCTGAGAACAAAAGAAGGGTGTTTCCTACACATACAGACATTATATAGTCCAACTCTGCTTCTGAAACTGATACAAAGCACTGGTCCTCTAACATCCAATGCTTGTCTGTTAAGGTGAGAAACGTGTGAGCTTCGTGAACGATGTAGTTCGTTTGAGCTGAAAAGTGACTGCCCTTACCTGAAACGAAGTCTTGCTTGTAGGAAGACTCAGAGCCTGGGATTTAACTCCATTTCTGAAGGCAAACACACAGCATATTTCTCATCCATGGATCAAACTCTGCTTTAGAGCGAGAAGCACGCTCTTGCTTTCTAGAGTCTCTAAGACAGCAGGAAAAGTGAGTGTGCTGAGAACAAAAGAACGGTGTTTCCTACACTTATGGACCATATCTAGTCCAACTTTGCTTCTGAAACTGATAGAAAGCACTGGTCCTCTAACATCCAATGCTTGTCATTTAAGATGAGAAACGTGTGAGCTTCTGGAACGATGTAGTTCGTTTGAACAGAAAAGTGACTGGCCTTACCTGAAACGAAGTCTTGCTTGGAGGAAGACTCAGAGCCTGGGATTTAACTCCCTTTCTGAAGGCAAACACACAGCATAGTTCTCATCCATGGATCACACTCTGCTTTAGAGCGAGAAGCACACACTTGCTTTCTAGAGTCTCTAAGACAGCAAGAAACGTGAGTGTGCCAAGAACAAAAGAACGGTGTTTCCTACACATACTGACTATATGTAGTCCAAAAGTTCTTCTGAAACAGATAGAATGCACTGGTCCTCTAACATCCAATGCTTGTCAGTTAAGATTAGAAACGTGTGTGCTTCGTGAAAGATGTAGTTCGTTTGAGCAGAAAAGTGACTGCCCTTACCTGAAACGAACTCTTGCTTGTAGTAAGGTACAGAGCCTGGGATTTAACTCCATTTCTTAAGAGAAACACACAGCATAGTTCTCATCCATGGATCACACTCTGCTTTAGAGCGAGAAGCAAGCTCTTGCTATTAGAGTCTCTAATATAGCAGGAAATCTGAGTGTGCCCAGAACAAAGAAAAGTGTTTCCTACATATACGGACCATATGTTGTCCAAATCTACTTCTGAAACTGATACAATGCAATGATCCTCTAACATCCAATGCTTGTCAGTTAAGATGAGAATTGTGTGATCTTCGTTAACGATGTAGTTCGTTTGAGCAGAAAAGTGACTGCCCTTACCTGAAATGAAGTCTTGCTTGTAGTAAGGTACAGAGCCTGGGATTTAACTCCATTTCTGAAGTGAAAAACACAGCAGTGTTCTCATCCATTGATGACACTCTGCTTTAGAACAAGAAGCACGCTCTTGCTTTCTAGAGTCTCTAAGACAGCAGGAAACGTGAGTGTGCTGAGAACAAAAGAACGGTGTTTCCTACACATACGGACCATATCTAGTCCAATTCTGCTTCTTAAACTGATACAAAGCACTGGTCCTCTAACATCCAATGCTTGTCTGTTAAGGTGAGAAACGTGTGAGCTTCGTGAACGATGTAGTTCGTTTGAGCTGAAAAGTGACTGCCCATACCTGAAACGAAGTCTTCCTTGTAGGAAGACTCAGAGCCTGGGATTTAACTCCATTTCTGAAGGCAAACACACAGCATAGTTCTCATCCATGGATCACACTCTGCTTTAGAGCGAGAAGCACGCTCTTGCTTTCTAGAGTCTCTAAGACAGGAGGAAATTGGTGTGTGCCCAGAACAATAGAACGATGTTTCCTACACATATGGACCATATCCAGTCCATATCTGCTTCTGAAACTGATATAAAGCATTGACCCTCTAACATCCAATGCTTGTCAGTTAAGATGAGAAACGTGTGAGCTCAGTGAACGATGTAGTTCGTTTGAGCAGAAAAGCAACTGTCCTTACCTGAAACGAAGTCTTGCTTGTAGGAAGATTCAGAGCATGGGATTTAACTCCATTTCTGAAGGCAAACACACAGCATAGTTCTCATCCATGGATCACACTCTGCTTTAGAGTGAGAAGCACGCTCTTGCTTTCTAGAGTCTCTAACACAGCAGGAAACGTGAGTGTGCTGAGAATAAAAGAACGGTGTTTCCTACACATACAGACCATATCTAGTCCAACTCTGCTTCTGAAACTGATACAAAGCACTGACCCACTAACATCCAATGCTTGTCAGTTAAGATGGGAATCGTGTGAGCTTCATGAACGATGTAGTTCCTTTGAGCAGAAAAGCAACTGTCCTTACCTGAAACGAAGTCTTGCTTGTAGGAAGACTCAGAGCATGGGATTTTACTCCATTTCTGAATTGAAACACACAGCAGTGTAATCATCCTTTGATCACACTCTGCTTTAGAAATAGAAGCACACTCTTGCTTTCTAGAGTCTCTAATACAGCAGGAAACGTGAGTGTGCTGAGAACAAAAGAAGGGTGTTTCCTACACATACAGACTTTATATAGTCCAACTATGCTTCTGAAACTGATACAAAGCACTGGTCCTCTAACATCCAATGCTTGTCTGTTAAGGTGAGAAACGTGTGAGATCTGTGAACGATGTAGTTCGTTTGAGCTGAAAAGTGACTGCCCATACCTGAAACGAAGTCTTCCTTGTAGGAAGACTCAGAGCCTGGGATTTAACTCCATTTCTGAAGGCAAACACACAGCATAGTTCTCATCCATGGATCACACTCTGCTTTAGAGCGAGAAGCACGCTCTTGCTTTCTAGAGTCTCTAAGACAGCAGGAAACGTGAGTGTGCTGAGAACAAAAGAACGGTGTTTTCTACACTTATGGACCATATCTAGTCCAACTCTGCTTCTGAAACTGATAGAAAGCACTGGTCCTCTAACATCCAATGCTTGTCATTTAAGATGAGAAACGTGTGAGCTTCTGGAACGATGTAGTTCGTTTGAGCAGAAAAGTGACTGGCCTTACCTGAAACGAAGTCTTGCTTGGAGGAACACTCAGAGCCTGGGATTTAACTCCATTTCTGAAGTGAAACACACAGCGTAGTTCTCATCCATGGATCACACTCTGCTTTAGAGCAAGAAGCACACTCTTGCTTTCTAGAGTCTCTAAGACAGCAGGAAATCTGAGTGTGCCCAGAACAAAAGAACGGTGTTTCCTACACTTATCGACCATATCTAGTCCAACTTTGCTTCTGAAACTGATAGAATGCACTGGTCATCTAACATCCAATGCTTGTCTGTTAAGATGAGAAACATGTGAGCTTCGTGAATGATATAGTTCCTTTGAACTTAAAAGTGACTGCCCTTACCCGAAAAGAAGTCTTGCTTGTAGGAAGACCCAGAGCCTGGGATTTAAGTCCATTTCTGAAGGGAAACACACAGCATAGTTCTCATCCATGGATCACGCTCTGCTTTAGAGCAAGAAGCACACTCTTGCTTTCTAGAATCTCTAATACAGCAGGAAATCTGAGTGAGCCCAGAACAAAAGAACGGTGTTTCCTACACATACGGACCATATGTAGTCCAAATCTGCTTCTGAAACTGATACAAAGCACTGACCCTCTAACATCCAATGCTTGTCAGTTAAGATGGGAAACGTGTGAGCTTCATGAACGATGTAGTTCGTTTGAGCAGAAAATTGACTGCCCTTACCTGAATTGAAGTCTTGCTTGTAGGAAGACTCAGAGCCTGGGATTTAACTCCATTTCTGAAGTAAAACACACAGCAGTGTAATCATCCATTGATCACACTCTGCTTTAGAAAAAGAAGCACGCTCTTGCTTTCTAGAGTCTCTAAGAAATCAGGAAACGTGATTTTGCTGAGAACAAAAGAACGGTGTTTCCTACACATATGGATATTATATAGTCCAACTCTGCTTCTGAAACTGATACAAAGCACTGGTCCTCTAACATCCAATGCTTGTCAGTTAAGATGGGAAACGTGTGAGCTTCATGAACTATGTAGTTCGTTTGAGCAAAAAAGTGACTGCCCTTACCTGAATTGAAGGCTTGCTTGTAGGAAGACTCAGAGCCTGGGATTTAACTCCATTTCTGAAGGGAAACACACAGCAGTGTTCTCATCCATTGATGACACTCTGCTTTAGAACAAGAAGCACGCTCTTGCTTTCTAGAGTCTCTAACACAGCAGGAAAAGTGAGTGTGCTGATAACAAAAGAACGGTGTTTCCTACACATACAGACCATATCTAGTCCAACTCTGCTTCTGAAACTGATACAAAGCACTGACCCACTAACATCCAATGCTTGTCAGTTAAGATGGGAAACGTGTGAGCTTCATGAACGATGTAGTTCCTTTGAGCAGAAAAGCAACTGTCCTTAACTGAAACGAAGTCTTGCTTGTAGGAAGACTCAGAGCATGGGATTTAACTCCATTTCTGAATTGAAACACACAGCAGTGTAATCATCCATTGATCACACTCTGCTTTAGAACAAGAAGCACACTCTTGCTTTCTAGAGTCTCTAATACAGCAGGAAACGTGATTTTTCTGAGAACAAAAGAAGGGTGTTTCCTACACATACATACATTATATAGTCCAACTCTGCTTCTGAAACTGATACAAAGCACTGGTCCTCTAACATCCAATGCTTGTCTGTTAAGGTGAGAAACGTGTGAGCTTCGTGAACGATGTAGTTATTTGAGCTGAAAAGTGACTGCCCTTACCTGAAAGGAAGTCTTGCTTGTAGGAAGACTCAGAGCCTGGGATTTAACTCCATTTCTGAAGGCAAACACACAGCATATTTCTCATCCATGGATCACACTCTGCTTTAGAGAGAGAAGCACGCTCTTGCTTTCTAGAGTCTCTAAGACAGCAGGAAACGTGAGTGTGCTGAGAACAATAGAACGGTGTTTCCTACACTTATGGACCATATCTAGTCCAACTCTGCTAATGAAACTGATAGAAAGCACTGGTCCTCTAACATCCAATGCTTGTCTGTTAAGATGAGAAACGTGTGAGCTTCTGGAACGATGTAGTTCGTTTGAGCAGAAAAGTGACTGGCCTTACCTGAAACGAAGTCTTGCTTGGAGGAAGACTCAGAGCCTGGGATTTAACTCCATTTCTGAAGTGAAACACACAGCGTAGTTCTCATCCATGGATCACACTCTGCTTTAGAGCGAGAAGCACGCTCTTGCTTTCTAGAGTCTCTAAGACAGCAGGAAACGTGAGTGTGCCAAGAACAAAAGAACGGTGTTTCCTACACATACTGACTATATGTAGTCCAAAAGTTCTTCTGAAACAGATAGAATGCACTGGTCCTCTAACATCCAATGCTTGTCAGTTAAGATGAGAAACGTGTGTGCTTCGTGAAAGATGTAGTTCGTTTGAGCAGAAAAGTGACTGCCCTTACCTGAATTGAAGTCTTGCTTGTAGGAAGACTCAGAGCCTGGGATTTAACTCCATTTCTGAAGTAAAACACACAGCAGTGTAATCATCCATTGATCACACTCTGCTTTAGAACAAGAAGCACGCTCTTGCTTTCTAGAGTCTCTAAGAAAGCAGGAAACGTGATTTTGCTGAGAACAAAAGAACGGTGTTTCCTACACATATGGATATTATATAGTCCAACTCTGCTTCTGAAACTGATACAAAGCACTGGTCCTCTAACATCCAATGCTTGTCTGTTAAGATCAGAAACGTGTGAACTTCATGAACGATGTAGTTCGTTTGAGCTGAAAAGTGACTGCCCTTACCTGAAACGAAGTCTTGCTTGTAGGAAGACACAGAGATTGGGATTTAACTCCATTTCTGAATGAAACACACAGCATAGTATTCATCCATGGGTCACACTGTGGTTAGAGCGAGAAGCACACTCTTGCTTTCCAGAGTCTCTAAGACAGCAGGAAATTTGCGTGTGCCCAGAACAATAGAACAGTGTTTCCTACACATATGGACCATATCCAGTCCAAATCTGCTTCTGAAACTGATATAAAGCATTGACCCTCTAACATCCAATGCTTGTCAGTTAAGATGAGAAACGTGTGAGCTTCTGGAACGATGTAGTTCGTTTGAGCAGAAAAGTGACTGGCCTTACCTGAAACGAAGTCTTGCTTGGAGGAAGACTCAGAGCCTGGGATTTAACTCCATTTCTGAAGTGAAACACACAGCGTAGTTCTCATCCATGGATCACACTCTGCTTTAGAGCGAGAAGCACGCTCTTGCTTTCTAGAGTCTCTAAGACAGCAGGAAACGTGAGTGTGCCAAGAACAAAAGAACGGTGTTTCCTACACATACTGACTATATGTAGTCCAAAAGTTCTTCTGAAACAGATAGAATGCACTGGTCCTCTAACATCCAATGCTTGTCAGTTAAGATGAGAAACGTGTGTGCTTCGTGAAAGATGTAGTTCGTTTGAGCAGAAAAGTGACTGCCCTTACCTGAATTGAAGTCTTGCTTGTAGGAAGACTCAGAGCCTGGGATTTAACTCCATTTCTGAAGTAAAACACACAGCAGTGTAATCATCCATTGATCACAGTCTGCTTTAGAACAAGAAGCACGCTCTTGCTTTCTAGAGTCTCTAAGAAAGCAGGAAACGTGATTTTGCTGAGAACAAAAGAACGGTGTTTCCTACACATATGGATATTATATAGTCCAACTCTGCTTCTGAAACTGATACAAAGCACTGGTCCTCTAACATCCAATGCTTGTCTGTTAAGATCAGAAACGTGTGAACTTCATGAACGATGTAGTTCGTTTGAGCTGAAAAGTGACTGCCCTTACCTGAAACGAAGTCTTGCTTGTAGGAAGACACAGAGATTGGGATTTAACTCCATTTCTGAATGAAACACACAGCATAGTATTCATCCATGGGTCACACTGTGGTTAGAGCGAGAAGCACACTCTTGCTTTCTAGAGTCTCTAAGACAGCAGGAAATTTGCGTGTGCCCAGAACAATAGAACGGTGTTTCCTACACATATGGACCATATCCAGTCCAAATCTGCTTCTGAAACTGATATAAAGCATTGACCCTCTAACATCCAATGCTTGTCAGTTAAGATGAGAAACGTGTGAGCTCAGTGAACGATGTAGTTCGTTTGAGCAGAAAAGCAACTGTCCTTACCTGAAACGAAGTCTTGCTTGTAGGAAGACTCAGAGCATGGGATTTAACTCCATTTCTGAAGGCAAACACACAGGATAGTTTTCATCCATGGATCACACTCTGCTTTAGAGTGAGAAGCACGCTCTTGCTTTCTAGAGTCTCTAAGACAGCAGGAAACGTGAGTGTGCTGAGAACAAAAGAACGGTGTTTCCTACACATACGGACCATATCTAGTCCAAATCTGCTTCTGAAACTGATACAAAGCACTGGTCCTCTAACATCCAATGCTTGTCAGTTAAGATGGGAAACGTGTGAGCTTCATGAATGATGTAGTTCGTTTGAGCAAAAAAGTGACTGCCCTTACCTGAAATGAAGTCTTGCTTGTAGGAAGACTCAGAGCCTGGGATTTAACTCCATTTCTGAAGGGAAACACACAGCAGTGTTCTCATCCATTGAAGACACTCTGCTTTAGAACAAGAAGCACGCTCTTGCTTTCTAGAGTCTCTAACACAGCAGGAAACGTGAGTGTGCTGAGAATAAAAGAACGGTGTTTCCTACACATACAGACCATATCTAGTCCAACTCTGCTTCTAAAACTGATACAAAGCACTGACCCACTAACATCCAATGCTTGTCAGTTAAGATGGGAAACGTGTGAGCTTCATGAACGATGTAGTTCCTTTGAGCAGAAAAGCAACTGTCCTTACCTGAAACGAAGTCTTGCTTGTAGGAAGACTCAGAGCATGGGATTTTACTCCATTTCTGAATTGAAACACACAGCAGTGTAATCATCCATTGATCACACTCTGCTTTAGAACAAGAAGCACACTCTTGCTTTCTAGAGTCTCTAATACAGCAGGAAACGTGAGTGTGCTGAGAACAAAAGAAGGGTGTTTCCTACACATACAGACATTATATAGTCCAACTCTGCTTCTGAAACTGATACAAAGCACTGGTCCTCTAACATCCAATGCTTGTCAGTTAAGATGAGAAACGTGTGAGCTTCGTGAACGATGTAGTTCGTTTGAGCTGAAAAGTGACTGCCCTTACCTGAAAAGAAGTCTTGCTTGTAGGAAGACTCAGAGCCTGGGATTTAACTCCATTTCTGAAGGCAAACACACAGCATATTTCTCATCCATGGATCACACTCTGCTTTAGAGCGAGAAGCACGCTCTTGCTTTCTAGAGTCTCTAAGACAGCAAGAAACGTGAGTGTGCCAAGAACAAAAGAACGGTGTTTCCTACACATACTGACTATATGTAGTCCAAAAGTTCTTCTGAAACAGATGGAATGCACTGGTCCTCTAACATCCAATGCTTGTCAGTTAAGATGAGAAACGTGTGTGCTTCGTGAAAGATGTAGTTCGTTTGAGCAGAAAAGTGACTGCCCTTACCTGAAACGAAGTCTTGTTGTAGGGAGACTCAGAGCCTGGGATTTAACTCCTTTTCTGAAGTGAAACACACAGCATAGTTTTCATCCATGGATCACACTCTGCTTTAGAACGGGAAGCAAGCTCTTCCTTTCTAGAGACTCTAAGACAGCAGGAAATGTGAGTGTGCTGAGAACAAAAGAACGGTGTTTCCTACACATACGGACCATATCTAGTCCAAATCTGCTTCTTAAACTGATACAAAGCACTGATCCTCTAACATCCAATGCTTGTCTGTTAAGATGAGAAACGTGTGAGATTCATGAAAGATGTAGTTCGTTTGAGCAGAAAAGTGACTGCCCTTAACTGAATTGAAGTCTTGCCTGTAGGAAGACTCAGAGCCTGGGATTTAACTCCATTTCTGAAGTGAAAAACACAGCAGTGTTCTCATCCATTGATGACACTCTGCTTTAGAACAAGAAGCACGCTCTTGCTTTCTAGAGTCTCTAAGACAGCAGGAAACGTGAGTGTGCTGAGAACAAAAGAACGGTGTTTCCTACACATACGGACCATATCTAGTCCAATTCTGCTTCTTAAACTGATACAAAGCACTGGTCCTCTAACATCCAATGCTTGTCTGTTAAGGTGAGAAACGTGTGAGCTTCGTGAACGATGTAGTTCGTTTGAGCTGAAAAGTGACTGCCCATACCTGAAACGAAGTCTTCCTTGTAGGAAGACTCAGAGCCTGGGATTTAACTCCATTTCTGAAGGCAAACACACAGCATAGTTCTCATCCATGGATCACACTCTGCTTTAGAGCGAGAAGCACGCTCTTGCTTTCTAGAGTCTCTAAGACAGCAGGAAACGTGTGTGTGCTGAGAACAAAAGAACGGTGTTTTCTACACTTATGGACCATATCTAGTCCAACTCTGCTTCTGAAACTGATAGAAAGCACTGGTCCTCTAACATCCAATGCTTGTCATTTAAGATGAGAAACGTGTGAGCTTCTGGAACGATGTAGTTCGTTTGAGCAGAAAAGTGACTGGCCTTACCTGAAACGAAGTCTTGCTTGGAGGAAGACTCAGAGCCTGGGATTTAACTCCATTTCTGAAGTGAAACACACAGCGTAGTTCTCATCCATGGATCACACTCTGCTTTAGAGCAAGAAGCACACTCTTGCTTTCTAGAGTCTCTAAGACAGCAGGAAATCTGAGTGTGCCCAGAACAAAAGAACGGTGTTTCCTACACTTATGGACCATATCTAGTCCAACTTTGCTTCTGAAACTGATAGAAAGCACTGGTCCTCTAACATCCAATGCTTGTCATTTAAGATGAGAAACGTGTGAGCTTCTGGAACGATGTAGTTCGTTTGACCAGAAAAGTGACTGGCCTTACCTGAAACGAAGTCTTGCTTGTAGGAAGACTCAGAGCCTGGGATTTAACTCCCTTTCTGAAGGCAAACACACAGCATAGTTCTCATCCATGGATCACACTCTGCTTTAGAGCGAGAAGCACGCTCTTGCTTTCTAGAGTCTCTAAGACAGCAGGAAACATGAGTGTGCCAAGAACAAAAGAACGGTGTTTCCTACACATACTGATTATATGTAGTCCAAAAGTTCTTCTGAAACAGATAGAATGCACTGGTCCTCTAACATCCAATGCTTGTCAGTTAAGATGAGAAACATGTGTGCTTCGTGAAAGATGTAGTTCGTTTGAGCAGAAAAGTGACTGCCCTTACCTGAAACGAAGTCTTGCTTGTAGGGAGACTCAGAGCCTGGGATTTAACTCCTTTTCTGAAGTGAAACACACAGCACAGTTTTCATCCATGGATCACACTCTGATTTAGAACGAGAAGCAAGCTCTAGCTTTCTAGAGACTCTAAGACAGCAGGAAATGTGAGTGTGCTGAGAACAAAAGAACGGTGTTTCCTACACATACAGACCATATCTAGTCCAAATCTGCTTCTTAAACTGATACAAAGCACTGGTCCTCTAACATCCAATGCTTGTCTGTTAAGATGAGAAACGTGTGAGCTTCGTGAATGATATAGTTCCTTTGAACTGAAAAGTGACTGCCCTTACCCGAAAAGAAGTCTTGCTTGTAGGAAGACACAGAGCCTGGGATTTAAGTCCATTTCTGAAGGGAAACACACAGCATAGTTCTCATCCATGGATCACGCTCTGCTTTAGAGCGAGAAGCACACTCTTTCTTTCTAGAGTCTCTAATACAGCAGGAAATCTGAGTGTGCCCAGAACAAAAGAACGGTGTTTCCTACACATACAGACCATATCTAGTCCAACTCTGCTTCTGAAACTGATACAAAGCACTGACCCACTAACATCCAATGCTTGTCAGTTAAGATGGGAAACGTGTGAGCTTCATGAACGATGTAGTTCCTTTGAGCAGAAAAGCAACTGTCCTTACCTGAAACGAAGTCTTGCTTGTAGGAAGACTCAGAGCATGGGATTTTACTCCATTTCTGAATTGAAACACACAGCAGTGTAATCATCCTTTGATCACACTCTGCTTTAGAACTAGAAGCACACTCTTGCTTTCTAGAGTCTCTAATACAGCAGGAAACGTGAGTGTGCTGAGAACAAAAGAAGGGTGTTTCCTACACATACAGACATTATATAGTCCAACTCTGCTTCTGAAACTGATACAAAGCACTGGTCCTCTAACATCCAATGCTTGTCTGTTAAGGTGAGAAACGTGTGAGCTTCGTGAACGATGTAGTTCGTTTGAGCTGAAAAGTGACTGCCCATACCTGAAACGAAGTCTTCCTTGTAGGAAGACTCAGAGCCTGGGATTTAACTCCATTTCTGAAGGCAAACACACAGCATAGTTCTCATCCATGGATCACACTCTGCTTTAGAGCGAGAAGCACGCTCTTGCTTTCTAGAGTCTCTAAGACAGCAGGAAACGTGTGTGTGCTGAGAACAAAAGAACGGTGTTTTCTACACTTATGGACCATATCTAGTCCAACTCTGCTTCTGAAACTGATAGAAAGCACTGGTCCTCTAACATCCAATGCTTGTCATTTAAGATGAGAAACGTGTGAGCTTCTGGAACGATGTAGTTCGTTTGAGCAGAAAAGTGACTGGCCTTACCTGAAACGAAGTCTTGCTTGGAGGAAGACTCAGAGCCTGGGATTTAACTCCATTTCTGAAGTGAAACACACAGCGTAGTTCTCATCCATGGATCACACTCTGCTTTAGAGCAAGAAGCACACTCTTGCTTTCTAGAGTCTCTAAGACAGCAGGAAATCTGAGTGTGCCCAGAACAAAAGAACGGTGTTTCCTACACTTATGGACCATATCTAGTCCAACTTTGCTTCTGAAACTGATAGAAAGCACTGGTCCTCTAACATCCAATGCTTGTCATTTAAGATGAGAAACGTGTGAGCTTCTGGAACGATGTAGTTCGTTTGACCAGAAAAGTGACTGGCCTTACCTGAAACGAAGTCTTGCTTGTAGGAAGACTCAGAGCCTGGGATTTAACTCCCTTTCTGAAGGCAAACACACAGCATAGTTCTCATCCATGGATCACACTCTGCTTTAGAGCGAGAAGCACGCTCTTGCTTTCTAGAGTCTCTAAGACAGCAGGAAACATGAGTGTGCCAAGAACAAAAGAACGGTGTTTCCTACACATACTGATTATATGTAGTCCAAAAGTTCTTCTGAAACAGATAGAATGCACTGGTCCTCTAACATCCAATGCTTGTCAGTTAAGATGAGAAACATGTGTGCTTCGTGAAAGATGTAGTTCGTTTGAGCAGAAAAGTGACTGCCCTTACCTGAAACGAAGTCTTGCTTGTAGGGAGACTCAGAGCCTGGGATTTAACTCCTTTTCTGAAGTGAAACACACAGCACAGTTTTCATCCATGGATCACACTCTGATTTAGAACGAGAAGCAAGCTCTAGCTTTCTAGAGACTCTAAGACAGCAGGAAATGTGAGTGTGCTGAGAACAAAAGAACGGTGTTTCCTACACATACAGACCATATCTAGTCCAAATCTGCTTCTTAAACTGATACAAAGCACTGGTCCTCTAACATCCAATGCTTGTCTGTTAAGATGAGAAACGTGTGAGCTTCGTGAATGATATAGTTCCTTTGAACTGAAAAGTGACTGCCCTTACCCGAAAAGAAGTCTTGCTTGTAGGAAGACACAGAGCCTGGGATTTAAGTCCATTTCTGAAGGGAAACACACAGCATAGTTCTCATCCATGGATCACGCTCTGCTTTAGAGCGAGAAGCACACTCTTGCTTTCTAGAGTCTCTAATACAGCAGGAAATCTGAGTGTGCCCAGAACAAAAGAACGGTGTTTCCTACACATACAGACCATATCTAGTCCAACTCTGCTTCTGAAACTGATACAAAGCACTGACCCACTAACATCCAATGCTTGTCAGTTAAGATGGGAAACGTGTGAGCTTCATGAACGATGTAGTTCCTTTGAGCAGAAAAGCAACTGTCCTTACCTGAAACGAAGTCTTGCTTGTAGGAAGACTCAGAGCATGGGATTTTACTCCATTTCTGAATTGAAACACACAGCAGTGTAATCATCCTTTGATCACACTCTGCTTTAGAACTAGAAGCACACTCTTGCTTTCTAGAGTCTCTAATACAGCAGGAAACGTGAGTGTGCTGAGAACAAAAGAAGGGTGTTTCCTACACATACAGACATTATATAGTCCAACTCTGCTTCTGAAACTGATACAAAGCACTGGTCCTCTAACATCCAATGCTTGTCTGTTAAGGTGAGAAACGTGTGAGCTTCGTGAACGATGTAGTTCGTTTGAGCTGAAAAGTGACTGCCCATACCTGAAACGAAGTCTTCCTTGTAGGAAGACTCAGAGCCTGGGATTTAACTCCATTTCTGAAGGGAAACACACAGCAGAGTTCTCATCCATGGATCACACTCTGCTTTAGAGCGAGAAGCACGCTCTTGCTTTCTAGAGTCTCTAAGACAGCAGGAAACGTGAGTGTGCTGAGAACAAAAGAACGGTGTTTTCTACACTTAGGACCATATCTAGTCCAACTCTGCTTCTGAAACTGATAGAAAGCACTGGTCCTCTAACATCCAATGCTTGTCATTTAAGATGAGAAACGTGTGAGCTTCTGGAACGATGTAGTTCGTTTGAGCAGAAAAGTGACTGGCCTTACCTGAAACGAAGTCTTGCTTGGAGGAACACTCAGAGCCTGGGATTTAACTCCATTTCTGAAGTGAAACACACAGCGTAGTTCTCATCCATGGATCACACTCTGCTTTAGAGCAAGAAGCACACTCTTGCTTTCTAGAGTCTCTAAGACAGCAGGAAATCTGAATGTGCCCAGAACAAAAGAACGGTGTTTCCTACACCTATCGACCATATCTAGTCCAACTTTGCTTCTGAAACTGATAGAATGCACTGGTCCTCTAACATCCAATGCTTGTCTGTTAAGATGAGAAACATGTGAGCTTCGTGAATGATATAGTTCCTTTGAACTGAAAAGTGACTGCCCTTACCCGAAAAGAAGTCTTGCTTGTAGGAAGACACAGAGCCTGGGATTTAAGTCCATTTCTGAAGGGAAACACACAGCATAGTTCTCATCCATGGATCACGCTCTGCTTTAGAGCAAGAAGCACACTCTTGCTTTCTAGAATCTCTAATACAGCAGGAAATCTGAGTGAGCCCAGAACAAAAGAACGGGGTTTCCTACACATACGGACCATATGTAGGCCAAATCTGCTTCTGAAACTGATACAAAGCACTGACCCTCTAACATCCAATGCTTGTCAGTTAAGATGGGAAACGTGTGAGCTTCATGAACGATGTAGTTCGTTTGAGCAGAAAAGTGACTGCCCTTACCTGAATTGAAGTCTTGCTTGTAGGAAGACTCAGAGCCTGGGATTTAACTCCATTTCTGAAGTAAAACACACAGCAGTGTAATCATCCATTGAAGACTCTCTGCTTTAGAAAAAGAAGCACGCTCTTGCTTTCTAGAGTCTCTAAGAAAGCAGGAAACGTGATTTTGCTGAGAACAAAAGAACGGTGTTTCCTACACATATGGATATTATATAGTCCAACTCTGCTTCTGAAACTGATACAAAGCACTGGTCCTCTAACATCCAATGCTTGTCTGTTCAGATCAGAAACGTGTGAGCTTCGTGAACGATGTAGTTCGTTTGAGCTGAAAAGTGACTGCCCTTACCTGAAACGAAGTCTTGCTTGTAGGAAGACACAGAGATTGGGATTTAAATCCATTTCTGAAGGAAACACACAGCATAGTATTCATCCATGGGTCACACTGTGGTTAGAGCGAGAAGCACGCACTTGCTTTCTAGAGTCTCTAAGACAGCAGGAAACGTGAGTGTGCTGAGAACAAAAGAACGGTGTTTCCTACACATACGGACCATATCTAGTCCAAATCTGCTTCTGAAACTGATTCAAAGCACTGGTCCTCTAACATCCAATGCTTGTCAGTTAAGATGGGAAACGTGTGAGCTTCATGAACGATGTAGTTCGTTTGAGCAAAAAAGTGACTGCCCTTACCTGAATTGAAGTCTTGCTTGTAGGAAGACTCAGAGCCTGGGATTTAACTCCATTTCTGAAGGGAAACACACAGCAGTGTTCTCATCCATTGATGACACTCTGCTTTAGAACAAGAAGCACGCTCTTGCTTTCTAGAGTCTCTAACACAGCAGGAAACGTGAGTGTGCTGAGAATAAAAGAACGGTGTTTCCTACACATACAGACCATATCTAGTCCAACTCTGCTTCTGAAACTGATACAAAGCACTGACCCACTAACATCCAATGCTTGTCAGTTAAGATGGGAAACGTGTGAGCTTCATGAACGATGTAGTTCCTTTGAGCAGAAAAGCAACTGTCCTTACCTGAAACGAAGTCTTGCATGTAGGAAGACTCAGAGCATGGGATTTTACTCCATTTCTGAATTGAAACACACAGCAGTGTAATCATCCATTGATCACACTCTGCTTTAGAACAAGAAGCACACTCTTGCTTTCTAGAGTCTCTGATACAGCAGGAAACGTGAGTGTGCTGAGAACAAAAGAAGGGTGTTTCCTACACATACAGACATTATATAGTCCAACTCTGCTTCTGAAACTGATACAAAGCACTAGTCCTCTAACATCCAATGCTTGTCTGTTAAGGTGAGTAACGTGTGAGCTTCGTGAACGATGTAGTTCGTTTGAGCTGAAAAGTGACTGCCCTTACCTTAAAAGAAGTCTTGCTTGTAGGAAGACACAGAGCCTGGGATTTAAGTCCATTTCTGAAGGGAAACACACAGCATAGTTCTCATCCATGGATCACGCTCTGCTTTAGAGCGAGAAGCACACTCTTGCTTTCTAGAGTCTCTAAGACAGCAGGAAATCTGAGTGAGCCCAGAACAAAAGAACGGTGTTTCCTACACATACGGACCATATGTAGTCCAAATCTTCTTCTGAAACTGATACAAAGCAGTAGTCCTCTAACATCCAATGCTTGTCAGTTAAGATGGGAAACGTGTGAGCTTCGTGAACAATGTAGTTCGTTTGAGCAGAAAAGTGACTGCCCTTACCTGAATTGAAGTCTTGCTTGTAGGAAGACTCAGAGCCTGGGATTTAACTCCATTTCTGAAGTAAAACACACAGCAGTGTAATCATCCATTGATCACACTCTGCTTTAGAACAAGAAGCACGCTCTTGCTTTCTAGAGTCTCTAAGAAAGCAGGAAACGTGATTTTGCTGAGAACAAAAGAACGGTGTTTCCTACACATATGGATATTATATAGTCCAACTCTGCTTCTGAAAGTGATACAAAGCACTGGTCCTCTAACATCCAATGCTTGTCTGTTAAGATCAGAAACGTGTGAGCTTCGTGAACGATGTAGTTCGTTTGAGCTGAAAAGTGACTGCCCTTACCTGAAACGAAGTCTTGCTTGTAGGAAGACACAGAGATTGGGATTTAACTCCATTTCTGAATGAAACACACAGCATAGTATTCATCCATGGGTCACACTGTGGTTAGAGCGAGAAGCACAATCTTGCTTTCTAGAGTCTCTAAGACAGCAGGAAATTTGCATGTGCCCAGAACAATAGAACGGTGTTTCCTACACATATGGACCATATCCAGTCCAAATCTGCTTCTGAAACTGATATAAAGCATTGACCCTCTAACATCCAATGCTTGTCAGTTGAGATGAGAAACGTGTGAGCTCAGTGAACGATGTAGTTCGTTTGAGCAGAAAAGCAACTGTCCTTACCTGAAACGAAGTCTTGCTTGTAGGAAGACTCAGAGCATGGGATTTAACTCCATTTCTGAAGGCAAACAAACAGCATAGTTCTCATCCATGGATCACACTCTGCTTTAGAGTGAGAAGCACGCTCTTGCTTTCTAGAGTCTCTAAGACAGCAGGAAACGTGAGTGTGCTGAGAACAAAAGAACGGTGTTTCCTACACATACAGACCATATCTAGTCCAAATCTGCTTCTGAAACTGATACCAAGTACTGGTCCTCTAACATCCAATGCTTGTCAGATAAGATGAGAAACGTGTGAGCTTTGTGAATGATGTAGTTCCTTTGAACTGAAAAGTGACTGCCCTTACCTGAAACGAACTCTTGCTTGTAGTAAGGTACAGAGCCTGGGATTTAACTCCATTTCTTAAGAGAAACACACAGCATAGTTCTCATCCATGGATCACACTCTGCTTTAGAGCGAGAAGCACGCTCTTGCTATTAGAGTCTCTAATATAGCAGGAAATCTGAGTGTGCCCAGAACAAAACAACAGTGTTTCCTACATATACGGACCATATGTAGTCCAAATCTGCTTCTGAAACTGATACAATGCACTGGTCCTCTAACATCCAATGCTTGTCAGTTAAGATGAGAATCGTGTGATCTTCGTTAACGATGTAGTTCGTTTGAGCAGAAAAGTGACTGCCCTTACCTGAAATGAAGTCTTGCTTGTAGGAAGACTCAGAACCTGGGATTTAACTCCATTTCTGAAGTGAAACACACAGCAGTGTTCTCATCCATTGATGACACTCTGCTTTAGAACAAGAAGCACGCTCTTGCTTTCTAGAGTCTCTAAGACAGCAGGAAAGGTGAGTGTGCTGAGAACAAAAGAACGGTGTTTCCTACACATACGGACCATATCTAGTCCAACTCTGCTTCTTAAACTGATACAAAGCACTGGTCCTCTATCATCCAATGCTTGTCAGTTAAGATGAGAAACGTGTGAGCTTCGTGAAAGATGTAGTTCGTTTGATCAGAAAAGTGACTGCCCTTACCAGAAACGAAGTCTTGCATGTAGGGAGACTCAGAGCCTGGGATTTAACTCCTTTTCTGAAGTGAAACACACAGCATAGTTTTCATCCATGGATCACACTCTGCTTTAGAACGAGAAGCACGCTCTTGCTTTCTACAGTCTCTAAGACAGCAGGAAACGTGAGTGTGCTGAGAACAAAAGAACGGTGTTTCCTACACATACAGACCATATCTAGTCCAAATCTGCTTCTTAAACTGATACAAAGCACTGGTCCTCTAACATCCAATGCTTGTCTGTTAAGATGAGAAACGTGTGAGCTTCGTGAATGATATAGTTCCTTTGAACTGAAAAGTGACTGCCCTTACCCGAAAAGAAGTGTTGCTTGTAGGAAGACACAGAGCCTGGGATTTAAGTCCATTTCTGAAGGGAAACACACAGCATAGTTCTCATCCATGGATCACGCTCTGCTTTAGAGCGAGAAGCACACTCTTGCTTTCTAGAGTCTCTAAGACAGCAGGAAATCTGAGTGTGCCCAGAACAAAAGAACGGTGTTTCCTACACATACGGACCATATGTAGTCCAAATCTTCTTCTGAAACTGATACAAAGCAGTAGTCCTCTAACATCCAATGCTTGTCAGTTAAGATGGGAAACGTGTGAGCTTCGTGAACAATGTAGTTCGTTTGAGCAGAAAAGTGACTGCCCTTACCTGAATTGAAGTCTTGCTTGTAGGAAGACTCAGAGCCTGGGATTTAACTCCATTTCTGAAGTAAAACACACAGCAGTGTAATCATCCATTGATCACACTCTGCTTTAGAACAAGAAGCACACTCTTGCTTTCTAGAGTCTCTGATACAGCAGGAAACGTGAGTGTGCTGAGAACAAAAGAAGGGTGTTTCCTACACATACAGACATTATATAGTCCAACTCTGCTTCTGAAACTGATACAAAGCACTGGTCCTCTAACATCCAATGCTTGTCTGTTAAGGTGAGTAACGTGTGAGCTTCGTGAACGATGTAGTTCGTTTGAGCTGAAAAGTGACTGCCCTTACCTGAAACGAAGTCTTGCTTGTAGGGAGACTCAGAGCCTGGGATTTAACTCCATTTCTGAAGTAAAACACACAGCAGTGTAATCATCCTTTGATCACACTCTGCTTTAGAACAAGAAGCACGCTCTTGCTTTCTAGAGTCTCTAAGAAAGCAGGAAACGTGATTTTGCTGAGAACAAAAGAACGGTGTTTCCTACACATATGGATATTATATAGTCCAACTCTGCTTCTGAAAGTGATACAAAGCACTGGTCCTCTAACATCCAATGCTTGTCTGTTAAGATCAGAAACGTGTGAGCTTCGTGAACGATGTAGTTCGTTTGAGCTGAAAAGTGACTGCCCTTACCTGAAACGAAGTCTTGCTTGTAGGAAGACACAGAGATTGGGATTTAACTCCATTTCTGAATGAAACACACAGCATAGTATTCATCCATGGATCACACTCTGCTTTAGAGTGAGAAGCATGCTCTTGCTTTCTAGAGTCTCTAAGACAGCAGGAAACGTGAGTGTGCTGAGAACAAAAGAACGGTGTTTCCTACACATACAGACCATATCTAGTACAAATCTGCTTCTGAAACTGATACCAAGTACTGGTCCTCTAACATCCAATGCTTGTCAGATAAGATGATAAACGTGTGAGCTTTGTGAATGATGTAGTTCCTTTGAACTGAAAAGTGACTGCCCTTACCTGAAACGAACTCTTGCTTGTAGTAAGGTACAGAGCCTGGGATTTAACTCCATTTCTTAAGAGAAACACACAGCATAGTTCTCATCCATGGATCACACTCTGCTTTAGAGCGAGAAGCACGCTCTTGCTATTAGAGTCTCTAATATAGCAGGAAATCTGAGTGTGCCCAGAACAAAAGAACAGTGTTTCCTACATATACGGACCATATGTAGTCCAAATCTGCTTCTGAAACTGATACAATGCACTGGTCCTCTAACATCCAATGCTTGTCAGTTAAGATGAGAATCGTGTGATCTTCGTTAACGATGTAGTTCGTTTGAGCAGAAAAGTGACTGCCCTTACCTGAAATGAAGTCTTGCTTGTAGGAAGACTCAGAACCTGGGATTTAACTCCATTTCTGAAGTGAAACACACAGCAGTGTTCTCATCCATTGATCACACTCTGCTTTAGAACAAGAAGCACGCTCTTGCTTTCTATATTCTCTAAGACAGCAGGAAACTTGAGTGTGCTGAGAACAAAAGAACGGTGTTTCCTACACATACAGACCATATCTAGTCCAACTCTGCTTCTGAAACTGATACAAAGCACTGGTCCTCTAACATCCAATGTTTGTCAGTTAAGATGAGAAACGTGTGAGCTTTGTGAATGATGTAGTTCCTTTGAACTGAAAAGTGACTACCCTTACCTGAAACGAAGTCTTGCTTGTAGGAAGAGACAGAGCCTGGGATTTAACTCCATTTCTGAAGGGAAACACACAGCAAAGTATTCTTCCATGGATCACACTGTGGTTAGAGCGAGAAGCACACTCTTGCTTTCTAGATTCTCTAAGACAGCAGGAAATTTGAGTGTGCCCAGAACTATAGAACGGTGTTTCCTACACATATGGACCATATCCAGTCCAAATCTGCTTCTGAAACTGATATAAAGCACTGGTCCTCTAACATCCAATGCTTGTCAGTTAAGATGGGAAACGTGTGATCTTCATGAACGATGTAGTTCGTTTGAGCAAAAAAGTGACTGCCCTTACCTTAAACGAAGTCTTGCTTGTACGAAGACCTAGAGCCTGGGATTTAACTCCATTTCTGAATTGAAACACACAGCAGTGTTCTCATCCATTGATCACACTCTGCTTTAGAATAAGAAGCACGCTCTTGCTTTCTATATTTTCTAAGACAGCAGGAAACGTGAGTGTGCTGAGAACAAAACAATGGTGTTTCCTACACATATGGACCATATCCAGTCCAAATCTGCTTCTGAAACTGATATAAAGCATTGACCCTCTAACATCCAATGATTGTCAGTTAGGATGAGAAATGTGTGAGCTCTGTGAACGATGTAGTTCGTTTGAGCAGAAAAGTGACTGTCCTTACCTGAAACGAAGTCTTGCTTGTAGGAAGACTTAGAGCCTGGGATTTAAGTCCACTTCTGAAGTCAAACACAGAGCATAGTTCTCATCCATGGATCACACTCTGCTTTAGAAGAAGAAGCATGATGTTGCTTTTTAGAGTCTCTAAGACAGGAGGAAACGTGATTTTGCTGAGAACAAATGAATGGAGTTTCCTACACATACGGACCATATCTAGTCCAAATCTGCTTCTTAAACTGATATAAAGCACTGATCCTCTAACATCCAATGCTTGTCTGTTAAGATGAGAAACGTGTGAGCTTCATGAACGATGTAGTTCGTTTGAGCAGAAAAGTGAATTGCCCTTACCTGAATTGAAGTCTTGCCTGTAGGAAGACTCAGAGCCTGGGATTTAACTCCATTTCTGAAGTGAAACACACAGCAGTGTTCTCATCCATTGATCACACTCTGCTTTAGAACAAGAAGCACGCTCTTGCTTTCTATATTCTCTAAGACAGCAGGAAACGTGAGTGTGCTGAGAACAAAAGAACGGTGTTTCCTACACATACAGACCATATCTAGTCCAACTCTGCTTCTGAAACTGATACAAAGCACTGGTCCTCTAACATCCAATGTTTGTCAGTTAAGATGAGAAACGTGTGAGATTTGTGAATGATGTAGTTCCTTTGCACTGAAAAGTGACTACCCTTACCTGAAACGAAGTCTTGCTTGTAGGAAGAGACAGAGCCTGGGATTTAACTCCATTTCTGAAGAAAAACACACAGCATAGTATTCATCCATGGATCACACTGTGGTTAGAGCGAGAAGCACACTCTTGCTTTCTAGATTCTCTAAGACAGCAGGAAATATGAGTGTGCCCAGAAAAATAGAACGGTGTTTCCTACACATATGGACCATATCCAGTCCAAATCTGCTTCTGAAACTGATATAAAGCATTGACCCTCTAACATCCAATGCTTGTCAGTTAAGATGGGAAACATGTGAGCTCTGTGAACGATGTAGTTTCTTTGAGCAGAAAGTGACTGTCCTTACCTGAAACGAAGTCTTGCTTTTAGGAAGAATCAGAGCCTGGGATATAACTCCATTTCTGAATTGAAACACACAGCAGTGTTCTCATCCATTGATCACACTCTGCTTTAGAATAAGAAGCACGCTCCTGCTTTTGAGAGTCTCTAAGACAGGAGGAAACGTGATTTTGCTGAGAACAAAAGAACGGAGTTTCCTACACATACGGACCATATCTAGTCCAAATCTTCTTCTGAAACTGATACAAAGTACTGACCCTCTAACATCCAATGCTTGTCAGTTAAGATGGGAAACGTGTGAGCTTCATGAACGATGTAGTTCTTTTGAGCAGAAAAGTGACTGCCTTACCTGAATTGAAGTCTTGCTTGTAGGAAGACTCAGAGCCTGGGATTTAACTCCATTTCTGAAGGCAAACACACAGCATAGTTCTCATCCATGGATCACACTCTGCTTTAGAGCGAGAAGCACGCTCTTGCTTTCTAGAGTCTCTAACACAGCAGGAATCGTGAGTGTGCCCAGAACAAAAGAACGGTGTTTCCTACACATACGGACCACATCTAGTCCAACTCTGCATCTGAATCTCATACAAAGTACTGGTCCTCTAACATCCAATGCTTGTCAGTTAAGATGAGAAATGTGTTGAGCTCAGTGAACGATGTAGTTCATTTGAGCTGAAAAGTGACTGCCCTTACATGAAACGAAGTCTTGCTTGTAGGAAGACACAGAGATTGGGATTTATCTCCATTTCTGAAGGGAAACACACAGCATAGTTCTCATCCATGGATCACAATCTGCTTTAGAGCAAGAAGCACGCTCTTGCTTTCTAGAGTCTCTAACACAGCAGGAAACGTGAGTGTGCTGAGAACAAAAGAACGGTGTTTCCTACACATACAGACCATATCTAGTCCAACTCTGCTTCTGAAACTGATACAAAGCACTGGTCCTCTAACATCCAATGTTTGTCAGTTAAGATGAGAAACGTGTGAGATTTGTGAATTATGTAGTTCCTTTGAACTGAAAAGTGACTACCCTTAACAGAAACGAAGTCTTGCTGTAGGAAGAGACAGAGCCTGGGATTTAACTCCATTTCTGAAGGGAAACACACAGCATAGTATTCATCCATGGATCACACTGTGGTTAGAGCGAGAAGCACACTCTTGCTTTCTAGATTCTCTAAGACAGCAGGAAATTTGAGTGTGCCCAGAACAATAGAATGGAGTTTCCTACACATATGGACCATATCCAGTCCAAATCTGCTTCTGAAACTGATATAAAGCATTGACCCTCTAACATCCAATGCTTGTCAGTTAAGATGGGAAACATGTGATCTTCATGAACGATGTAGTTCGTTTGAGCAAAAAAGTGACTGCCCTTACCTTAAACGAAGTCTTGCTTGTACGAAGACCTAGAGCCTGGGATTTAACTCCATTTCTGAATTGAAACACACAGCAGTGTTCTCATCCATTGATCACACTCTGCTTTAGAATAAGAAGCACGCTCTTGCTTTCTATATTCTCTAAGACAGCAGGCAAAGTGAGTGTGCTGAGAACAAAAGAACGGACTTTCCTACACATACAGACCATATCTAGTCCAACTCTGCTTCTGAAACTGATACAAAGCACTGGTCCTCTAACATCCAATGTTTGTCAGTTAAGATGAGAAACGTGTGAGCTTTGTGAATGATGTAGTTCCTTTGAACTGAAAAGTGACTACCCTTACCTGAAACGAAGTCTTGCTTGTAGGAAGAGACAGAGCCTGGGATTTAACTCCATTTCTGAAGGGAAACACACAGCATAGTATTCTTCCATGGATCACACTGTGGTTAGAGCGAGAAGCACACTCTTGCTTTCTATATTCTCTAAGACAGCAGGAAATTTGAGTGTGCCCAGAACTATAGAACGGTGTTTCCTACACATATGGACCATATCCAGTCCAAATCTGCTTCTGAAACTGATATAAAGCACTGGTCCTCTAACATCCAATGCTTGTCAGTTAAGATGGGAAACGTGTGATCTTCATGAACGATGTAGTTCGTTTGAGCAAAAAAGTGACTGCCCTTACCTTAAACGAAGTCTTGCTTGTACGAAGACCTAGAGCCTGGGATTTAACTCCATTTCTGAATTGAAACACACAGCAGTGTTCTCATCCATTGATCACACTCTGCTTTAGAATAAGAAGCACGCTCTTGCTTTCTATATTTTCTAAGACAGCAGGAAACGTGAGTGTGCTGAGAACAAAACAATGGTGTTTCCTACACATATGGACCATATCCAGTCCAAATCTGCTTCTGAAACTGATATAAAGCATTGACCCTCTAACATCCAATGATTGTCAGTTAGGATGAGAAATGTGTGAGCTCTGTGAACGATGTAGTTCGTTTGAGCAGAAAAGTGACTGTCCTTACCTGAAACGAAGTCTTGCTTGTAGGAAGACTTAGAGCCTGGGATTTAAGTCCACTTCTGAAGTCAAACACAGAGCATAGTTCTCATCCATGGATCACACTCTGCTTTAGAAGAAGAAGCATGATGTTGCTTTTTAGAGTCTCTAAGACAGGAGGAAACGTGATTTTGCTGAGAACAAATGAATGGAGTTTCCTACACATACGGACCATATCTAGTCCAAATCTGCTTCTTAAACTGATATAAAGCACTGATCCTCTAACATCCAATGCTTGTCTGTTAAGATGAGAAACGTGTGAGCTTCATGAACGATGTAGTTCCTTTGAGCAAAAAAGTGAATTGCCCTTACCTGAATTGAAGTCTTGCCTGTAGGAAGACTCAGAGCCTGGGATTTAATTCCATTTCTGAAGTGAAACACACAGCAGTGTTCTCATCCATTGATCACACTCTGCTTTAGAACAAGAAGCACGCTCTTGCTTTCTATATTCTCTAAGACAGCAGGAAACGTGAGTGTGCTGAGAACAAAAGAACGGTGTTTCCTACACATACAGACCATATCTAGTCCAACTCTGCTTCTGAAACTGATACAAAGCACTGGTCCTCTAACATCCAATGTTTGTCAGTTAAGATGAGAAACGTGTGAGATTTGTGAATGATGTAGTTCCTTTGCACTGAAAAGTGACTACCCTTACCTGAAACGAAGTCTTGCTTGTAGGAAGAGACAGAGCCTGGGATTTAACTCCATTTCTGAAGAAAAACACACAGCATAGTATTCATCCATGGATCACACTGTGGTTAGAGCGAGAAGCACACTCTTGCTTTCTAGATTCTCTAAGACAGCAGGAAATTTGAGTGTGCCCAGAAAAATAGAACGGTGTTTCCTACACATATGGACCATATCCAGTCCAAATCTGCTTCTGAAACTGATATAAAGCATTGACCCTCTAACATCCAATGCTTGTCAGTTAAGATGGGAAACATGTGAGCTCTGTGAACGATGTAGTTTCTTTGAGCAGAAAAGTGACTGTCCTTACCTGAAACGAAGTCTTGCTTGTAGGAAGAATCAGAGCCTGGGATATAACTCCATTTCTGAATTGAAACACACAGCAGTGTTCTCATCCATTGATCACACTCTGCTTTAGAATAAGAAGCACGCTCCTGCTTTTGAGAGTCTCTAAGACAGGAGGAAACGTGATTTTGCTGAGAACAAAAGAACGGAGTTTCCTACACATACGGACCATATCTAGTCCAAATCTTCTTCTGAAACTGATTCAAAGTACTGACCCTCTAACATCCAATGCTTGTCAGTTAAGATGGGAAACGTGTGAGCTTCATGAACGATGTAGTTCTTTTGAGCAGAAAAGTGACTGCCTTACCTGAATTGAAGTCTTGCTTGTAGGAAGACTCGGAGCCTGGGATTTAACTCCATTTCTGAAGGCAAACACACAGCATAGTTCTCATCCATGGATCACACTCTGCTTTAGAGCGAGAAGCACGCTCTTGCTTTCTAGAGTCTCTAACACAGCAGGAATCGTGAGTGTGCCCAGAACAAAAGAACGGTGTTTCCTACACATACGGACCACATCTAGTCCAACTCTGCATCTGAATCTCATACAAAGTACTGGTCCTCTAACATCCAATGCTTGTCAGTTAAGATGAGAAATGTGTTGAGCTCAGTGAACGATGTAGTTCATTTGAGCTGAAAAGTGACTGCCCTTACATGAAACGAAGTCTTGCTTGTAGGAAGACACAGAGCCTGGGATTTAACTCCATTTCTTAAGAGAAACACACAGCATAGTTCTCATCCATGGATCACACTCTGCTTTAGAGCGAGAAGCACGCTCTTGCTTTTAGAGTCTCTAATATAGCAGGAAATCTGAGTGTGCCCAGAACAAAAGAACGGTGTTTACTACATATACAGACCATAAGTAGTCCAAATCTGCTGCCTAAACTGATACAAAGAACTGACCCTCTAACATCCAATGCTTGTCAGTAAGATGAGAAACGTGTGAGCTTCGTGAACGATGTAGTTCGTTTGAGCAGAAAAGTGACTGCCCTTACCTGAATGGAAGTCTTGCTTGTAGGAAGACTCAGAGCCTGGGATTTAACTCCATTTCTGAAGTGAAACACAGCAGTGTAATCATCCATTGATCACACTCTGCTTTAGAACAAGAAGCACGCTCTTGCTTTCTAGAGTCTCTAAGACAGCAGGAAACGTGAGTGTGCTGAGAACAAAGAACTGTGTTTCCTACACATACAGACCATATCTAGTCCAACTCTGCTTCTGAAACTGATACAAAACACTGGTCCTCTAACATCCAATGTTTGTCAGTTAAGATGAGAAACGTGTGAGCTTTGTGAATGATGTAGTTCCTTTGAACTGAAAAGTGACTACCCTTACCTGAAACGAAGTCTTGCTTGTAGGAAGAGACAGAGCCTGGGATTTAACTCCATTTCTGAAGGGAAACACACAGCATAGTATTCATCCATGGATCACACTGTGGTTAGAGCGAGAAGCACACTCTTGCTTTCTAGATTCTCTAAGACAGCAGGAAATTTGAGTGTGCCCAGAACAATAGAACGGTGTTTCCTACACATATGGACCATATCCAGTCCAAATCTGCTTCTGAAACTGATATCAAGCATTGACCCTCTAACATCCAATGCTTGTCAGTTAAGATCAGAAACGTGTGAGCTCTGTGAACGATGTAATTTTTTTGAGCATAAAAGTGACTGTCCTTACCTGAAACGAAGTCTTGCTTGTAGGAAGACTTAGAGCCTGGGATTTAACTCCATTTCTGAAGGCAAACACAAGCATAGTTCTCATCCATGGATCACACTCTGCTTTAGAGCGAGAAGCACGTTCTTGCTTTCTAGAGTCTCTAAGACAGCAGGAAACATGAGTGTGCTGAGAACAAAAGAACGGTGTTTCCTACACATACTGACCAAATCTAGTCCAACTCATCTTCTGAAACTGATACAAAGCACTGGTCCTCTAACATCCAATGCTTGTCAGTTAAGATGGGAAACGTGTGATCTTCATGAACGATGTAGTTCGTTTGAGCAAAAAAGTGACTGCCCTTACCTTAAACGAAGTCTTGCTTGTACGAAGACCTAGAGCCTGGGATTTAACTCCATTTCTGAATTGAATCACACAGCAGTGTTCTCATCCATTGATCACACTCTGCTTTAGAATAAGAAGCACACTCTTGCTTTCTATATTCTCTAAGACAGCAGGAAACGTGAGTGTGCTGAGAACAAAAGAACGGTGTTTCCTACACATACAGACCATATCTAGTCCAACTCTGCTTCTGAAACTGATACAAAGCACTGGTCCTCTAACATCCAATGTTTGTCAGTTAAGATGAGAAACGTGTGAGCTTTGTGAATGATGTAGTTCCTTTGAACTGAAAAGTGACTACCCATACCTGAAACGAAGTCTTGCTTGTAGGAAGAGACAGAGCCTGGGATTTAACTCCATTTCTGAAGGGAAACACACAGCATAGTATTCATCCATGGATCACACTGTGGTTAGAGCGAGAAGCACACTCTTGCTTTCTAGATTCTCTAAGACAGCAGGAAATTTGAGTGTGCCCAGAACAATAGAACGGTGTTTCCTACACATATGGACCATATCCAGTCCAAATCTGCTTCTGAAACTGATAAAAACCACTGACCCTCTAACATCCAATGCTTGTCAGTTAAGATGGGAAACGTGTGAGCTTCTTGAACGATGTAGTTCGTTTGAGCAGAAAAGTGACTGCCTTACCTGAATTGAAGTCTTGCTTGTAGGAAGACTCAGAACCTGGGATTTAACTCCATTTCTGAAGGCAAACACACAGCATAGTTCTCATCCATGGATCACACTCTGCTTTAGAGCGAGAAGCACGCTCTTGCATTCTAGAGTCTCTAAGACAGCAGGAAACGTGATTTTGCTGAGAACAAAAGAACGGTGTTTCCTACACATACGGACCATATCTAGTTCAACTGTGCTTCTGAAACTGATACAAAGCACTGGTCCTCTAACATCCAATGCTTGTCAGTTAAGATGAGAAACGTGTGAGCTTTGTGAATGATGTAGTTCCTTTGAACTGAAAAATGACTGCCCTTACCTGAAACGAAGTCTTGCTTGTAGGAAGACACAGAGCCTGGGATTTAACTCCATTTCTTAAGAGAAACACACAGCATAGTTCTCATCCATGGATCACACTCTGCTTTAGAGCGAGAAGCACGCTCTTGCTTTTAGAGTCTCTAATATAGCAGGAAATCTGAGTGTGCCCAGAACAAAAGAACGGTGTTTACTACATATACAGACCATAAGTAGTCCAAATCTGCTGCCTAAACTGATACAAAGCACTGACCCTCTAACATCCAATGCTTGTCAGTTAAGATGAGAAAAGTGTGAGCTTCGTGAACGATGTAGTTCGTTTGAGCAGAAAAGTGACTGCCCTTACCTGAATGGAAGTCTTGCTTGTAGGAAGACTCAGAGCCTGGGATTTAACTCCATTTCTGAAGTGAAACACAGCAGTGTAATCATCCATTGATCACACTCTGCTTCAGAACAAGAAGCACGCTCTTGCTTTCTAGAGTCTCTAAGACAGCAGGAAACGTGTGTGTGCTGAGAACAAAAGTATAGTGTTTCCTACACATACGGACCATATCTAGTTCAACTCTGCTTCTGAAACTGATACAAAGCACTGGTCCTCTAACATCCAATGCTTGTCAGTTAAGATGAGAAACATGTGAGCTTAGTGAATGATGTAGTTCCATTGAAATGAAAAGTGACTTCCCTTACCTGAAACGAAGTCTTGCTTGTAGTACGACACAGACCCTGGGATTTAACTCCATTTCTTAAGAGAAACACACAGCAACGTTCTCATCCATGGATCACACTCTGCTTTAGAGCGAGAAGCACGCTCTTGCTATTAGAGTCTCTAATATAGCAGGAAATCTGAGTGTGCCCAGAACAAAAGAACGGTGTTTCCTACATATACGGACCATATGTAGTCCAAATCTGCTTCTGATACTGATACAATGCACTGACCCTCTAACATCCAATGCTTGTCAGTTAAGATGAGAATCGTTTGATCTTCGTTAATGATGTAGTTCGTTTGAGCAGAAAAGTTACTGGCTTACCTGAATTGAAGTCTTGCTTGTAGGAAGACTCAGAGCCTGGGATTTAAGTCCATTTCTGAAGGTAAACACACAGCATAGTTCTCATCCATGGATCACACTCTGCTTTAGAGCGAGAAGCACGCTCTTGCTTTCCAGAGTCTCTAAGACAGCAGGAAACGTGAGTGTGCTGAGAACAAAAGAACGGTGTTTCCTACACATACGGACCATATCTAGTCCAACTCTGCTTCTGAAACTGATACAAAGCACTGGTCCTCTAACATCCAATGCTTGTCAATTAAGATGAGAAACGTGTGAGCTTCGTGAACGATGTATTTCGTTTGAGCAGAAAACTGACTGCCCTTACCTGAAAGGAAGTCTTACTTGTAGGAAGACTCAGAGCCTTGGATTTAACTCCATTTCTGAAGTGAAACACACAGCAGTGTTCTCATCCATTAATCACACTCTGCTTTAGAACAAGAAGCACGCTCTTGCTTTCTAGATTCTCTAAGACAGCAGGAAACGTGAGTTTGCTGAGAAAAAAGAACGGTGTTTCCTAACATAAAGACCCTATCTAGTCCACCTCTGCTTCTGAAACTGATACAAAGCACTGGTCCTCTAACATCCAATGCTTGTCAATTAAGATGAGAAACGTGTGAGCTTCGTGAACGATGTAGTTCGTTTGAGCAGAAAACTGACTGCCCTTACCTGAAATGAAGTCTTGCTTTTTGGAAGACACAGAGCCTGGGATTTAACTCCTGTTCTGAAGGGAAACACACAGCATAGTTTTCATCCATGGATCACACTCTGCTTTAGAGCGAGAAGCACGCTCTTGCTTTCTAAAATCTCTAAGACAGCAGGAAACGTGAGTGTGCCCAGAACAAAAGAACAGTGTTTCCTACACATATGGACCATATCCAGTCCAAATCTGCTTCTGAAACTGATATAAAGCATTGACCCTCTAACATCCAATGCTTGTCAGTTAAGATGAGAAACGTGTGAGCTCTGTGAACGATGTAGTTCGTTTGAGCAGAAAAGTGACTTTCCTTACCTGAAACAAAGTCTTGCTTGTAGGAAGACTCAGAGCCTGGGATTTAACTCCATTTCTAATGGCAAACACACAGCATAATTCTCATCCATGGATCACACTCTGCTTTAGAGCGAGAAGCACGCTCTTGCTTTCTAGAGTCTCTAAGACAGCAGGAAACGTGAGCGTGCTGAGAACAAAAGAACGGTGTTTCCTACACAAACGGACCATATCTAGTCCAACTCATCTTCTGAAACTGATACAAAGCACTGGTCCTCTAACATCCAATGCTTGTCAGTTAAGATGGGAAACGTGTGAGCTTCATGAACGATGTAGTTCGTTTGAGCAGAAAAGTGACTGCCTTACCTGAATTGAAGTCTTGCTTGTAGGAAGACTCAGAGCCTGGGATTTAACTCCATTTCTGAAGGCAAACACACAGCATAGTTCTCATCCATGGATCACACTCTGCTTTTGACCGAGAAGCACGCTCTTACTTTCTAGAGTCTCTAAGACAGCAGGAAACGTGAGTGTGCCCAGAACAAAAGAACGGTGTTTCCTACACATATGGACTTTATGTAGTCCAAAACTTCTTCTGAAACAGATAGAATGCACTGGTCCTCTAACATCCAATGCTTGTCAGTTAAGATGAGAAACGTGTGTGCTTCGTGAAAGATGTAGTTCGTTTGAGCAGAGAAGTGACTGCCCTTACCTGAAACGAAGTCTTGCTTGTAGGGAGACTTAGAGCCTGGATTTAACTCCTTTTCTGAAGTGAAACACACAGCATAGTTTTCATCCAAGGATCACACTCTGCTTTAGAACGAGAAGCACGCTCTTGCTTTCTAGAGTCTCTAAGACAGCAGGAAACGTGATTTTGCTGAGAACAAAAGAACGGTGTTTCCTACACAGACGGACCATATCTCGTCCAAATCTGCTTCTTAAACTGATACAAAGCACTGATCCTCTAACATCCAATGCTTGTCTGTTAAGATGAGAAACGTGTGAGCTTCATGAATGATGTAGTTTGTTTGAGCAGAAAAGTGCTTAGTGAATGATGTAGTTCCTTTGAACTGAAAAGTGACTGCCCTTACCTGAAACGAAGTCTTGCTTGTAGTAAGACACAGAGCCTGGGATTTAACTCCATTTCCTAAGAGAAACACACAGCATAGTTCTCAGCCATGGATCACACTCTGCTTTAGAGCGAGAAGCACGCTCTTGCTTTTAGAGTCTCTAATATAGCAGGAAATCTGAGTGTGCCCAGAACAAAAGAACGGTGTATCCTACATATACGGACCATATGTAGTCCAAATCTGCTTCTGAAACTGATACAAAGCACTGGTCCTCTAACATCCAATGCTTGACATTTAAGATGGGAAACGTGTGAGCTTCATGAACGATGTAGTTCGTTTGAGCAGAAAAGTGACTGCCCTTACCTTAAACGAAGTCTTGCTTGTAGGAAGACTCAGAGCCTGGGATTTAACTCCATTTCTGAAGTGAAACACACAGCAGTGTTCTCATCCATTGATGACACTCTGCTTTAGAACAAGAAGCACGCTCTTGCTTTCTACATTCTCTAAGACAGCAGGAAACGTGTGTGTGCTGAGAACAAAAGAACGGTGTTTCCTACATATACGGACCATATCTAGTCCAACTCTGCTTCTGAAACTGATACAAAGCACTGACCCACTAACATCCAATGCTTGTCCATTAAGATGGGAAACGTGTGAGCTTCATGAACGATGTAGTTCGTTTGAGCAGAAAAATGACTGCCCTTACCTGAATTGAAGTCTTACTTGTAGGAAGACTCAGAGCCTGGGATTTTATTCCATTTCTGAAGTAAAACACACAGCCATGTAATCATCCATTGATCACACTCTGCTTTAGAACAAGAAGCACACTCTTGCTTTCTAGAGTCTCTAAGACAGCAGGAAACGTGATTTTGTTGAGAACAAAAGAACGGAGATTCCTACACATACGGACATTATATAGTCCAACTCTGCTTCTGAAACTGATACAAAGCACTGGTCCTCTAACATCCAATGCTTGTCTGTTAAGATGAGTAAGGTGTGAGCTCTGTGAATGATGTAGTTCGTTTGAGCAGAAAAGTTACTGTCCTTACCTGAAACAAAGTCTTGCTTGTACTAGACTCAGAGCCTGGGATTTAACTCCATTTCTGAAGGCAAACACACAGCATAGTTCTCATCCATGGATCACACTCTGCTTTAGAGCGAGAAGCAAGCTCTTGCTTTCTATAGTCTCTAAGACAGCAGGAAACGTGAGTGTGCTGAGAACAAAAGAACAGTGTTTCCTACACATACGGACCATATCTAGTCCAACTCATCTTCTGAAACTGATACAAAGCACTGGTCCTCTAACATCCAATGCTTGTCAGTTAAGATGGGAAACGTGTGAGCTTCATGAACGATGAAGTTCGTTTGAGCAAAAAAGTGACTGCCCTTACCTTAAACGAATTGTTGCTTGTACGAAGACTCAGAGCCTGGGATTTAACTCCATTTCTGAATTGAAACACACAGCAGTGTTCTCATCCATTGATCATACTCTGCTTTAGAATAAGAAGCATGCTCTTGCTTTTTAGAGTCTCTAAGACAGGAGGAAACGTGATTTTGCTGAGAACAAAAGAACGGAGTTTCCTACACATACGGACCATATCTAGTCCAAATCTGCTTCTGAAACTGATACAAAGCACTGACCCTCTAACATCCAATGCTTGTCAGTTTAGATGGGAAACGTGTGAGCTTCATGAACGATGTAGTTCGTTTGAACAGAAAAGTGACTGCCTTAGCTGAAGTGAAGTCTTGCTTGTAGGAAGACACAGAGCCTGGGATTTAACTCCATTTCTGAAGGCAAACAAACAGCATAGTTCTCATCCGTGGATCACACCCTGCTTTAGAGCGAGAAGCACGTTCTTGCTTTCTAGAGTCTCTAAGACAGCAGGAAAAGTGAGTGTGCCCAAAACAAAAGAACGGTGTTTCCTACACATACGGACTATATGTAGTCCAAAACATCTTCTGAAACACATAGAATGCACTGGTCCTCTAACATCCAATGCTTGTCAGTTAAGATGAGAAACGTGTGTGCTTCGTGAAAGATGTAGTTCGTTTGAGCAGAGAAGTGACTGCCCTTACCTGAAACGAAGTCTTGCTTGTAGGGAGACTTAGAGCCTGGATTTAACTCCTTTTCTGAAGTGAAACACACAGCATAGTTTTCATCCAAGGATCACACTCTACTTTAGAACGAGAAGCACGCTCTTGCTTTCTAGAGTCTCTAAGACAGCAGGAAAGGTGATTTTGCTGAGAACAAAAGAACGGTGTTTCCTACACAGACGGACCATATCTCGTCCAAATCTGCTTCTTAAACTGATACAAAGCACTGATCCTCTAACATCCAATGCTTGTCTGTTAAGATGAGAAACGTGTGAGCTTCATGAACGATGTAGTTTGTTTGAGCAGAAAAGTGACTGCCCTTACCTGAATTGAAGTCTTGCCTGTAGGAAGACTCAGAGCCTGGGATTTAACTCCATTTCTGAAGTAAAACACACAGCAGTGTAATCATCCATTGATCACACTATGCTTTATAACAAGAAGCATGCTCTTGCTTTCTAGAGTCTCTAAGGCAGCAGGAAACGTGATTTTGCTGAGAACAAAAGAACGGTGTTTCCTACACATACGGACCATATCTAGTTCAACTCTGCTTCTGAAACTGATACAAAGCACTGGTCCTCTGACATCCAATGCTTGTCAGTTAAGATGAGAAACGTGTGAGCTTTGTGAATAATGTAGTTCCTTTGAACTGAAAAGTGACTGCCCTTACCTGAAACGAAGTCTAGCTTGTAGTAAGACACAGAGCCTGGGATTTAACTCCATTTCCTAAGAGAAACACACAGCATAGTTCTCAGCCATGGATCACACTCTGCTTTAGAGCGAGAAGCACGCTCTTGCTTTTAGAGTCTCTAATACAGCAGGAAATCTGAGTGTGCCCAGAACAAAAGAACGGTGTATCCTACATATACGGACCATATGTAGTCCAAATCTGCTTCTGAAACTGATACAAAGCACTGGTCCTCTAACATCCAATGCTTGTCATTTAAGATGGGAAACGTGTGAGCTTCATGAACGATGTAGTTCGTTTGAGCAGAAAAGTGACTGCCCTTACCTGAAACGAAGTCTTGCTTGTAGGAAGACTCAGAGCCTGGGATTTAACTCCATTTCTGAAGTGAAACACACAGCAGTGTTCTCATCCATTGATGACACTCTGCTTTAGAACAAGAAGCACGCTCTTGCTTTCTACATTCTCTAAGACAGCAGGAAACGTGTGTGTGCTGAGAACAAAAGAACGGTGTTTCCTACATATACGGACCATATCTAGTCCAACTCTGCTTCTGAAACTGATACAAAGCACTGACCCACTAACATCCAATGCTTGTCCATTAAGATGGGAAACGTGTGAGCTTCATGAACGATGTAGTTCGTTTGAGCAGAAAAATGACTGCCCTTACCTGAATTGAAGTCTTACTTGTAGGAAGACTCAGAGCCTGGGATTTTATTCCATTTCTGAAGTAAAACACACAGCCATGTAATCATCCATTGATCACACTCTGCTTTAGAACAAGAAGCACACTCTTGCTTTCTAGAGTCTCTAAGACAGCAGGAAACGTGATTTTGCTGAGAACAAAAGAACGGAGATTCCTACACATACGGACATTATATAGTCCAACTCTGCTTCTGAAACTGATACAAAGCACTGGTCCTCTAACATCCAATGCTTGTCTGTTAAGATGAGTAAGGTGTGAGCTCTGTGAATGATGTAGTTCGTTTGAGCAGAAAAGTTACTGTCCTTACCTGAAACAAAGTCTTGCTTGTACTAGACTCAGAGCCTGGGATTTAACTCCATTTCTGAAGGCAAACACACAGCATAGTTCTCATCCATGGATCACACTCTGCTTTAGAGCGAGAAGCAAGCTCTTGCTTTCTATAGTCTCTAAGACAGCAGGAAACGTGAGTGTGCTGAGAACAAAAGAACAGTGTTTCCTACACATACGGACCATATCTAGTCCAACTCATCTTCTGAAACTGATACAAAGCACTGGTCCTCTAACATCCAATGCTTGTCAGTTAAGATGGGAAACGTGTGAGCTTCATGAACGATGAAGTTCGTTTGAGCAAAAAAGTGACTGCCCTTACCTTAAACGAATTGTTGCTTGTACGAAGACTCAGAGCCTGGGATTTAACTCCATTTCTGAATTGAAACACACAGCAGTGTTCTCATCCATTGATCATACTCTGCTTTAGAATAAGAAGCATGCTCTTGCTTTTTAGAGTCTCTAAGACAGGAGGAAACGTGATTTTGCTGAGAACAAAAGAACGGAGTTTCCTACACATACGGACCATATCTAGTCCAAATCTGCTTCTGAAACTGATACAAAGCACTGACCCTCTAACATCCAATGCTTGTCAGTTTAGATGGGAAACGTGTGAGCTTCATGAACGATGTAGTTCGTTTGAACAGAAAAGTGACTGCCTTAGCTGAAGTGAAGTCTTGCTTGTAGGAAGACACAGAGCCTGGGATTTAACTCCATTTCTGAAGGCAAACAAACAGCATAGTTCTCATCCGTGGATCACACCCTGCTTTAGAGCGAGAAGCACGTTCTTGCTTTCTAGAGTCTCTAAGACAGCAGGAAAAGTGAGTGTGCCCAAAACAAAAGAACGGTGTTTCCTACACATACGGACTATATGTAGTCCAAAACATCTTCTGAAACACATAGAATGCACTGGTCCTCTAACATCCAATGCTTGTCAGTTAAGATGAGAAACGTGTGTGCTTCGTGAAAGATGTAGTTCGTTTGAGCAGAGAAGTGACTGCCCTTACCTGAAACGAAGTCTTGCTTGTAGGGAGACTTAGAGCCTGGATTTAACTCCTTTTCTGAAGTGAAACACACAGCATAGTTTTCATCCAAGGATCACACTCTGCTTTAGAACGAGAAGCACGCTCTTGCTTTCTAGAGTCTCTAAGACAGCAGGAAACGTGATTTTGCTGAGAACAAAAGAACGGTGTTTCCTACACAGACGGACCATATCTCGTCCAAATCTGCTTCTTAAACTGATACAAAGCACTGATCCTCTAACATCCAATGCTTGTCTGTTAAGATGAGAAACGTGTGAGCTTCATGAACGATGTAGTTTGTTTGAGCAGAAAAGTGACTGCCCTTACCTGAATTGAAGTCTTGCCTGTAGGAAGACTCAGAGCCTGGGATTTAACTCCATTTCTGAAGTAAAACACACAGCAGTGTAATCATCCATTGATCACACTATGCTTTATAACAAGAAGCATGCTCTTGCTTTCTAGAGTCTCTAAGGCAGCAGGAAACGTGATTTTGCTGAGAACAAAAGAACGGTGTTTCCTACACATACGGACCATATCTAGTTCAACTCTGCTACTGAAACTGATACAAAGCACTGGTCCTCTGACATCCAATGCTTGTCAGTTAAGATGAGAAACGTGTGAGCTTTGTGAATAATGTAGTTCCTTTGAACTGAAAAGTGACTGCCCTTACCTGAAACGAAGTCTTGCTTGTAGTAAGACACAGAGCCTGGGATTTAACTCCATTTCCTAAGAGAAACACACAGCATAGTTCTCAGCCATGGATCACACTCTGCTTTAGAGCGAGAAGCACGCTCTTGCTTTTAGAGTCTCTAATACAGCAGGAAATCTGAGTGTGCCCAGAACAAAAGAACGGTGTATCCTACATATACGGACCATATGTAGTCCAAATCTGCTTCTGAAACTGATACAAAGCACTGGTCCTCTAACATCCAATGCTTGTCATTTAAGATGGGAAACGTGTGAGCTTCATGAACGATGTAGTTCGTTTGAGCAGAAAAGTGACTGCCCTTACCTGAAACGAAGTCTTGCTTGTAGGAAGACTCAGAGCCTGGGATTTAACTCCATTTCTGAAGTGAAACACACAGCAGTGTTCTCATCCATTGATGACACTCTGCTTTAGAACAAGAAGCACGCTCTTGCTTTCTACATTCTCTAAGACAGCAGGAAACGTGTGTGTGCTGAGAACAAAAGAACGGTGTTTCCTACATATACGGACCATATCTAGTCCAACTCTGCTTCTGAAACTGATACAAAGCACTGACCCACTAACATCCAATGCTTGTCCATTAAGATGGGAAACGTGTGAGCTTCATGAACGATGTAGTTCGTTTGAGCAGAAAAATGACGGCCCTTACCTGAATTGAAGTGTTACTTGTAGGAAGACTCATAGCCTGGGATTTTACTCCATTTCTGAAGTAAAACACACAGCCATGTAATCATCCATTGATCACACTCTGCTTTAGAACAAGAAGAACACTCTTGCTTTCTAGAGTCTCTAAGACAGCAGGAAACGTGATTTTGCTGAGAACAAAAGAACGGAGATTCCTACACATACGGACATTATATAGTCCAACTCTGCTTCTGAAACTGATACAAAGCACTGGTCCTCTAACATCCAATGCTTGTCTGTTAAGATGAGTAAGGTGTGAGCTCTGTGAATGATGTAGTTCGTTTGAGCAGAAAAGTTACTGTCCTTTCCTGAAACAAAGTCTTGCTTGTACTAGACTCAGAGCCTGGGATTTAACTCCATTTCTGAAGGCAAACACACAGCATAGTTCTCATCCATGGATCACACTCTGCTTTAGAGCGAGAAGCAAGCTCTTGCTTTCTATAGTCTCTAAGACAGCAGGAAACGTGAGTGTGCTGAGAAAAAAAGAACAGTGTCTTACACATACGGACCATATCTAGTCCAACTCATCTTCTGAAACTGATACAAAGCACTGGTCCTCTAACATCCAATGCTGGTCAGTTAAGATGGGAAACGTGTGAGCTTCATGAACGATGAAGTTCATTTGAGCAAAAAAGTGACTGCCCTTACCTTAAACGAATTCTTGCTTGTACGAAGACTCAGAGCCTGGGATTTAACTCCATTTCTGAATTGAAACACACAGCAGTGTTCTCATCCATTGATCATACTCTGCTTTAGAATAAGAAGCATGCTCTTGCTTTTTAGATTCTCTAAGACAGGAGGAAACGTGATTTTGCTGAGAACAAAAGAACGGAGTTTCCTACACATACGGACCATATCTAGTCCAAATCTGCTTCTGAAACTGATACAAAGCACTGACCCTCTAACATCCAATGCTTGTCAGTTTAGATGGGAAACGTGTGAGCTTCATGAACGATGTAGTTCGTTTGAGCAGAAAAGTGACTGCCTTAGCTGAAGTGAAGTCTTGCTTGTAGGAAGACTCAGAGCCTGGGATTTTACTCCATTTCTGAAGTGAAACACACAGAGTAGTTCTCATCCATGGATCACACTCTGCTTTAGAGCAAGGAGCACACTCTTGCTTTCTAGGGTCTCTAATATAGCAGGAAATCTGAGTGTGCCCTGAACAAAAGAACGGTGTTTCCTACACATACGGACCATATCTAGTCCAACTCTGCTTCTGAAACTGATTCAAAGCACTGACCCACTAACATCCAATGCTTGTCAGTTAAGATGGGAAACGTGTGAGCTTCATGAACGATGTAGTTCATTTGAGCAGAAAAATGACTGCCCTTACCTGAATTGAAGTCTTACTTGTAGGAAGACTCAGAGCATGGGATTTAACTCCATTGCTGAAGTAAAACACACAGCAGTGTAATCATCCATTGATCACACTCTGCTTTAGAACAAGAAGCACACTCTTGCTTTCTAGAGTCTCTAAGACAGCAGAAAACGTGATTTTGCTGAGAACAAAAGAACGGTGTTTCCTACACATAAGGACCATATCTAGTCCAACTCTGCTTCTTAAACTGATACAAAGCACTGGTCCTCTAACCTCCAATGCTTGTCTGTTAAGATGAGAAATGTGTGAGCTCAGTGAACGATGTAGTTCGTTTGAGCTGAAAAGTGACTGCCCTTACCTGAAAGGAAGTCTTGCTTGTAGGAAGACACAGAGATTGGTATTTACCTCCATTTCTGAAGTAAAACACACAGCAGTGTAATCATCCATTGATCACACTCTGCTTTAGAACAAGAAGCACACTCTTGCTTTCTAGAGTCTCTGAGACAGCAGGAAACGTGATTTTGCTGAGAACAAAAGAACGGTGTTTCCTACACATACGGACATTATATAGTCCAACACTGCTTCTGAAACTGATACAAAGCACTGGTCCTCTAACATCCAATGCTTGTCTGTTAAGATGGAAAATGTGTTGAGCTCAGTGAACGATATAGTTCATTTGAGCTGAAAAGTGACTGCCCTTACATGAAACGAAGTCTTGCTTTTAGGAAGACTCAGAGCCTGGGATTTAACTCCATTTCTGAATTGAAACACAAAGCAGTGTTCTCATCCATTGATCACACTCTCCTTTAGAACTATAAGCACGATCCTGCTTTCTAGAGTCTCTAAGACAGCAGGAAACGTGAGTGTGCTGAGAACAAAAGAACGGTGTTTCCTACACATACGGACCATATCTAGTCTAACTCTGCTTCTGAATCTGATACAAAGCACTGGTCCTCTAACATCCAATGTTTGTCAGTTAAGATGAGAAACGTATGAGCTTTGTGAAGGATGTAGTTCCTTTGAACTGAAAAGTGACTACCCTTACCTGAAACGAAGTCTTGCTTGTAGGAAGACACAGATCCAGGGATTTAACTCCATTTCTGAAGGGAAACACACAGCATAGTATTCGTCCATGGATCACACTGTGGTTAGAGCGAGAAGCACACTCTTGCTTACTAGAGTCTCTCAGACAGCAGGAAATTTGAGTGTGCCCAGAACAAAAGAACAGTGTTTCCTACACATATGGACTATATGTAGTCCAAAACTTCTTCTGAAACAGATAGAATGCACTGGTCCTCTAACATCCAATGCTTGTCAGTTAAGATGAGAAACGTGTGTGCTTCGTGAAAGATGTAGTTCGTTTGAGCACAGAAGTGACTGCCCTTACCTGAAACGAAGTCTTGCTTGTAGGGAGACTTAGAGCCTGGATTTAACTCCTTTTCTGAAGTGAAACACACAGCATAGTTTTCATCCAAGGATCACACTCTGCTTTAGAACGAGAAGTACGCTCTTGCTTTCTAGAGTCTCTAAGAAAGCAGGAAACGTGATTTTCCTGAGAACAAAAGAACGGTGTTTCCTACACAGACGGACCATATCTCGTACAAATCTGCTTCTTAAACTGATACAAAGCACTGATCCTCTAACATCCAATGCTTGTCTGTTAAGATGAGAAACGTGTGAGCTTCATGAACAATGTAGTTTGTTTGAGCAGAAAAGTGACTGCCCTTACCTGAATTGAAGTCTTGCCTGTAGGAAGACTCAGAGCCTGGGATTTAACTCCATTTCTGAAGTAAAACACACAGCAGTGTAATCATCCATTGATCACACTCTGCTTTATAACAAGAAGCACGCTCTTGCTTTCTAGAGTCTCTAAGGCAGCAGGAAACGTGATTTTGCTGAGAACAAAAGAACGGTGTTTCCTACACATACGGACCATATCTGGTTCAACTCTGCTTCTGAAACTGATACAAAGCACTGGTCCTCTGACATCCAATGCTTGTCAGTTAAGATGAGAAACGTGTGAGCTTTGTGAATAATGTAGTTCCTTTGAACTGAAAAGTGACTGCCCTTACCTTAAACGAAGTCTAGCTTGTAGGAAGACTCAGAGCCTGGGATTTAACTCCATTTCTGAAGTGAAACACACAGCAGTGTTCTCATCCATTGATGACACTCTGCTTTAGAACAAGAAGCACGCTCTTGCTTTCTACATTCTCTAAGACAGCAGGAAACGTGTGTGTGCTGAGAACAAAAGAACGGTGTTTCCTACATATACGGACCATATCTAGTCCAACTCTGCTTCTGAAACTGATACAAAGCACTGACCCACTAACATCCAATGCTTGTCCATTAAGATGGGAAACGTGTGAGCTTCATGAACGATGTAGTTCGTTTGAGCAGAAAAATGACTGCCCTTACCTGAATTGAAGTCTTACTTGTAGGAAGACTCAGAGCCTGGGATTTTACTCCATATCTGAAGTAAAACACAGAGCCATGTAATCATCCATTGATCACACTCTGCTTTAGAACAAGAAGCACACTCTTGCTTTCTAGAGTCTCTAAGACAGCAGGAAACGTGATTTTGCTGAGAACAAAAGAACGGAGATTCCTACACATACGGACATTATATAGTCCAACTCTGCTTCTGAAACTGATACAAAGCACTGGTCCTCTAACATCCAATATTTGTCTGTTAAGATGAGTAAGGTGTGAGCTCTGTGAATGATGTAGTTCGTTTGAGCAGAAAAGTTACTGTCCTTACCTGAAACAAAGTCTTGCTTGTACTAGACTCAGAGCCTGGGATTTAACTCCATTTCTGAAGGCAAACACACAGCATAGTTCTCATCCATGGATCACACTCTGCTTTAGAGCGAGAAGCAAGCTCTTGCTTTCTATAGTCTCTAAGACAGCAGGAAACGTGAGTGTGCTGAGAACAAAAGAACAGTGTTTCCTACACATACGGACCATATCTAGTCCAACTCATCTTCTGAAACTGACACAAAGCACTGGTCCTCTAACATCCAATGCTTGTCAGTTAAGATGGGAAACATGTGAGCTTCATGAACGATGAAGTTCGTTTGAGCAAAAAAGTGACTGCCCTTACCTTAAACGAATTCTTGCTTGTACGAAGACTCAGAGCCTTGGATTTAACTCCATTTCTTAATTGAAACACACAGCCAAGTTCTCATCCATGGATCACACTCTGCTTTAGAGCGAGAAGCACGCTCTTGCTATTAGATTCTCTAATATAGCAGGAAATCTGAGCGTGCCCAGAACAAAAGAACGGTGTTTCCTACATATACGGACCATATGTAGTCCAAATCTGCTTCTGATACTGATACAATGCACTAAACCTCTAACATCCAATGCTTGTCAGTTAAGATGAGAATCGTGTGATCTTCGTTAACGATGTAGTTCGTTTGAGCAGAAAACTGACTGCCCTTACCTGAAATGAAGTCTTGCTTGTAGGAAGACTCAGAGCCTGGGATTTAACTCCATTTCTGAATTGAAACACACAGCAGTGTTCTCATCCATTGAACACACTCTGCTTTAGAACAAGAAGCACGCTCTTGCTTTCTAGAGTCTCTAAGACCGCAGGAAACGTGAGTGTGCTGAGAACAAAAGAACGGTGTTTCCTACACATACAGACCATATCTAGTCCAACTCTGCTTTTGAAACTGATACAAAGCACTGGTCCTCTAACATCCAATGTTTGTCAGTTAAGATGAGAAATGTGTGCACTTTGTGAATGATGTAGTTCCTTTGAACTGAAAAGTAACTGCCCTTACCTGAAACGAAGTCTTGCTTGTAGGAAGACACAGAGCCTGGGATTTAACTCCATTTCTGAAGGGAAACACACAGCATAGTTCTCATCCATGGATCACACTCTGCTTTAGACCGACAAGCATGCACTTGCTTTTATAGTCTCTAATATAGCAGGTAATATGAGTGTGCCCAGAACTAAAGAACGGTGTTTCCTACATATACAGACCATAAGTAGTCCAAATCTGCTTCTGAACCTGATACAAAGCACTGACCCTCTAACATCCAATGCTTGTCAGTTAAGATGAGAAACTTGTGAGCTTCGTGTGCGACGTAGTTCGTTTGAGCAGAAAAGTGACTGCCCTTCCCTGAATCGAAGTCTTGCTTGTAGGAAGACTCAGAGCGTGGGATTAAACTCCATTTCTGAAGTGAAACACAGCAGTGTAATCATCCATTGATCACACTATGCTTTAGAACAAGAAGCACGCTCTTGCTTTCTAGAGTCTCTAAGACAGCAGGAAACGTGTGAGTGCTGAGAACAAAAGAACGGTGTTTCTTACACATACGGACCATATCTAGTTCAACTCTGCTTCTGAAACTGATACAAAGCACTGGTCCTCTAACATCCAATGCTTGTCAGTTAAGATGAGAAACCTGTGAGCTTTGTGAATGATGTAGTTCCTTTGAACTGAAAAGTGACTGCCCTTACTTGAAACGAAGTCTTGCTTGTAGTAAGACACAGAGCCTGGGATTTAACTCCATTTCTTAATTGAAACACACAGCCAAGTTCTCATCCATGGATCACACTCTGCTTTAGAGCGAGAAGCACGCTCTTGCTATTAGATTCTCTAATATAGCAGGAAATCTGAGCGTGCCCAGAACAAAAGAACGGTGTTTCCTACATATACGGACCATATGTAGTCCAAATCTGCTTCTGATACTGATACAATGCACTAACCCTCTAAGATACAATGCTTGTCAGTTAAGATGAGAATCATGTGATCTTCGTTAACGATGTAGTTCGTTTGAGCAGAAAACTGACTGCCCTTACCTGAAATGAAGTCTTGCTTGTAGGAAGACTCAGAGCCTGGGATTTAACTCCATTTCTGAAGTGAAACACACAGCAGTGTTCTCATCCATTGATGACACTCTTCTTAAGAACAAGAAGCACGCTCTTGCTTTCTAGATTCTCTAAGACAGCAGGAAACGTGAGTATGCTGAGAACTAAAGAACGGTGTTTCCTACACATACGGACCATATCCAGTCCAACTCTGCTTCTGAAACTGATACAAAGCACTGGTCCTCTAACATCCAATGCTTGTCTGTTAAGATGAGAAATGTGTGAGCTCAGTGAACGATGTAGTTCATTTGAGCTGAAAAGTGACTGCCCTTACCTGAAACGAAGTGTTGCTTGTAGGAAGACACAGAGATTGGGATTTAACTCCATTTCTGAAGGCAAACACACAGCATAGTTCTCATCCATGGATCACAATCTGCTTTAGAGCGAGAAGCACGTTCTTGTTTCTAGAGTCTCTAAGGCAGCAGGAAACGTGAGTGTGCTGAGAAAAAAAGAACGGTGTTTCCTACACATACGGACCATATCTAGTCCAACTCTGCTTCTGAAACTCATACAAAGCACTGGTCCTCTAACATCCAATGCTTGTCAGTTAAGATGGGAAACATGTGAGCTTTGTGAATGATGTAGTTTCTTTGAACTGAAAAGTGACTGCCCTTACCTGAAAAGAAGTCTTGCTTGTAGGAAGACACAGAGCCTGGGATTTAACTCCATTTCTGAAGGGAAACACACAGCATAGTTCTCATCCATGGATCACACTCTGCTTTAGAGCGAGAAGCATGCTCTTGTTTTTACAGTCTCTAATATAACGGGTAATCTGAGTGTGACCAGAACAAAAGAATGGTGTTTCCTACATATACAGACCATAAGTAGTCCAAATCTGCTTCTGAAACTGATACAAAGCACTGATCCTCTAACATCCAATGCTTGTCAGTTAAGATGAGAAACGTGTGAGCTTCGTGAACGATGTAGTTCGTTTGAGCAGAAAAGTGACTGCCCTTACCTGAAATGAAGTCTTGCTTCTTGGAAGACTCAGAGCCTGCGATTTAACTCCATTTCTGAAGTGAAACACACAGCAGTGTTCTCATCCATTGATAACACTCTGCTTTAGAACAAGAAGCACGCTCTTGCTTTCTAGAGTCCCTAAGAGAGCAGGAAACGTGAGTGTGCTGAGAACAAAAGAACGGTGATTCCTACATGTACGGACCATATCTAGTCCAACTCTTCTGCTGAAACTGATACAAAGCACTGGTCCTCTAACATCCAATGCTTGTCTGTTAAGATGAGAAATGTGTGAGCTCAGTGAACGATGTAGTTCGTTTGAGCTGAAAAGTGACTGCCCTTACCTGAAACGAAGTCTTGCTTGTAGGAAGACACAGAGATTGGGATTTAACTCCATTTCTAAAGGGAAACACACAGCATAGTTCTAATCCATGGATCAAAATCTGCTTTGGAGCGACAAGCACGCTCTTGCTTTCTAGAGTCTCTAATACAGCAGGAAATGTGAGTGTGCAGAGAACAAAAGAACGGTATTTCCTACACATACGGACAATATCTAGTTCAACTCTGCTTCTAAAACTCACACAAAGCACTGGTCCTCTAACATCCAATGTTTGTCAGTTAAAATGGGAAACGTGTGAGCTTCGTGAATGATGTAGTTCGTTTGAGCAGAAAAGTGACTGCCCTTACCTTAAATGAAGTCTTGCTTGTAGGAAGACTCAGACCCTGGGATTTAACTCCATTTCTGAATTGAAACACACAGCAGTGTTGTCATCCATTGATCACACTCTGCTTTAGAACAAGAAGCACGCTCTTGCTTTCTATATTCTCTAAGACAGCAGGAAACGTGAGTGTGCTGAGAACAAAAGAACGGTGTTTCCTACACATAGGGACCATATCTAGTCCAACTCTGCTTCTGAAACTGATACAAAGCACTGGTCCTCTAACATCCAATGTTTGTCAGTTAAGATGAGAAATGTGTGAGCTTTGTGACTGATGTAGTTCCTTTGAACTGAACAGTGACTGCCTTAACTGAAACGAAGTTTTGCTTGTAGGAAGACACAGAGCCTGGGATTTAACTCCATTTCTGAAGGGAAACACACAGCATAGTATTCATCCATGGATCACACTCTGGTTAGAGCGAGAAGCACACTCTTGCTTTCTAGAGTCTCTAAGACAGCAGGAAATCTGAGTGTGCCCAAAACAATAGAACGGTGTTTCCTACACATATGGACCATATCCAGTCCAAATCTGCTTCTGAAACTGATACAAAGCACTCGTCCTCTAACATCCAATGTTTGTCAGTTAAGATGAGAAACGTGTGAGCTTTGTGAATGATGTAGTTCCTTTGAGCAGAAAAGTGACTGCCCTTAACTGAAACGAAGTCTTGCTTGTAGGAAGACACAGAGCCTGGGATTTAACTCCATTTCTGAAGGGTAACACACAGCATAGTTCTCATCCATGGATCACACTCTGCTTTAGACCGACAAGCATGCACTTGCTTTTATAGTCTCTAATATAGCAGGTAATATGAGTGTGCCCAGAACTAAAGAACGGTGTTTCCTACATATACAGAGCATAAGTAGTCCAAATCTGCTTCTGAAACTGATACAAAGCACTGACCCTCTAACATCCAATGCTTGTCAGTTAAGATGAGAAACGTGTGAGCTTCGTGAACGATGTAGTTCGTTTGAGCAGAAAAGTGACTGCCCTTACCTGAATCGAAGTCTTGCTTGTAGGAAGACTCAGAGCCTGGGATTTAACTCCATTTCTGAAGTGAAACACAGCAGTGTAATCATCCATTGATCACACTATGCTTTAGAACAAGAAGCACGCTCTTGCTTTCTAGAGTCTCTAAGACAGCAGGAAACGTGTGTGTGCTGAGAACAAAAGAACGGTGTTTCTTACACATACGGACCATATCTAGTTCAACTCTGCTTCTGAAACTGATACAAATCACTGGTCCTCTAACATCCAATGCTTGTCAGTTAAGATGAGAAACCTGTGAGCTTTGTGAATGATGTAGTTCCTTTGAACTGAAAAGTGACTGCCCTTACCTGAAACGAAGTCTTGCTTGTAGTAAGACACAGAGCCTGGGATTTAACTCCATTTCTTAATTGAAACACACAGCCAAGTTCTCATCCATGGATCACACTCTGCTTTAGAGCGAGAAGCACGCTCTTGCTATTAGATTCTCTAATATAGCAGGAAATCTGAGCGTGCCCAGAACAAAAGAACGGTGTTTCCTACATATACGGACCATATGTAGTCCAAATCTGCTTCTGATACTGATACAATGCACTGACCCTCTAACATCCAATGCTTGTCAGTTAAGATGAGAATCGTGTGATCTTCGTTAACGATGTAGTTCGTTTGAGCAGAAAACTGACTGCCCTTACCTGAAATGAAGTCTTGCTTGTAGGAAGACTCAGAGCCTGGGATTTAACTCCATTTCTGAAGTGAAACACACAGCAGTGTTCTCATCCATTGATGACACTCTTCTTAAGAACAAGAAGCACGCTCTTGCTTTCTAGATTCTCTAAGACAGCAGGAAACGTGAGTATGCTGAGAACAAAAGAACGGTGTTTCCTACACATACGGACCATATCCAGTCCAACTCTGCTTCTGAAACTGATACAAAGCTCTGGTCCTCTAACATCCAATGCTTGTCTGTTAAGATGAGAAATGTGTGAGCTCAGTGAACGATGTAGTTCATTTGAGCTGAAAAGTGACTACCCTTACCTGAAACGAAGTGTTGCTTGTAGGAAGACACAGAGATTGGGATTTAACTCCATTTCTGAAGGGAAACACACAGCATAGTATTCGTCCATGGATCACACTGTGGTTAGAGCGAGAAGCACACTCTTGCTTACTAGAGTCTCTCAGACAGCAGGAAATTTGAGTGTGCCCAGAACAAAAGAACAGTGTTTCCTACACATATGGACCATATCCAGTCCAAATCTGCTTCTGAAACTGATATAAAGCATTGACCCTCTAACATCCAATGCTTGTCAGTTAAGATGAGAAACGTGTGAGCTCTGTGAACGATGTAGTTCGTTTGAGCAGAAAAGTGACTGTCCTTACCTGAAACGAAGTCTTGCTTGTAGGAAGACTCAGAGCCTGGGATTTAACTCCATTTCTAATGACAAACACACAGCATAGTTCTCAGCCATGGATCACACTCTGCTTTAGAGCGAGAAGCACGCTCTTGCTTTCTAGAGTCTCTAAGACAGCAGGAAAAGTGAGTGTGCTGAGAACAAAAGAACGGTGTTTCCTACACAAACGGACCATATCTAGTCCAACTCATCTTCTGAAACTGATACAAAGCACTGGTCCTCTAACATCCAATGCTTGTCAGTTAAGATGAGAAACGTGTGAGCTTAATGAACGATGTAGTTCGTTTGAGCAGAAAAGTGACTGCCTTACCTGAATTGAAGTCTTGCTTGTAGGAAGACTCAGAGCCTGGGATTTAACTCCATTTCTGAAGGCAAACACACAGCATAGTTCTCATCCATGGATCACACTCTGCTTTTGAGTGAGAAGCACGCTCTTACTTTCTAGAGTCTCTAAGACAGCAGGAAACGTGAGTGTGCCCAGAACAAAAGAACGGTGTTTCCTACACATATGGACTATATGTAGTCCAAAACTTCTTCTGAAACAGATAGAATGCACTGGTCCTCTAACATCCAATGCTTGTCAGTTAAGATGAGAAACGTGTGTGCTTCGTGAAAGATGTAGTTCGTTTGAGCACAGAAGTGACTGCCCTTACCTGAAACGAAGTCTTGCTTGTAGGGAGACTTAGAGCCTGGATTTAACTCCTTTTCTGAAGTGAAACACACAGCATAGTTTTCATCCAAGGATCACACTCTGCTTTAGAACGAGAAGTACGCTCTTGCTTTCTAGAGTCTCTAAGACAGCAGGAAACGTGATTTTGCTGAGAACAAAAGAACGGTGTTTCCTACACAGACGGACCATATCTCGTACAAATCTGCTTCTTAAACTGATACAAAGCACTGGTCCTCTGACATCCAATGCTTGTCAGTTAAGATGAGAAACGTGTGAGCTTTGTGAATAATGTAGTTCCTTTGAACTGAAAAGTGACTGCCCTTACCTGAAACGAAGTCTTGCTTGTAGTAAGACACAGAGCCTGGGATTTAACTCCATTTCCTAAGAGAAACACACAGCATAGTTCTCAGCCAAGGATCACACTCTGCTTTAGAGCGAGAAGCACGCTCTTGCTTTTAGAGTCTCTAATATAGCAGGAAATCTGAGTGTGCCCAGAACAAAAGAACGGTGTATCCTACATATACGGACCATATGTAGTCCAAATCTGCTTCTGAAACTGATACAAAGCACTGGTCCTCTAACATCCAATGCTTGTCATTTAAGATGGGAAACGTGTGAGCTTCATGAACGATGTAGTTCGTTTGAGCAGAAAAGTGACTGCCCTTACCTTAAACGAAGTCTTGCTTGTAGGAAGACTCAGAGCCTGGGATTTAACTCCATTTCTGAAGTGAAACACACAGCAGTGTTCTCATCCATTGATGACACTCTGCTTTAGAACAAGAAGCACGCTCTTGCTTTCTACATTCTCTAAGACAGCAGGAAACGTGTGTGTGCTGAGAACAAAAGAACGGTGTTTCCTACATATACGGACCATATCTAGTCCAACTCTGCTTCTGAAACTGATACAAAGCACTGACCCACTAACATCCAATGCTTGTCCATTAAGATGGGAAACGTGTGAGCTTCATGAACGATGTAGTTCGTTTGAGCAGAAAAATGACTGCCCTTACCTGAATTGAAGTCTTACTTGTAGGAAGACTCAGAGCCTGGGATTTTACTCCATTTCTGAAGTAAAACACAGAGCCATGTAATCATCCATTGATCACACTCTGCTTTAGAACAAGAAGCACACTCTTGCTTTCTAGAGTCTCTAAGACAGCAGGAAACGTGATTTTGCTGAGAACAAAAGAACGGAGATTCCTACACATACGGACATTATATAGTCCAACTCTGCTTCTGAAACTGATACAAAGCACTGGTCCTCTAACATCCAATATTTGTCTGTTAAGATGAGTAAGGTGTGAGCTCTGTGAATGATGTAGTTCGTTTGAGCAGAAAAGTTACTGTCCTTACCTGAAACAAAGTCTTGCTTGTACTAGACTCAGAGCCTGGGATTTAACTCCATTTCTGAAGGCAAACACACAGCATAGTTCTCATCCATGGATCACACTCTGCTTTAGAGCGAGAAGCAAGCTCTTGCTTTCTATAGTCTCTAAGACAGCAGGAAACGTGAGTGTGCTGAGAACAAAAGAACAGTGTTTCCTACACATACGGACCATATCTAGTCCAACTCATCTTCTGAAACTGATACAAAGCACTGGTCCTCTAACATCCAATGCTTGTCAGTTAAGATGGGAAACATGTGAGCTTCATGAACGATGAAGTTCGTTTGAGCAAAAAAGTGACTGCCCTTACCTTAAACGAATTCTTGCTTGTACGAAGACTCAGAGCCTGGGATTTAACTCCATTTCTTAATTGAAACACACAGCCAAGTTCTCATCCATGGATCACACTCTGCTTTAGAGCGAGAAGCACGCTCTTGCTATTAGATTCTCTAATATAGCAGGAAATCTGAGCGTGCCCAGAACAAAAGAACGGTGTTTCCTACATATACGGACCATATGTAGTCCAAATCTGCTTCTGATACTGATACAATGCACTAAACCTCTAACATCCAATGCTTGTCAGTTAAGATGAGAATCGTGTGATCTTCGTTAACGATGTAGTTCGTTTGAGCAGAAAACTGACTGCCCTTACCTGAAATGAAGTCTTGCTTGTAGGAAGACTCAGAGCCTGGGATTTAACTCCATTTCTGAAGTGAAACACACAGCAGTGTTCTCATCCATTGATGACACTCTTCTTAAGAACAAGAAGCACGCTCTTGCTTTCTAGATTCTCTAAGACAGCAGGAAACGTGAGTATGCTGAGAACAAAAGAACGGTGTTTCCTACACATACGGACCATATCCAGTCCAACTCTGCTTCTGAAACTGATACAAAGCACTGGTCCTCTAACATCCAATGCTTGTCAGTTAAGATGGGAAACGTGTGAGCTTCATGAACGATGTAGTTCATTTGAGCAGAAAAGTGACTGCCCTTACGTTAAACGAGGTCTTGCTTGTAGGAAGACTCAGAGCCTGGGATTTAACTCCATTTCTGAATTGAAACACACAGCAGTGTTCTCATCCATTGAACACACTCTGCTTTAGAACAAGAAGCACGCTCTTGCTTTCTAGAGTCTCTAAGACCGCAGGAAACGTGAGTGTGCTGAGAACAAAAGAACGGTGTTTCCTACACATACAGACCATATCTAGTCCAACTCTGCTTTTGAAACTGATACAAAGCACTGGTCCTCTAACATCCAATGTTTGTCAGTTAAGATGAGAAATGTGTGCACTTTGTGAATGATGTAGTTCCTTTGAACTGAAAAGTAACTGCCCTTACCTGAAACGAAGTCTTGCTTGTAGGAAGACACAGAGCCTGGGATTTAACTCCATTTCTGAAGGGAAACACACAGCATAGTTCTCATCCATGGATCACACTCTCCTTTAGACCGACAAGCATGCACTTGCTTTTATAGTCTCTAATATAGCAGGTAATATGAGTGTGCCCAGAACTAAAGAACGGTGTTTCCTACATATACAGACCATAAGTAGTCCAAATCTGCTTCTGAACCTGATACAAAGCACTGACCCTCTAACATCCAATGCTTGTCAGTTAAGATGAGAAACTTGTGAGCTTCGTGTGCGACGTAGTTCGTTTGAGCAGAAAAGTGACTGCCCTTACCTGAATCGAAGTCTTGCTTGTAGGAAGACTCAGAGCGTGGGATTTAACTCCATTTCTGAAGTGAAACACAGCAGTGTAATCATCCATTGATCACACTATGCTTTAGAACAAGAAGCACGCTCTTGCTTTCTAGAGTCTCTAAGACAGCAGGAAACGTGTGAGTGCTGAGAACAAAAGAACGGTGTTTCTTACACATACGGACCATATCTAGTTCAACTCTGCTTCTGAAACTGATACAAAGCACTGGTCCTCTAACATCCAATGCTTGTCAGTTAAGATGAGAAACCTGTGAGCTTTGTGAATGATGTAGTTCCTTTGAACTGAAAAGTGACTGCCCTTACTTGAAACGAAGTCTTGCTTGTAGTAAGACACAGAGCCTGGGATTTAACTCCATTTCTTAATTGAAACACACAGCCAAGTTCTCATCCATGGATCACACTCTGCTTTAGAGCGAGAAGCACGCTCTTGCTATTAGATTCTCTAATATAGCAGGAAATCTGAGCGTGCCCAGAACAAAAGAACGGTGTTTCCTACATATACGGACCATATGTAGTCCAAATCTGCTTCTGATACTGATACAATGCACTAACCCTCTAAGATCCAATGCTTGTCAGTTAAGATGAGAATCGTGTGATCTTCGTTAACGATGTAGTTCGTTTGAGCAGAAAACTGACTGCCCTTACCTGAAATGAAGTCTTGCTTGTAGGAAGACTCAGAGCCTGGGATTTAACTCCATTTCTGAAGTGAAACACACAGCAGTGTTCTCATCCATTGATGACACTCTTCTTAAGAACAAGAAGCACGCTCTTGCTTTCTAGATTCTCTAAGACAGCAGGAAACGTGAGTATGCTGAGAACTAAAGAACGGTGTTTCCTACACATACGGACCATATCCAGTCCAACTCTGCTTCTGAAACTGATACAAAGCACTGGTCCTCTAACATCCAATGCTTGTCTGTTAAGATGAGAAATGTGTGAGCTCAGTGAACGATGTAGTTCATTTGAGCTGAAAAGTGACTGCCCTTACCTGAAACGAAGTGTTGCTTGTAGGAAGACACAGAGATTGGGATTTAACTCCATTTCTGAAGAGAAACACACAGCATAGTTCTCATCCATGGATCACAATCTGCTTTAGAGCGAGAAGCACGTTCTTGTTTCTAGAGTCTCTAAGGCAGCAGGAAACGTGAGTGTGCTGAGAACAAAAGAACGGTGTTTCCTACACATACAGACCATATCTAGTCCAACTCTGCTTCTGAAACTCATACAAAGCACTGGTCCTCTAACATCCAATGCTTGTCAGTTAAGATGGGAAACATGTGAGCTTTGTGAATGATGTAGTTTCTTTGAACTGAAAAGTGACTGCCCTTACCTGAAAAGAAGTCTTGCATGTAGGAAGACACAGAGCCTGGGATTTAACTCCATTTCTGAAGGGAAACACACAGCATAGTTCTCATCCATGGATCACACTCTGCTTTAGAGCGAGAAGCACGTTCTTGCTTTCTAGAGTCTCTAAGGCAGCAGGAAACGTGAGTGTGCTGAGAAAAAAAGAACGGTGTTTCCTACACATACGGACCATATCTAGTCCAACTCTGCTTCTGAAACTCATACAAAGCACTGGTCCTCTAACATCCAATGCTTGTCAGTTAAGATGGGAAACATGTGAGCTTTGTGAATGATGTAGTTTCTTTGAACTGAAAAGTGACTGCCCTTACCTGAAAAGAAGTCTTGCTTGTAGGAAGACACAGAGCCTGGGATTTAACTCCATTTCTGAAGGGAAACACACAGCATAGTTCTCATCCATGGATCACACTCTGCTTTAGAGCGAGAAGCATGCTCTTGTTTTTACAGTCTCTAATATAACAGGTAATCTGAGTGTGACCAGAACAAAAGAATGGTGTTTCCTACATATACAGACCATAAGTAGTCCAAATCTGCTTCTGAAACTGATACAAAGCACTGACCCTCTAACATCCAATGCTTGTCAGTTAAGATGAGAAACGTGTGAGCTTCGTGAACGATGTAGTTCGTCTGAGCAGAAAAGTGACTGCCCTTACCTGAAATGAAGTCTTGCTTCTTGGAAGACTCAGAGCCTGCGATTTAACTCCATTTCTGAAGTGAAACACACAGCAGTGTTCTCATCCATTGATAACACTCTGCTTTAGAACAAGAAGCACGCTCTTGCTTTCTAGAGTCCCTAAGAGAGCAGGAAACGTGAGTGTGCTGAGAACAAAAGAACGGTGATTCCTACATGTACGGACCATATCTAGTCCAACTCTTCTGCTGAAACTGATACAAAGCACTGGTCCTCTAACATCCAATGCTTGTCTGTTAAGATGAGAAATGTGTGAGCTCAGTGAACGATGTAGTTCGTTTGAGCTGAAAAGTGACTGCCCTTACCTGAAACGAAGTCTTGCTTGTAGGAAGACACAGAGATTGGGATTTAACTCCATTTCTAAAGGGAAACACACAGCATAGTTCTAATCCATGGATCAAAATCTGCTTTGGAGCGACAAGCACGCTCTTGCTTTCTAGAGTCTCTAATACAGCAGGAAATGTGAGTGTGCAGAGAACAAAAGAACGGTATTTCCTACACATACGGACAATATCTAGTTCAACTCTGCTTCTAAAACTCACACAAAGCACTGGTCCTCTAACATCCAATGTTTGTCAGTTAAAATGGGAAACGTGTGAGCTTCGTGAATGATGTAGTTCGTTTGAGCAGAAAAGTGACTGCCCTTACCTGAATTGAAGTCTTGCCTGTAGGAAGACTCAGAGCCTGGGATTTAACTCCATTTCTGAAGTAAAACACACAGCAGTGTAATCATCCATTGATCACACTCTGCTTTATAACAAGAAGCACGCTCTTGCTTTCTAGAGTCTCTAAGGCAGCAGGAAACGTGATTTTGCTGAGAACAAAAGAACGGTGTTTCCTACACAGACGGACCATATCTGGTTCAACTCTGCTTCTGAAACTGATACAAAGCACTGGGCCTTTGACATCCAATGCTTGTCAGTTAAGATGAGAAACGTGTGAGCTTTGTGAATAATGTAGTTCCTTTGAACTGAAAAGTGACTGCCCTTACCTGAAACGAAGTCTTGCTTGTAGTAAGACACAGAGCCTGGGATTTAACTCCATTTCCTAAGAGAAACACACAGCATAGTTCTCAGCCAAGGATCACACTCTGCTTTAGAGCGAGAAGCACGCTCTTGCTTTTAGAGTCTCTAATATAGCAGGAAATCTGAGTGTGCCCAGAACAAAAGAACGGTGTATCCTACATATACGGACCATATGTAGTCCAAATCTGCTTCTGAAACTGATACAAAGCACTGGTCCTCTAACATCCAATGCTTGTCATTTAAGATGGGAAACGTGTGAGCTTCATGAACGATGTAGTTCGTTTGAGCAGAAAAGTGACTGCCCTTACCTTAAACGAAGTCTTGCTTGTAGGAAGACTCAGAGCCTGGGATTTAACTCCATTTCTGAAGTGAAACACACAGCAGTGTTCTCATCCATTGATGACACTCTGCTTTAGAACAAGAAGCACGCTCTTGCTTTCTACATTCTCTAAGACAGCAGGAAACGTGTGTGTGCTGAGAACAAAAGAACGGTGTTTCCTACATATACGGACCATATCTAGTCCAACTCTGCTTCTGAAACTGATACAAAGCACTGACCCACTAACATCCAATGCTTGTCCATTAAGATGGGAAACGTGTGAGCTTCATGAACGATGTAGTTCGTTTGAGCAGAAAAATGACTGCCCTTACCTGAATTGAAGTCTTACTTGTAGGAAGACTCAGAGCCTGGGATTTTACTCCATTTCTGAAGTAAAACACAGAGCCATGTAATCATCCATTGATCACACTCTGCTTTAGAACAAGAAGCACACTCTTGCTTTCTAGAGTCTCTAAGACAGCAGGAAACGTGATTTTGCTGAGAACAAAAGAACGGAGATTCCTACACATACGGACATTATATAGTCCAACTCTGCTTCTGAAACTGATACAAAGCACTGGTCCTCTAACATCCAATATTTGTCTGTTAAGATGAGTAAGGTGTGAGCTCTGTGAATGATGTAGTTCGTTTGAGCAGAAAAGTTACTGTCCTTACCTGAAACAAAGTCTTGCTTGTACTAGACTCAGAGCCTGGGATTTAACTCCATTTCTGAAGGCAAACACACAGCATAGTTCTCATCCATGGATCACACTCTGCTTTAGAGCGAGAAGCAAGCTCTTGCTTTCTATAGTCTCTAAGACAGCAGGAAACGTGAGTGTGCTGAGAACAAAAGAACAGTGTTTCCTACACATACGGACCATATCTAGTCCAACTCATCTTCTGAAACTGATACAAAGCACTGGTCCTCTAACATCCAATGCTTGTCAGTTAAGATGGGAAACATGTGAGCTTCATGAACGATGAAGTTCGTTTGAGCAAAAAAGTGACTGCCCTTACCTTAAACGAATTCTTGCTTGTACGAAGACTCAGAGCCTGGGATTTAACTCCATTTCTTAATTGAAACACACAGCCAAGTTCTCATCCATGGATCACACTCTGCTTTAGAGCGAGAAGCACGCTCTTGCTATTAGATTCTCTAATATAGCAGGAAATCTGAGCGTGCCCAGAACAAAAGAACGGTGTTTCCTACATATACGGACCATATGTAGTCCAAATCTGCTTCTGATACTGATACAATGCACTAAACCTCTAACATCCAATGCTTGTCAGTTAAGATGAGAATCGTGTGATCTTCGTTAACGATGTAGTTCGTTTGAGCAGAAAACTGACTGCCCTTACCTGAAATGAAGTCTTGCTTGTAGGAAGACTCAGAGCCTGGGATTTAACTCCATTTCTGAAGTGAAACACACAGCAGTGTTCTCATCCATTGATGACACTCTTCTTAAGAACAAGAAGCACGCTCTTGCTTTCTAGATTCTCTAAGACAGCAGGAAACGTGAGTATGCTGAGAACAAAAGAACGGTGTTTCCTACACATACGGACCATATCCAGTCCAACTCTGCTTCTGAAACTGATACAAAGCACTGGTCCTCTAACATCCAATGCTTGTCAGTTAAGATGGGAAACGTGTGAGCTTCATGAACGATGTAGTTCATTTGAGCAGAAAAGTGACTGCCCTTACGTTAAACGAGGTCTTGCTTGTAGGAAGACTCAGAGCCTGGGATTTAACTCCATTTCTGAATTGAAACACACAGCAGTGTTCTCATCCATTGAACACACTCTGCTTTAGAACAAGAAGCACGCTCTTGCTTTCTAGAGTCTCTAAGACCGCAGGAAACGTGAGTGTGCTGAGAACAAAAGAACGGTGTTTCCTACACATACAGACCATATCTAGTCCAACTCTGCTTTTGAAACTGATACAAAGCACTGGTCCTCTAACATCCAATGTTTGTCAGTTAAGATGAGAAATGTGTGCACTTTGTGAATGATGTAGTTCCTTTGAACTGAAAAGTAACTGCCCTTACCTGAAACGAAGTCTTGCTTGTAGGAAGACACAGAGCCTGGGATTTAACTCCATTTCTGAAGGGAAACACACAGCATAGTTCTCATCCATGGATCACACTCTCCTTTAGACTGACAAGCATGCACTTGCTTTTATAGTCTCTAATATAGCAGGTAATATGAGTGTGCCCAGAACTAAAGAACGGTGTTTCCTACATATACAGACCATAAGTAGTCCAAATATGCTTCTGAACCTGATACAAAGCACTGACCCTCTAACATCCAATGCTTGTCAGTTAAGATGAGAAACTTGTGAGCTTCGTGTGCGACGTAGTTCGTTTGAGCAGAAAAGTGACTGCCCTTACTTGAAACGAAGTCTTGCTTGTAGTAAGACACAGAGCCTGGGATTTAACTCCATTTCTTAATTGAAACACACAGCCAAGTTCTCATCCATGGATCACACTCTGCTTTAGAGCGAGAAGCACGCTCTTGCTATTAGATTCTCTAATATAGCAGGAAATCTGAGCGTGCCCAGAACAAAAGAACGGTGTTTCCTACATATACGGACCATATGTAGTCCAAATCTGCTTCTGATACTGATACAATGCACTAACCCTCTAAGATCCAATGCTTGTCAGTTAAGATGAGAATCGTGTGATCTTCGTTAACGATGTAGGTCGTTTGAGCAGAAAACTGACTGCCCTTACCTGAAATGAAGTCTTGCTTGTAGGAAGACTCAGAGCCTGGGATTTAACTCCATTTCTGAAGTGAAACACACAGCAGTGTTCTCATCCATTGATGACACTCTTCTTAAGAACAAGAAGCACGCTCTTGCTTTCTAGATTCTCTAAGACAGCAGGAAACGTGAGTATGCTGAGAACTAAAGAACGGTGTTTCCTACACATACGGACCATATCCAGTCCAACTCTGCTTCTGAAACTGATACAAAGCACTGGTCCTCTAACATCCAATGCTTGTCTGTTAAGATGAGAAATGTGTGAGCTCAGTGAACGATGTAGTTCATTTGAGCTGAAAAGTGACTGCCCTTACCTGAAACGAAGTGTTGCTTGTAGGAAGACACAGAGATTGGGATTTAACTCCATTTCTGAAGAGAAACACACAGCATAGTTCTCATCCATGGATCACAATCTGCTTTAGAGCGAGAAGCACGTTCTTGTTTCTAGAGTCTCTAAGGCAGCAGGAAACGTGAGTGTGCTGAGAACAAAAGAACGGTGTTTCCTACACATACAGACCATATCTAGTCCAACTCTGCTTCTGAAACTCATACAAAGCACTGGTCCTCTAACATCCAATGCTTGTCAGTTAAGATGGGAAACATGTGAGCTTTGTGAATGATGTAGTTTCTTTGAACTGAAAAGTGACTGCCCTTACCTGAAAAGAAGTCTTGCATGTAGGAAGACACAGAGCCTGGGATTTAACTCCATTTCTGAAGGGAAACACACAGCATAGTTCTCATCCATGGATCACACTCTGCTTTAGAGCGAGAAGCACGTTCTTACTTTCTAGAGCCTCTAAGGCAGCAGGAAACGTGAGTGTGCTGAGAAAAAAAGAACGGTGTTTCCTACACATACGGACCATATCTAGTCCAACTCTGCTTCTGAAACTCATACAAAGCACTGGTCCTCTAACATCCAATGCTTGTCAGTTAAGATGGGAAACATGTGAGCTTTGTGAATGATGTAGTTTCTTTGAACTGAAAAGTGACTGCCCTTACCTGAAAAGAAGTCTTGCTTGTAGGAAGACACAGAGCCTGGGATTTAACTCCATTTCTGAAGGGAAACACACATCATAGTTCTCATCCATGGATCACACTCTGCTTTAGAGCGAGAAGCATGCTCTTGTTTTTACAGTCTCTAATATAACAGGTAATCTGAGTGTGACCAGAACAAAAGAATGGTGTTTCCTACATATACAGACCATAAGTAGTCCAAATCTGCTTCTGAAACTGATACAAAGCACTGACCCTCTAACATCCAATGCTTGTCAGTTAAGATGAGAAACGTGTGAGCTTCGTGAACGATGTAGTTCGTTTGAGCAGAAAAGTGACTGCCCTTACCTGAAATGAAGTCTTGCTTCTTGGAAGACTCAGAGCCTGCGATTTAACTCCATTTCTGAAGTGAAACACACAGCAGTGTTCTCATCCATTGATAACACTCTGCTTTAGAACAAGAAGCACGCTCTTGCTTTCTAGAGTCCCTAAGAGAGCAGGAAACGTGAGTGTGCTGAGAACAAAAGAACGGTGATTCCTACATGTACGGACCATATCTAGTCCAACTCTTCTGCTGAAACTGATACAAAGCACTGGTCCTCTAACATCCAATGCTTGTCTGTTAAGATGAGAAATGTGTGAGCTCAGTGAACGATGTAGTTCGTTTGAGCTGAAAAGTGACTGCCCTTACCTGAAACGAAGTCTTGCTTGTAGGAAGACACAGAGATTGGGATTTAACTCCATTTCTAAAGGGAAACACACAGCATAGTTCTAATCCATGGATCAAAATCTGCTTTGGAGCGACAAGCACGCTCTTGCTTTCTAGAGTCTCTAATACAGCAGGAAATGTGAGTGTGCAGAGAACAAAAGAACGGTATTTCCTACACATACGGACAATATCTAGTTCAACTCTGCTTCTAAAACTCACACAAAGCACTGGTCCTCTAACATCCAATGTTTGTCAGTTAAAATGGGAAACGTGTGAGCTTCGTGAATGATGTAGTTCGTTTGAGCAGAAAAGTGACTGCCCTTAACTTAAATGAAGTCTTGCTTGTAGGAAGACTCAGAGCCTGGGATTTAACTCCATTTCTGAATTGAAACACACAGCAGTGTTGTCATCCATTGATCACACTCTGCTTTAGAACAAGAAGCACGCTCTTGCTTTCTAGAGTCTCTAAGACAGCAGGAAACGTGAGTGTGCTGAGAACAAAAGAACGGTGTTTCCTACACATAGGGACCATATCTAGTCCAACTCTGCTTCTGAAACTGATACAAAGCACTGGTCCTCTAACATCCAATGTTTGTCAGTTAAGATGAGAAATGTGTGAGCTTTGTGACTGATGTAGTTCCTTTGAACTGAACAGTGACTGCCTTAACTGAAACGAAGTTTTGCTTGTAGGAAGACACAGAGCCTGGGATTTAACTCCATTTCTGAAGGGAAACACACAGCATAGTATTCATCCATGGATCACACTCTGGTTAGAGCGAGAAGCACACTCTTGCTTTCTAGAGTCGCTAAGACAGCAGGAAATCTGAGTGTGCCCAAAACAATAGAACGGTGTTTCCTACACATATGGACCATATCCAGTCCAAATCTGCTTCTGAAACTGATACAAAGCACTGGTCCTCTAACATCCAATGTTTGTCAGTTAAGATGAGAAACGTGTGAGCTTTGTGAATGATGTAGTTCCTTTGAGCAGAAAAGTGACTGCCCTTAACTGAAACGAAGTCTTGCTTGTAGGAAGACACAGAGCCTGGGATTTAACTCCATTTCTGAAGGGTAACACACAGCATAGTTCTCATCCATGGATCACACTCTGCTTTAGACCGACAAGCATGCACTTGCTTTTATAGTCTCTAATATAGCAGGTAATATGAGTGTGCCCAGAACTAAAGAACGGTGTTTCCTACATATACAGAGCATAAGTAGTCCAAATCTGCTTCTGAAACTGATACAAAGCACTGACCCTCTAACATCCAATGCTTGTCAGTTAAGATGAGAAACGTGTGAGCTTCGTGAACGATGTAGTTCGTTTGAGCAGAAAAGTGACTGCCCTTACCTGAATCGAAGTCTTGCTTGTAGGAAGACTCAGAGCCTGGGATTTAACTCCATTTCTGAAGTGAAACACAGCAGTGTAATCATCCATTGATCACACTATGCTTTAGAACAAGAAGCACGCTCTTGCTTTCTAGAGTCTCTAAGACAGCAGGAAACGTGTGTGTGCTGAGAACAAAAGAACGGTGTTTCTTACACATACGGACCATATCTAGTTCAACTCTGCTTCTGAAACTGATACAAATCACTGGTCCTCTAACATCCAATGCTTGTCAGTTAAGATGAGAAACCTGTGAGCTTTGTGAATGATGTAGTTCCTTTGAACTGAAAAGTGACTGCCCTTACCTGAAACGAAGTCTTGCTTGTAGTAAGACACAGAGCCTGGGATTTAACTCCATTTCTTAATTGAAACACACAGCCAAGTTCTCATCCATGGATCACACTCTGCTTTAGAGCGAGAAGCACGCTCTTGCTATTAGATTCTCTAATATAGCAGGCAATCTGAGCGTGCCCAGAACAAAAGAACGGTGTTTCCTACATATACGGACCATATGTAGTCCAAATCTGCTTCTGATACTGATACAATGCACTGACCCTCTAACATCCAATGCTTGTCAGTTAAGATGAGAATCGTGTGATCTTCGTTAACGATGTAGTTCGTTTGAGCAGAAAACTGACTGCCCTTACCTGAAATGAAGTCTTGCTTGTAGGAAGACTCAGAGCCTGGGATTTATCTCCATTTCTGAAGTGAAACACACAGCAGTGTTCTCATCCATTGATGACACTCTTCTTAAGAACAAGAAGCACGCTCTTGCTTTCTAGATTCTCTAAGACAGCAGGAAACGTGAGTATGCTGAGAACAAAAGAACGGTGTTTCCTACACATACGGACCATATCCAGTCCAACTCTGCTTCTGAAACTGATACAAAGCTCTGGTCCTCTAACATCCAATGCTTGTCTGTTAAGATGAGAAATGTGTGAGCTCAGTGAACGATGTAGTTCATTTGAGCTGAAAAGTGACTACCCTTACCTGAAACGAAGTGTTGCTTGTAGGAAGACACAGAGATTGGGATTTAACTCCATTTCTGAAGGGAAACACACAGCATGGTTCTCATCCATGGATCACAATCTGCTTTAGAGCGAGAAGCACGTTCTTGCTTTCTAGAGTCTCTAAGGCAGCAGGAAACGTTAGTGTGCTGAGAACAAAAGAACGGTGTTTCCTAAACATACGGACCATATCTAGTCCAACTCTGCTTCTGAAACTGATACAAAGCACTGGTCCTCTAACATCCAATGTTTGTCAGTTAAGATGAGAAATGTGTGAGCTTTGTGACTGATGTAGTTCCTTTGAACTGAACAGTGACTGCCTTAACTGAAACGAAGTTTTGCTTGTAGGAAGACACAGAGCCTGGGATTTAACTCCATTTCTGAAGGGAAACACACAGCATAGTATTCATCCATGGATCACACTCTGGTTAGAGCGAGAAGCACACTCTTGCTTTCTAGAGTCTCTAAGACAGCAGGAAATCTGAGTGTGCCCAAAACAATAGAACGGTGTTTCCTACACATATGGACCATATCCAGTCCAAATCTGCTTCTGAAACTGATACAAAGCACTCGTCCTCTAACATCCAATGTTTGTCAGTTAAGATGAGAAACGTGTGAGCTTTGTGAATGATGTAGTTCCTTTGAGCAGAAAAGTGACTGCCCTTAACTGAAACGAAGTCTTGCTTGTAGGAAGACACAGAGCCTGGGATTTAACTCCATTTCTGAAGGGTAACACACAGCATAGTTCTCATCCATGGATCACACTCTGCTTTAGACCGACAAGCATGCACTTGCTTTTATAGTCTCTAATATAGCAGGTAATATGAGTGTGCCCAGAACTAAAGAACGGTGTTTCCTACATATACAGAGCATAAGTAGTCCAAATCTGCTTCTGAAACTGATACAAAGCACTGACCCTCTAACATCCAATGCTTGTCAGTTAAGATGAGAATCGTGTGAGCTTCGTGAACGATGTAGTTCGTTTGAGCAGAAAAGTGACTGCCCTTACCTGAATCGAAGTCTTGCTTGTAGGAAGACTCAGAGCCTGGGATTTAACTCCATTTCTGAAGTGAAACACAGCAGTGTAATCATCCATTGATCACACTATGCTTTAGAACAAGAAGCACGCTCTTGCTTTCTAGAGTCTCTAAGACAGCAGGAAACGTGTGTGTGCTGAGAACAAAAGAACGGTGTTTCTTACACATACGGACCATATCTAGTTCAACTCTGCTTCTGAAACTGATACAAATCACTGGTCCTCTAACATCCAATGCTTGTCAGTTAAGATGAGAAACCTGTGAGCTTTGTGAATGATGTAGTTCCTTTGAACTGAAAAGTGACTGCCCTTACCTGAAACGAAGTCTTGCTTGTAGTAAGACACAGAGCCTGGGATTTAACTCCATTTCTTAATTGAAACACACAGCCAAGTTCTCATCCATGGATCACACTCTGCTTTAGAGCGAGAAGCACGCTCTTGCTATTAGATTCTCTAATATAGCAGGCAATCTGAGCGTGCCCAGAACAAAAGAACGGTGTTTCCTACATATACGGACCATATGTAGTCCAAATCTGCTTCTGATACTGATACAATGCACTGACCCTCTAACATCCAATGCTTGTCAGTTAAGATGAGAATCGTGTGATCTTCGTTAACGATGTAGTTCGTTTGAGCAGAAAACTGACTGCCCTTACCTGAAATGAAGTCTTGCTTGTAGGAAGACTCAGAGCCTGGGATTTAACTCCATTTCTGAAGTGAAACACACAGCAGTGTTCTCATCCATTGATGACACTCTTCTTAAGAACAAGAAGCACGCTCTTGCTTTCTAGATTCTCTAAGACAGCAGGAAACGTGAGTATGCTGAGAACAAAAGAACGGTGTTTCCTACACATACGGACCATATCCAGTCCAACTCTGCTTCTGAAACTGATACAAAGCTCTGGTCCTCTAACATCCAATGCTTGTCTGTTAAGATGAGAAATGTGTGAGCTCAGTGAACGATGTAGTTCATTTGAGCTGAAAAGTGATTACCCTTACCTGAAACGAAGTGTTGCTTGTAGGAAGACACAGAGATTGGGATTTAACTCCATTTCTGAAGGGAAACACACAGCATAGTATTCGTCCATGGATCACACTGTGGTTAGAGCGAGAAGCACACTCTTGCTTACTAGAGTCTCTCAGACAGCAGGAAATTTGAGTGTGCCCAGAACAAAAGAACAGTGTTTCCTACACATATGGACCATATCCAGTCCAAATCTGCTTCTGAAACTGATATAAAGCATTGACCCTCTAACATCCAATGCTTGTCAGTTAAGATGAGAAACGTGTGAGCTCTGTGAACGATGTAGTTCGTTTGAGCAGAAAAGTGACTGTCCTTACCTGAAACGAAGTCTTGCTTGTAGGAAGACTCAGAGCCTGGGATTTAACTCCATTTCTAATGGCAAACACACAGCATAGTTCTCAGCCATGGATCACACTCTGCTTTAGAGCGAGAAGCACGCTCTTGCTTTCTAGAGTCTCTAAGACAGCAGGAAAAGTGAGTGTGCTGAGAACAAAAGAACGGTGTTTCCTACACAAACGGACCATATCTAGTCCAACTCATCTTCTGAAACTGATACAAAGCACTGGTCCTCTAACATCCAATGCTTGTCAGTTAAGATGAGAAACGTGTGAGCTTCATGAACGATGTAGTTCGTTTGAGCAGAAAAGTGACTGCCTTACCTGAATTGAAGTCTTGCTTGTAGGAAGACTCAGAGCCTGGGATTTAACTCCATTTCTGAAGGCAAACACACAGCATAGTTCTCATCCATGGATCACACTCTGCTTTTGAGCGAGAAGCACGCTCTTACTTTCTAGAGTCTCTAAGACAGCAGGAAACGTGAGTGTGCCCAGAACAAAAGAACGGTGTTTCCTACACATATGGACTATATGTAGTCCAAAACTTCTTCTGAAACAGATAGAATGCACTGGTCCTCTAACATCCAATGCTTGTCAGTTAAGATGAGAAACGTGTGTGCTTCGTGAAAGATGTAGTTCGTTTGAGCACAGAAGTGACTGCCCTTACCTGAAACGAAGTCTTGCTTGTAGGGAGACTTAGAGCCTGGATTTAACTCCTTTTCTGAAGTGAAACACACAGCATAGTTTTCATCCAAGGATCACACTCTGCTTTAGAACGAGAAGTACGCTCTTGCTTTCTAGAGTCTCTAAGACAGCAGGAAACGTGATTTTGCTGAGAACAAAAGAACGGTGTTTCCTACACAGACGGACCATATCTCGTACAAATCTGCTTCTTAAACTGATACAAAGCACTGATCCTCTAACATCCAATGCTTGTCTGTTAAGATGAGAAACGTGTGAGCTTCATGAACAATGTAGTTTGTTTGAGCAGAAAAGTGACTGCCCTTACCTGAATTGAAGTCTTGCCTGTAGGAAGACTCAGAGCCTGGGATTTAACTCCATTTCTGAAGTAAAACACACAGCAGTGTAATCATCCATTGATCACACTCTGCTTTATAACAAGAAGCACGCTCTTGCTTTCTAGAGTCTCTAAGGCAGCAGGAAACGTGATTTTGCTGAGAACAAAAGAACGGTGTTTCCTACACAGACGGACCATATCTGGTTCAACTCTGCTTCTGAAACTGATACAAAGCACTGGGCCTCTGACATCCAATGCTTGTCAGTTAAGATGAGAAACGTGTGAGCTTTGTGAATAATGTAGTTCCTTTGAACTGAAAAGTGACTGCCCTTACCTGAAACGAAGTCTTGCTTGTAGTAAGACACAGAGCCTGGGATTTAACTCCATTTCCTAAGAGAAACACACAGCATAGTTCTCAGCCAAGGATCACACTCTGCTTTAGAGCGAGAAGCACGCTCTTGCTTTTAGAGTCTCTAATATAGCAGGAAATCTGAGTGTGCCCAGAACAAAAGAACGGTGTATCCTACATATACGGACCATATGTAGTCCAAATCTGCTTCTGAAACTGATACAAAGCACTGGTCCTCTAACATCCAATGCTTGTCATTTAAGATGGGAAACGTGTGAGCTTCATGAACGATGTAGTTCGTTTGAGCAGAAAAGTGACTGCCCTTACCTTAAACGAAGTCTTGCTTGTAGGAAGACTCAGAGCCTGGGATTTAACTCCATTTCTGAAGTGAAACACACAGCAGTGTTCTCATCCATTGATGACACTCTGCTTTAGAACAAGAAGCACGCTCTTGCTTTCTACATTCTCTAAGACAGCAGGAAACGTGTGTGTGCTGAGAACAAAAGAACGGTGTTTCCTACATATACGGACCATATCTAGTCCAACTCTGCTTCTGAAACTGATACAAAGCACTGACCCACTAACATCCAATGCTTGTCCATTAAGATGGGAAACGTGTGAGCTTCATGAACGATGTAGTTCGTTTGAGCAGAAAAATGACTGCCCTTACCTGAATTGAAGTCTTACTTGTAGGAAGACTCAGAGCCTGGGATTTTACTCCATTTCTGAAGTAAAACACAGAGCCATGTAATCATCCATTGATCACACTCTGCTTTAGAACAAGAAGCACACTCTTGCTTTCTAGAGTCTCTAAGACAGCAGGAAACGTGATTTTGCTGAGAACAAAAGAACGGAGATTCCTACACATACGGACATTATATAGTCCAACTCTGCTTCTGAAACTGATACAAAGCACTGGTCCTCTAACATCCAATATTTGTCTGTTAAGATGAGTAAGGTGTGAGCTCTGTGAATGATGTAGTTCGTTTGAGCAGAAAAGTTACTGTCCTTACCTGAAACAAAGTCTTGCTTGTACTAGACTCAGAGCCTGGGATTTAACTCCATTTCTGAAGGCAAACACACAGCATAGTTCTCATCCATGGATCACACTCTGCTTTAGAGCGAGAAGCAAGCTCTTGCTTTCTATAGTCTCTAAGACAGCAGGAAACGTGAGTGTGCTGAGAACAAAAGAACAGTGTTTCCTACACATACGGACCATATCTAGTCCAACTCATCTTCTGAAACTGATACAAAGCACTGGTCCTCTAACATCCAATGCTTGTCAGTTAAGATGGGAAACATGTGAGCTTCATGAACGATGAAGTTCGTTTGAGCAAAAAAGTGACTGCCCTTACCTTAAACGAATTCTTGCTTGTACGAAGACTCAGAGCCTGGGATTTAACTCCATTTCTTAATTGAAACACACAGCCAAGTTCTCATCCATGGATCACACTCTGCTTTAGAGCGAGAAGCACGCTCTTGCTATTAGATTCTCTAATATAGCAGGAAATCTGAGCGTGCCCAGAACAAAAGAACGGTGTTTCCTACATATACGGACCATATGTAGTCCAAATCTGCTTCTGATACTGATACAATGCACTAAACCTCTAACATCCAATGCTTGTCAGTTAAGATGAGAATCGTGTGATCTTCGTTAACGATGTAGTTCGTTTGAGCAGAAAACTGACTGCCCTTACCTGAAATGAAGTCTTGCTTGTAGGAAGACTCAGAGCCTGGGATTTAACTCCATTTCTGAAGTGAAACACACAGCAGTGTTCTCATCCATTGATGACACTCTTCTTAAGAACAAGAAGCACGCTCTTGCTTTCTAGATTCTCTAAGACAGCAGGAAACGTGAGTATGCTGAGAACAAAAGAACGGTGTTTCCTACACATACGGACCATATCCAGTCCAACTCTGCTTCTGAAACTGATACAAAGCACTGGTCCTCTAACATCCAATGCTTGTCAGTTAAGATGGGAAACGTGTGAGCTTCATGAACGATGTAGTTCATTTGAGCAGAAAAGTGACTGCCCTTACGTTAAACGAGGTCTTGCTTGTAGGAAGACTCAGAGCCTGGGATTTAACTCCATTTCTGAATTGAAACACACAGCAGTGTTCTCATCCATTGAACACACTCTGCTTTAGAACAAGAAGCACGCTCTTGCTTTCTAGAGTCTCTAAGACCGCAGGAAACGTGAGTGTGCTGAGAACAAAAGAACGGTGTTTCCTACACATACAGACCATATCTAGTCCAACTCTGCTTTTGAAACTGATACAAAGCACTGGTCCTCTAACATCCAATGTTTGTCAGTTAAGATGAGAAATGTGTGCACTTTGTGAATGATGTAGTTCCTTTGAACTGAAAAGTAACTGCCCTTACCTGAAACGAAGTCTTGCTTGTAGGAAGACACAGAGCCTGGGATTTAACTCCATTTCTGAAGGGAAACACACAGCATAGTTCTCATCCATGGATCACACTCTCCTTTAGACCGACAAGCATGCACTTGCTTTTATAGTCTCTAATATAGCAGGTAATATGAGTGTGCCCAGAACTAAAGAACGGTGTTTCCTACATATACAGACCATAAGTAGTCCAAATCTGCTTCTGAACCTGATACAAAGCACTGACCCTCTAACATCCAATGCTTGTCAGTTAAGATGAGAAACTTGTGAGCTTCGTGTGTGACGTAGTTCGTTTGAGCAGAAAAGTGACTGCCCTTACCTGAATCGAAGTCTTGCTTGTAGGAAGACTCAGAGCGTGGGATTTAACTCCATTTCTGAAGTGAAACACAGCAGTGTAATCATCCATTGATCACACTATGCTTTAGAACAAGAAGCACGCTCTTGCTTTCTAGAGTCTCTAAGACAGCAGGAAACGTGTGAGTGCTGAGAACAAAAGAACGGTGTTTCTTACACATACGGACCATATCTAGTTCAACTCTGCTTCTGAAACTGATACAAAGCACTGGTCCTCTAACATCCAATGCTTGTCAGTTAAGATGAGAAACCTGTGAGCTTTGTGAATGATGTAGTTCCTTTGAACTGAAAAGTGACTGCCCTTACTTGAAACGAAGTCTTGCTTGTAGTAAGACACAGAGCCTGGGATTTAACTCCATTTCTTAATTGAAACACACAGCCAAGTTCTCATCCATGGATCACACTCTGCTTTAGAGCGAGAAGCACGCTCTTGCTATTAGATTCTCTAATATAGCAGGAAATCTGAGCGTGCCCAGAACAAAAGAACGGTGTTTCCTACATATACGGACCATATGTAGTCCAAATCTGCTTCTGATACTGATACAATGCACTAACCCTCTAAGATCCAATGCTTGTCAGTTAAGATGAGAATCGTGTGATCTTCGTTAACGATGTAGTTCGTTTGAGCAGAAAACTGACTGCCCTTACCTGAAATGAAGTCTTGCTTGTAGGAAGACTCAGAGCCTGGGATTTAACTCCATTTCTGAAGTGAAACACACAGCAGTGTTCTCATCCATTGATGACACTCTTCTTAAGAACAAGAAGCACGCTCTTGCTTTCTAGATTCTCTAAGACAGCAGGAAACGTGAGTATGCTGAGAACTAAAGAACGGTGTTTCCTACACATACGGACCATATCCAGTCCAACTCTGCTTCTGAAACTGATACAAAGCTCTGGTCCTCTAACATCCAATGCTTGTCTGTTAAGATGAGAAATGTGTGAGCTCAGTGAACGATGTAGTTCATTTGAGCTGAAAAGTGACTACCCTTACCTGAAACGAAGTGTTGCTTGTAGGAAGACACAGAGATTGGGATTTAACTCCATTTCTGAAGGGAAACACACAGCATGGTTCTCATCCATGGATCACAATCTGCTTTAGAGCGAGAAGCACGTTCTTGCTTTCTAGAGTCTCTAAGGCAGCAGGAAACGTTAGTGTGCTGAGAACAAAAGAACGGTGTTTCCTAAACATACGGACCATATCTAGTCCAACTCTGCTTCTGAAACTGATACAAAGCACTGGTCCTCTAACATCCAATGTTTGTCAGTTAAGATGAGAAATGTGTGAGCTTTGTGACTGATGTAGTTCCTTTGAACTGAACAGTGACTGCCTTAACTGAAACGAAGTTTTGCTTGTAGGAAGACACAGAGCCTGGGATTTAACTCCATTTCTGAAGGGAAACACACAGCATAGTATTCATCCATGGATCACACTCTGGTTAGAGCGAGAAGCACACTCTTGCTTTCTAGAGTCTCTAAGACAGCAGGAAATCTGAGTGTGCCCAAAACAATAGAACGGTGTTTCCTACACATATGGACCATATCCAGTCCAAATCTGCTTCTGAAACTGATACAAAGCACTCGTCCTCTAACATCCAATGTTTGTCAGTTAAGATGAGAAACGTGTGAGCTTTGTGAATGATGTAGTTCCTTTGAGCAGAAAAGTGACTGCCCTTAACTGAAACGAAGTCTTGCTTGTAGGAAGACACAGAGCCTGGGATTTAACTCCATTTCTGAAGGGTAACACACAGCATAGTTCTCATCCATGGATCACACTCTGCTTTAGACCGACAAGCATGCACTTGCTTTTATAGTCTCTAATATAGCAGGTAATATGAGTGTGCCCAGAACTAAAGAACGGTGTTTCCTACATATACAGAGCATAAGTAGTCCAAATCTGCTTCTGAAACTGATACAAAGCACTGACCCTCTAACATCCAATGCTTGTCAGTTAAGATGAGAATCGTGTGAGCTTCGTGAACGATGTAGTTCGTTTGAGCAGAAAAGTGACTGCCCTTACCTGAATCGAAGTCTTGCTTGTAGGAAGACTCAGAGCCTGGGATTTAACTCCATTTCTGAAGTGAAACACAGCAGTGTAATCATCCATTGATCACACTATGCTTTAGAACAAGAAGCACGCTCTTGCTTTCTAGAGTCTCTAAGACAGCAGGAAACGTGTGTGTGCTGAGAACAAAAGAACGGTGTTTCTTACACATACGGACCATATCTAGTTCAACTCTGCTTCTGAAACTGATACAAATCACTGGTCCTCTAACATCCAATGCTTGTCAGTTAAGATGAGAAACCTGTGAGCTTTGAGAATGATGTAGTTCCTTTGAACTGAAAAGTGACTGCCCTTACCTGAAACGAAGTCTTGCTTGTAGTAAGACACAGAGCCTGGGATTTAACTCCATTTCTTAATTGAAACACACAGCCAAGTTCTCATCCATGGATCACACTCTGCTTTAGAGCGAGAAGCACGCTCTTGCTATTAGATTCTCTAATATAGCAGGCAATCTGAGCGTGCCCAGAACAAAAGAACGGTGTTTCCTACATATACGGACCATATGTAGTCCAAATCTGCTTCTGATACTGATACAATGCACTGACCCTCTAACATCCAATGCTTGTCAGTTAAGATGAGAATCGTGTGATCTTCGTTAACGATGTAGTTCGTTTGAGCAGAAAACTGACTGCCCTTACCTGAAATGAAGTCTTGCTTGTAGGAAGACTCAGAGCCTGGGATTTAACTCCATTTCTGAAGTGAAACACACAGCAGTGTTCTCATCCATTGATGACACTCTTCTTAAGAACAAGAAGCACGCTCTTGCTTTCTAGATTCTCTAAGACAGCAGGAAACGTGAGTATGCTGAGAACAAAAGAACGGTGTTTCCTACACATACGGACCATATCCAGTCCAACTCTGCTTCTGAAACTGATACAAAGCTCTGGTCCTCTAACATCCAATGCTTGTCTGTTAAGATGAGAAATGTGTGAGCTCAGTGAACGATGTAGTTCATTTGAGCTGAAAAGTGATTACCCTTACCTGAAACGAAGTGTTGCTTGTAGGAAGACACAGAGATTGGGATTTAACTCCATTTCTGAAGGGAAACACACAGCATAGTATTCGTCCATGGATCACACTGTGGTTAGAGCGAGAAGCACACTCTTGCTTACTAGAGTCTCTCAGACAGCAGGAAATTTGAGTGTGCCCAGAACAAAAGAACAGTGTTTCCTACACATATGGACCATATCCAGTCCAAATCTGCTTCTGAAACTGATATAAAGCATTGACCCTCTAACATCCAATGCTTGTCAGTTAAGATGAGAAACGTGTGAGCTCTGTGAACGATGTAGTTCGTTTGAGCAGAAAAGTGACTGTCCTTACCTGAAACGAAGTCTTGCTTGTAGGAAGACTCAGAGCCTGGGATTTAACTCCATTTCTAATGGCAAACACACAGCATAGTTCTCAGCCATGGATCACACTCTGCTTTAGAGCGAGAAGCACGCTCTTGCTTTCTAGAGTCTCTAAGACAGCAGGAAAAGTGAGTGTGCTGAGAACAAAAGAACGGTGTTTCCTACACAAACGGACCATATCTAGTCCAACTCATCTTCTGAAACTGATACAAAGCACTGGTCCTCTAACATCCAATGCTTGTCAGTTAAGATGAGAAACGTGTGAGCTTCATGAACGATGTAGTTCGTTTGAGCAGAAAAGTGACTGCCTTACCTGAATTGAAGTCTTGCTTGTAGGAAGACTCAGAGCCTGGGATTTAACTCCATTTCTGAAGGCAAACACACAGCATAGTTCTCATCCATGGATCACACTCTGCTTTTGAGCGAGAAGCACGCTCTTACTTTCTAGAGTCTCTAAGACAGCAGGAAACGTGAGTGTGCCCAGAACAAAAGAACGGTGTTTCCTACACATATGGACTATATGTAGTCCAAAACTTCTTCTGAAACAGATAGAATGCACTGGTCCTCTAACATCCAATGCTTGTCAGTTAAGATGAGAAACGTGTGTGCTTCGTGAAAGATGTAGTTCGTTTGAGCACAGAAGTGACTGCCCTTACCTGAAACGAAGTCTTGCTTGTAGGGAGACTTAGAGCCTGGATTTAACTCCTTTTCTGAAGTGAAACACACAGCATAGTTTTCATCCAAGGATCACACTCTGCTTTAGAACGAGAAGTACGCTCTTGCTTTCTAGAGTCTCTAAGACAGCAGGAAACGTGATTTTGCTGAGAACAAAAGAACGGTGTTTCCTACACAGACGGACCATATCTCGTACAAATCTGCTTCTTAAACTGATACAAAGCACTGATCCTCTAACATCCAATGCTTGTCTGTTAAGATGAGAAACGTGTGAGCTTCATGAACAATGTAGTTTGTTTGAGCAGAAAAGTGACTGCCCTTACCTGAATTGAAGTCTTGCCTGTAGGAAGACTCAGAGCCTGGGATTTAACTCCATTTCTGAAGTAAAACACACAGCAGTGTAATCATCCATTGATCACACTCTGCTTTATAACAAGAAGCACGCTCTTGCTTTCTAGAGTCTCTAAGGCAGCAGGAAACGTGATTTTGCTGAGAACAAAAGAACGGTGTTTCCTACACAGACGGACCATATCTGGTTCAACTCTGCTTCTGAAACTGATACAAAGCACTGGGCCTCTGACATCCAATGCTTGTCAGTTAAGATGAGAAACGTGTGAGCTTTGTGAATAATGTAGTTCCTTTGAACTGAAAAGTGACTGCCCTTACCTGAAACGAAGTCTTGCTTGTAGTAAGACACAGAGCCTGGGATTTAACTCCATTTCCTAAGAGAAACACACAGCATAGTTCTCAGCCAAGGATCACACTCTGCTTTAGAGCGAGAAGCACGCTCTTGCTTTTAGAGTCTCTAATATAGCAGGAAATCTGAGTGTGCCCAGAACAAAAGAACGGTGTATCCTACATATACGGACCATATGTAGTCCAAATCTGCTTCTGAAACTGATACAAAGCACTGGTCCTCTAACATCCAATGCTTGTCATTTAAGATGGGAAACGTGTGAGCTTCATGAACGATGTAGTTCGTTTGAGCAGAAAAGTGACTGCCCTTACCTTAAACGAAGTCTTGCTTGTAGGAAGACTCAGAGCCTGGGATTTAACTCCATTTCTGAAGTGAAACACACAGCAGTGTTCTCATCCATTGATGACACTCTGCTTTAGAACAAGAAGCACGCTCTTGCTTTCTACATTCTCTAAGACAGCAGGAAACGTGTGTGTGCTGAGAACAAAAGAACGGTGTTTCCTACATATACGGACCATATCTAGTCCAACTCTGCTTCTGAAACTGATACAAAGCACTGACCCACTAACATCCAATGCTTGTCCATTAAGATGGGAAACGTGTGAGCTTCATGAACGATGTAGTTCGTTTGAGCAGAAAAATGACTGCCCTTACCTGAATTGAAGTCTTACTTGTAGGAAGACTCAGAGCCTGGGATTTTACTCCATTTCTGAAGTAAAACACAGAGCCATGTAATCATCCATTGATCACACTCTGCTTTAGAACAAGAAGCACACTCTTGCTTTCTAGAGTCTCTAAGACAGCAGGAAACGTGATTTTGCTGAGAACAAAAGAACGGAGATTCCTACACATACAGACATTATATAGTCCAACTCTGCTTCTGAAACTGATACAAAGCACTGGTCCTCTAACATCCAATATTTGTCTGTTAAGATGAGTAAGGTGTGAGCTCTGTGAATGATGTAGTTCGTTTGAGCAGAAAAGTTACTGTCCTTACCTGAAACAAAGTCTTGCTTGTACTAGACTCAGAGCCTGGGATTTAACTCCATTTCTGAAGGCAAACACACAGCATAGTTCTCATCCATGGATCACACTCTGCTTTAGAGCGAGAAGCAAGCTCTTGCTTTCTATAGTCTCTAAGACAGCAGGAAACGTGAGTGTGCTGAGAACAAAAGAACAGTGTTTCCTACACATACGGACCATATCTAGTCCAACTCATCTTCTGAAACTGATACAAAGCACTGGTCCTCTAACATCCAATGCTTGTCAGTTAAGATGGGAAACATGTGAGCTTCATGAACGATGAAGTTCGTTTGAGCAAAAAAGTGACTGCCCTTACCTTAAACGAATTCTTGCTTGTACGAAGACTCAGAGCCTGGGATTTAACTCCATTTCTTAATTGAAACACACAGCCAAGTTCTCATCCATGGATCACACTCTGCTTTAGAGCGAGAAGCACGCTCTTGCTATTAGATTCTCTAATATAGCAGGAAATCTGAGCGTGCCCAGAACAAAAGAACGGTGTTTCCTACATATACGGACCATATGTAGTCCAAATCTGCTTCTGATACTGATACAATGCACTAAACCTCTAACATCCAATGCTTGTCAGTTAAGATGAGAATCGTGTGATCTTCGTTAACGATGTAGTTCGTTTGAGCAGAAAACTGACTGCCCTTACCTGAAATGAAGTCTTGCTTGTAGGAAGACTCAGAGCCTGGGATTTAACTCCATTTCTGAAGTGAAACACACAGCAGTGTTCTCATCCATTGATGACACTCTTCTTAAGAACAAGAAGCACGCTCTTGCTTTCTAGATTCTCTAAGACAGCAGGAAACGTGAGTATGCTGAGAACAAAAGAACGGTGTTTCCTACACATACGGACCATATCCAGTCCAACTCTGCTTCTGAAACTGATACAAAGCACTGGTCCTCTAACATCCAATGCTTGTCAGTTAAGATGGGAAACGTGTGAGCTTCATGAACGATGTAGTTCATTTGAGCAGAAAAGTGACTGCCCTTACGTTAAACGAGGTCTTGCTTGTAGGAAGACTCAGAGCCTGGGATTTAACTCCATTTCTGAATTGAAACACACAGCAGTGTTCTCATCCATTGAACACACTCTGCTTTAGAACAAGAAGCACGCTCTTGCTTTCTAGAGTCTCTAAGACCGCAGGAAACGTGAGTGTGCTGAGAACAAAAGAACGGTGTTTCCTACACATACAGACCATATCTAGTCCAACTCTGCTTTTGAAACTGATACAAAGCACTGGTCCTCTAACATCCAATGTTTGTCAGTTAAGATGAGAAATGTGTGCACTTTGTGAATGATGTAGTTCCTTTGAACTGAAAAGTAACTGCCCTTACCTGAAACGAAGTCTTGCTTGTAGGAAGACACAGAGCCTGGGATTTAACTCCATTTCTGAAGGGAAACACACAGCATAGTTCTCATCCATGGATCACACTCTCCTTTAGACCGACAAGCATGCACTTGCTTTTATAGTCTCTAATATAGCAGGTAATATGAGTGTGCCCAGAACTAAAGAACGGTGTTTCCTACATATACAGACCATAAGTAGTCCAAATCTGCTTCTGAACCTGATACAAAGCACTGACCCTCTAACATCCAATGCTTGTCAGTTAAGATGAGAAACTTGTGAGCTTCGTGTGCGACGTAGTTCGTTTGAGCAGAAAAGTGACTGCCCTTACCTGAATCGAAGTCTTGCTTGTAGGAAGACTCAGAGCGTGGGATTTAACTCCATTTCTGAAGTGAAACACAGCAGTGTAATCATCCATTGATCACACTATGCTTTAGAACAAGAAGCACGCTCTTGCTTTCTAGAGTCTCTAAGACAGCAGGAAACGTGTGAGTGCTGAGAACAAAAGAACGGTGTTTCTTACACATACGGACCATATCTAGTTCAACTCTGCTTCTGAAACTGATACAAAGCACTGGTCCTCTAACATCCAATGCTTGTCAGTTAAGATGAGAAACCTGTGAGCTTTGTGAATGATGTAGTTCCTTTGAACTGAAAAGTGACTGCCCTTACTTGAAACGAAGTCTTGCTTGTAGTAAGACACAGAGCCTGGGATTTAACTCCATTTCTTAATTGAAACACACAGCCAAGTTCTCATCCATGGATCACACTCTGCTTTAGAGCGAGAAGCACGCTCTTGCTATTAGATTCTCTAATATAGCAGGAAATCTGAGCGTGCCCAGAACAAAAGAACGGTGTTTCCTACATATACGGACCATATGTAGTCCAAATCTGCTTCTGATACTGATACAATGCACTAACCCTCTAAGATACAATGCTTGTCAGTTAAGATGAGAATCGTGTGATCTTCGTTAACGATGTAGTTCGTTTGAGCAGAAAACTGACTGCCCTTACCTGAAATGAAGTCTTGCTTGTAGGAAGACTCAGAGCCTGGGATTTAACTCCATTTCTGAAGTGAAACACACAGCAGTGTTCTCATCCATTGATGACACTCTTCTTAAGAACAAGAAGCACGCTCTTGCTTTCTAGATTCTCTAAGACAGCAGGAAACGTGAGTATGCTGAGAACTAAAGAACGGTGTTTCCTACACATACGGACCATATCCAGTCCAACTCTGCTTCTGAAACTGATACAAAGCTCTGGTCCTCTAACATCCAATGCTTGTCTGTTAAGATGAGAAATGTGTGAGCTCAGTGAACGATGTAGTTCATTTGAGCTGAAAAGTGACTGCCCTTACCTGAAACGAAGTGTTGCTTGTAGGAAGACACAGAGATTGGGATTTAACTCCATTTCTGAAGAGAAACACACAGCATAGTTCTCATCAATGGATCACACTCTGCTTTAGAGCGAGAAGCACGTTCTTGCTTTCTAGAGTCTCTAAGGCAGCAGGAAACGTGAGTGTGCTGAGAAAAAAAGAACGGTGTTTCCTACACATACGGACCATATCTAGTCAACTCTGCTTCTGAAACTCATACAAAGCACTGGTCCTCTAACATCCAATGCTTGTCAGTTAAGATGGGAAACATGTGAGCTTTGTGAATGATGTAGTTTCTTTGAACTGAAAAGTGACTGCCCTTACCTGAAAAGAAGTCTTGCTTGTAGGAAGACACAGAGCCTGGGATTTAACTCCATTTCTGAAGGGAAACACACAGCATAGTTCTCATCCATGGATCACACTCTGCTTTAGAGCGAGAAGCATGCTCTTGTTTTTACAGTCTCTAATATAACAGGTAATCTGAGTGTGACCAGAACAAAAGAATGGTGTTTCCTACATATACAGACCATAAGTAGTCCAAATCTGCTTCTGAAACTGATACAAAGCACTGACCCTCTAACATCCAATGTTTGTCAGTTAAGATGAGAAACGTGTGAGCTTCGTGAACGATGTAGTTCGTTTGAGCAGAAAAGTGACTGCCCTTACCTGAAATGAAGTCTTGCTTCTTGGAAGACTCAGAGCCTGCGATTTAACTCCATTTCTGAAGTGAAACACACAGCAGTGTTCTCATCCATTGATAACACTCTGCTTTAGAACAAGAAGCACGCTCTTGCTTTCTAGAGTCCCTAAGAGAGCAGGAAACGTGAGTGTGCTGAGAACAAAAGAACGGTGATTCCTACATGTACGGACCATATCTAGTCCAACTCTTCTGCTGAAACTGATACAAAGCACTGGTCCTCTAACATCCAATGCTTGTCTGTTAAGATGAGAAATGTGTGAGCTCAGTGAACGATGTAGTTCGTTTGAGCTGAAAAGTGACTGCCCTTACCTGAAACGAAGTCTTGCTTGTAGGAAGACACAGAGATTGGGATTTAACTCCATTTCTAAAGGGAAACACACAGCATAGTTCTAATCCATGGATCAAAATCTGCTTTGGAGCGACAAGCACGCTCTTGCTTTCTAGAGTCTCTAATACAGCAGGAAATGTGAGTGTGCAGAGAACAAAAGAACGGTATTTCCTACACATACGGACAATATCTAGTTCAACTCTGCTTCTAAAACTCACACAAAGCACTGGTCCTCTAACATCCAATGTTTGTCAGTTAAAATGGGAAACGTGTGAGCTTCGTGAATGATGTAGTTCGTTTGAGCAGAAAAGTGACTGCCCTTACCTGAATTGAAGTCTTGCCTGTAGGAAGACTCAGAGCCTGGGATTTAACTCCATTTCTGAAGTAAAACACACAGCAGTGTAATCATCCATTGATCACACTCTGCTTTATAACAAGAAGCACGCTCTTGCTTTCTAGAGTCTCTAAGGCAGCAGGAAACGTGATTTTGCTGAGAACAAAAGAACGGTGTTTCCTACACATACGGACCATATCTGGTTCAACTCTGCTTCTGAAACTGATACAAAGCACTGGTCCTCTGACATCCAATGCTTGTCAGTTAAGATGAGAAACGTGTGAGCTTTGTGAATAATGTAGTTCCTTTGAACTGAAAAGTGACTGCCCTTACCTGAAACGAAGTCTTGCTTGTAGTAAGACAGAGAGCCTGGGATTTAACTCCATTTCTGAAGTAAAACACAGAGCCATGTAATCATCCATTGATCACACTCTGCTTTAGAACAAGAAGCACACTCTTTCTTTCTAGAGTCTCTAAGACAGCAGGAAACGTGATTTTGCTGAGAACAAAAGAACGGAGATTCCTACACATACGGACATTATATAGTCCAACTCTGCTTCTGAAACTGATACAAAGCACTGGTCCTCTAACATCCAATATTTGTCTGTTAAGATGAGTAAGGTGTGAGCTCTGTGAATGATGTAGTTCGTTTGAGCAGAAAAGTTACTGTCCTTACCTGAAACAAAGTCTTGCTTGTACTAGACTCAGAGCCTGGGATTTAACTCCATTTCTGAAGGCAAACACACAGCATAGTTCTCATCCATGGATCACACTCTGCTTTAGAGCGAGAAGCAAGCTCTTGCTTTCTATAGTCTCTAAGACAGCAGGAAACGTGAGTGTGCTGAGAACAAAAGAACAGTGTTTCCTACACATACGGACCATATCTAGTCCAACTCATCTTCTGAAACTGATACAAAGCACTGGTCCTCTAACATCCAATGCTTGTCAGTTAAGATGGGAAACATGTGAGCTTCATGAACGATGAAGTTCGTTTGAGCAAAAAAGTGACTGCCCTTACCTTAAACGAATTCTTGCTTGTACGAAGACTCAGAGCCTGGGATTTAACTCCATTTCTTAATTGAAACACACAGCCAAGTTCTCATCCATGGATCACACTCTGCTTTAGAGCGAGAAGCACGCTCTTGCTATTAGATTCTCTAATATAGCAGGAAATCTGAGCGTGCCCAGAACAAAAGAACGGTGTTTCCTACATATACGGACCATATGTAGTCCAAATCTGCTTCTGATACTGATACAATGCACTAAACCTCTAACATCCAATGCTTGTCAGTTAAGATGAGAATCGTGTGATCTTCGTTAACGATGTAGTTCGTTTGAGCAGAAAACTGACTGCCCTTACCTGAAATGAAGTCTTGCTTGTAGGAAGACTCAGAGCCTGGGATTTAACTCCATTTCTGAAGTGAAACACACAGCAGTGTTCTCATCCATTGATGACACTCTTCTTAAGAACAAGAAGCACGCTCTTGCTTTCTAGATTCTCTAAGACAGCAGGAAACGTGAGTATGCTGAGAACAAAAGAACGGTGTTTCCTACACATACGGACCATATCCAGTCCAACTCTGCTTCTGAAACTGATACAAAGCACTGGTCCTCTAACATCCAATGCTTGTCAGTTAAGATGGGAAACGTGTGAGCTTCAGGAACGATGTAGTTCATTTGAGCAGAAAGGTGACTGCCCTTACGTTAAACGAGGTCTTGCTTGTAGGAAGACTCAGAGCCTGGGATTTAACTCCATTTCTGAATTGAAACACACAGCAGTGTTCTCATCCATTGAACACACTCTGCTTTAGAACAAGAAGCACGCTCTTGCTTTCTAGAGTCTCTAAGACCGCAGGAAACGTGAGTGTGCTGAGAACAAAAGAACGGTGTTTCCTACACATACAGACCATATCTAGTCCAACTCTGCTTTTGAAACTGATACAAAGCACTGGTCCTCTAACATCCAATGTTTGTCAGTTAAGATGAGAAATGTGTGCACTTTGTGAATGATGTAGTTCCTTTGAACTGAGAAGTAACTGCCCTTACCTGAAACGAAGTCTTGCTTGTAGGAAGACACAGAGCCTGGGATTTAACTCCATTTCTGAAGGGAAACACACAGCATAGTTCTCATCCATGGATCACACTCTCCTTTAGACCGACAAGCATGCACTTGCTTTTATAGTCTCTAATATAGCAGGTAATATGAGTGTGCCCAGAACTAAAGAACGGTGTTTCCTACATATACAGACCATAAGTAGTCCAAATCTGCTTCTGAACCTGATACAAAGCACTGACCCTCTAACATCCATTGCTTGTCAGTTAAGATGAGAAACTTGTGAGCTTCGTGTGCGACGTAGTTCGTTTGAGCAGAAAAGTGACTGCCCTTACCTGAACCGAAGTCTTGCTTGTAGGAAGACTCAGAGCGTGGGATTTAACTCCATTTCTGAAGTGAAACACAGCAGTGTAATCATCCATTGATCACACTATGCTTTAGTACAAGAAGCACGCTCTTGCTTTCTAGAGTCTCTAAGACAGCAGGAAACGTGTGAGTGCTGAGAACAAAAGAACGGTGTTTCTTACACATACGGACCATATCTAGTTCAACTCTGCTTCTGAAACTGATACAAAGCACTGGTCCTCTAACATCCAATGCTTGTCAGTTAAGATGAGAAACCTGTGAGCTTTGTGAATGATGTAGTTCCTTTGAACTGAAAAGTGACTGCCCTTACTTGAAACGAAGTCTTGCTTGTAGTAAGACACAGAGCCTGGGATTTAACTCCATTTCTTAATTGAAACACACAGCCAAGTTCTCATCCATGGATCACACTCTGCTTTAGAGCGAGAAGCACGCTCTTGCTATTAGATTCTCTAATATAGCAGGAAATCTGAGCGTGCCCAGAACAAAAGAACGGTGTTTCCTACATATACGGACCATATGTAGTCCAAATCTGCTTCTGATACTGATACAATGCACTAACCCTCTAAGATCCAATGCTTGTCAGTTAAGATGAGAATCGTGTGATCTTCGTTAACGATGTAGTTCGTTTGAGCAGAAAACTGACTGCCCTTACCTGAAATGAAGTCTTGCTTGTAGGAAGACTCAGAGCCTGGGATTTAACTCCATTTCTGAAGTGAAACACACAGCAGTGTTCTCATCCATTGATGACACTCTTCTTAAGAACAAGAAGCACGCTCTTGCTTTCTAGATTCTCTAAGACAGCAGGAAACGTGAGTATGCTGAGAACTAAAGAACGGTGTTTCCTACACATACGGACCATATCCAGTCCAACTCTGCTTCTGAAACTGATACAAAGCACTGGTCCTCTAACATCCAATGCTTGTCTGTTAAGATGAGAAATGTGTGAGCTCAGTGAACGATGTAGTTCATTTGAGCTGAAAAGTGACTGCCCTTACCTGAAACGAAGTGTTGCTTGTAGGAAGACACAGAGATTGGGATTTAACTCCATTTCTGAAGAGAAACACACAGCATAGTTCTCATCCATGGATCACAATCTGCTTTAGAGCGAGAAGCATGTTCTTGTTTCTAGAGTCTCTAAGGCAGCAGGAAACGTGAGTGTGCTGAGAACAAAAGAACGGTGTTTCCTACACATACAGACCATATCTAGTCCAACTCTGCTTCTGAAACTCATACAAAGCACTGGTCCTCTAACATCCAATGCTTGTCAGTTAAGATGGGAAACATGTGAGCTTTGTGAATGATGTAGTTTCTTTAAACTGAAAAGTGACTGCCCTTACCTGAAAAGAAGTCTTGCATGTAGGAAGACACAGAGCCTGGGATTTAACTCCATTTCTGAAGGGAAACACACAGCATAGTTCTCATCCATGGATCACACTCTGCTTTAGAGCGAGAAGCACGTTCTTGCTTTCTAGAGTCTCTAAGGCAGCAGGAAACGTGAGTGTGCTGAGAAAAAAAGAACGGTGTTTCCTACACATACGGACCATATCTAGTCCAACTCTGCTTCTGAAACTCATACAAAGCACTGGTCCTCTAACATCCAATGCTTGTCAGTTAAGATGGGAAACATGTGAGCTTTGTGAATGATGTAGTTTCTTTGAACTGAAAAGTGACTGCCCTTACCTGAAAAGAAGTCTTGCTTGTAGGAAGACACAGAGCCTGGGATTTAACTCCATTTCTGAAGGGAAACACACAGCATAGTTCTCATCCATGGATCACACTCTGCTTTAGAGCGAGAAGCATGCTCTTGTTTTTACAGTCTCTAATATAACAGGTAATCTGAGTGTGACCAGAACAAAAGAATGGTGTTTCCTACATATGCAGACCATAAGTAGTCCAAATCTGCTTCTGAAACTGATACAAAGCACTGACCCTCTAACATCCAATGCTTGTCAGTTAAGATGAGAAACGTGTGAGCTTCGTGAACGATGTAGTTCGTTTGAGCAGAAAAGTGACTGCCCTTACCTGAAATGAAGTCTTGCTTCTTGGAAGACTCAGAGCCTGCGATTTAACTCCATTTCTGAAGTGAAACACACAGCAGTGTTCTCATCCATTGATAACACTCTGCTTTAGAACAAGAAGCACGCTCTTGCTTTCTAGAGTCCCTAAGAGAGCAGGAAACGTGAGTGTGCTGAGAACAAAAGAACGGTGATTCCTACATGTACGGACCATATCTAGTCCAACTCTTCTGCTGAAACTGATACAAAGCACTGGTCCTCTAACATCCAATGCTTGTCTGTTAAGATGAGAAATGTGTGAGCTCAGTGAACGATGTAGTTCGTTTGAGCTGAAAAGTGACTGCCCTTACCTGAAACGAAGTCTTGCTTGTAGGAAGACACAGAGATTGGGATTTAACTCCATTTCTAAAGGGAAACACACAGCATAGTTCTAATCCATGGATCAAAATCTGCTTTGGAGCGACAAGCACGCTCTTGCTTTCTAGAGTCTCTAATACAGCAGGAAATGTGAGTGTGCAGAGAACAAAAGAACGGTATTTCCTACACATACGGACAATATCTAGTTCAACTCTGCTTCTAAAACTCACACAAAGCACTGGTCCTCTAACATCCAATGTTTGTCAGTTAAGATGGGAAACGTGTGAGCTTCGTGAATGATGTAGTTCGTTTGAGCAGAAAAGTGACTGCCCTTACCTTAAATGAAGTCTTGCTTGTAGGAAGACTCAGAGCCTGGGATTTAACTCCATTTCTGAATTGAAACACACAGCAGTGTTCTCATCCATTGATCACACTCTGCTTTAGAACAAGAAGCACGCTCTTGCTTTCTAGAGTCTCTAAGACAGCAGGAAACGTGAGTGTGCTGAGAACAAAAGAACGGTGTTTCCTACACATAGGGACCATATCTAGTCCAACTCTGCTTCTGAAACTGATACAAAGCACTGGTCCTCTAACATCCAATGTTTGTCAGTTAAGATGAGAAACGTGTGAGCTTTGTGACTGATGTAGTTCCTTTGAACTGAACAGTGACTGCCTTAACTGAAACGAAGTTTTGCTTGTAGGAAGACACAGAGCCTGGGATTTAACTCCATTTCTGAAGGGAAACACACAGCATAGTATTCATCCATGGATCACACTCTGGTTAGAGCGAGAAGCACACTCTTGCTTTCTAGAGTCTCTAAGACAGCAGGAAATCTGAGTGTGCCCAAAACAAGAGAACGGTGTTTCCTACACATATGGACCATATCCAGTCCAAATCTGCTTCTGAAACTGATACAAAGCACTCGTCCTCTAACATCCAATGTTTGTCAGTTAAGATGAGAAACGTGTGAGCTTTGTGAATGATGTAGTTCCTTTGAGCAGAAAAGTGACTGCCCTTAACTGAAACGAAGTCTTACTTGTAGGAAGACACAGAGCCTGGGATTTAACTCCATTTCTGAAGGGTAACACACAGCATAGTTCTCATCCATGGATCACACTCTGCTTTAGACCGACAAGCATGCACTTGCTTTTATAGTCTCTAATATAGCAGGTAATATGAGTGTGCCCAGAACTAAAGAACGGTGTTTCCTACATATACAGAGCATAAGTAGTCCAAATCTGCTTCTGAAACTGATACAAAGCACTGACCCTCTAACATCCAATGCTTGTCAGTTAAGATGAGAAACGTGTGAGCTTCGTGAATGATGTAGTTCGTTTGGGCAGAAAAGTGACTGCCCTTACCTGAATCGAAGTCTTGCTTGTAGGAAGACTCAGAGCCTGGGATTTAACTCCATTTCTGAAGTGAAACACAGCAGTGTAATCATCCATTGATCACACTATGCTTTAGAACAAGAAGCACGCTCTTGCTTTCTAGAGTCTCTAAGACAGCAGGAAACGTGTGTGTGCTGAGAACAAAAGAACGGTGTTTCTTACACATACGGACCATATCTAGTTCAACTCTGCTTCTGAAACTGATACAAAGCACTGGTCCTCTAACATCCAATGCTTGTCAGTTAAGATGAGAAACCTGTGAGCTTTGTGAATGATGTAGTTCCTTTGAACTGAAAAGTGACTGCCCTTACCTGAAACGAAGTCTTGCTTGTAGTAAGACACAGAGCCTGGGATTTAACTCCATTTCTTAATTGAAACACACAGCCAAGTTCTCATCCATGGATCACACTCTGCTTTAGAGCGAGAAGCACGCTCTTGCTATTAGATTCTCTAATATAGCAGGAAATCTGAGCGTGCCCAGAACAAAAGAACGGTGTTTCCTACATATACGGACCATATGTAGTCCAAATCTGCTTCTGATACTGATACAATGCACTGACCCTCTAACATCCAATGCTTGTCAGTTCAGATGAGAATCGTGTGATCTTCGTTAACGATGTAGTTCGTTTGAGCAGAAAACTGACTGCCCTTACCTGAAATGAAGTCTTGCTTGTAGGAAGACTCAGAGCCTGGGATTTAACTCCATTTCTGAAGTGAAACACACAGCAGTGTTCTCATCCATTGATGACACTCTTCTTAAGAACAAGAAGCACGCTCTTGCTTTCTAGATTCTCTAAGACAGCAGGAAACGTGAGTATGCTGAGAACAAAAGAACGGTGTTTCCTACACATACGGACCATATCCAGTCCAACTCTGCTTCTGAAACTGATACAAAGCACTGGTTTTCTAACATCCAATGCTTGTCTGTTAAGATGAGAAATGTGTGAGCTCAGTGAACGATGTAGTTCATTTGAGCTGAAAAGTGACTGCCCTTACCTGAAACGAAGTGTTGCTTGTAGGAAGACACAGAGATTGGGATTTAACTCCATTTCTGAAGGGAAACACACAGCATGGTTCTCATCCATGGATCACAATCTGCTTTAGAGCGAGAAGCACGTTCTTGCTTTCTAGAGTCTCTAAGGCAGCAGGAAACGTTAGTGTGCTGAGAACAAAAGAACGGTGTTTCCTACACATACGGACCATATCTAGTCCAACTCTGCTTCTGAAACTCATACAAAGCACTGGTCCTCTAACATCCAATGCTTGTCAGTTAAGATGGGAAACATGTGAGCTTTGTGAATGATGTAGTTTCTTTGAACTGAAAAGTGACTGCCCTTACCTGAAACGAAGTCTTGCTTGTAGGAAGACACAGAGATTGGGATTTAACTCCATTTCTAAAGGGAAACACACAGCATAGTTCTAATCCATGGATCAAAATCTGCTTTGGAGCGACAAGCACGCTCTTGCTTTCTAGAGTATCTAATACAGCAGGAAATGTGAGTGTGCAGAGAACAAAAGAACGGTATTTCCTACATATACGGACAATATCTAGTTCAACTCTGCTTCTAAAACTCACACAAAGCACTGGTCCTCTAACATCCAATGTTTGTCAGTTAAGATGGGAAACGTGTGAGCTTCGTGAATGATGTAGTTCGTTTGAGCAGAAAAGTGACTGCCCTTACCTTAAATGAAGTCTTGCTTGTAGGAAGACTCAGAGCCTGGGATTTAACTCCATTTCTGAATTGAAACACACAGCAGTGTTCTCATCCATTGATCACACTCTGCTTTAGAACAAGAAGCACGCTCTTGCTTTCTACATTCTCTAAGACAGCAGGAAACGTGAGTGTGCTGAGAACAAAAGAACGGTGTTTCCTACACATATGGACCATATCTAGTCCAACTCTGCGTCTGAAACTGATACAAAGCACTGGTCCTCTAACATCCAATGTTTGTCAGTTAAGATGAGAAACGTGTGAGCTTTGTGACTGATGTAGTTCCTTTGAACTGAACAGTGACTGCCTTAACTGAAACGAAGTTTTGCTTGTAGGAAGACACAGAGCCTGGGATTTAACTCCATTTCTGAAGGGAAACACACAGCATAGTATTCATCCATGGATCACACTCTGGTTAGAGCGAGAAGCACACTCTTGCTTTCTAGAGTGTCTAAGACAGCAGGAAATCTGAGTGTGCCCAAAACAATAGAACGGTGTTTCCTACACATATGGACCATATCCAGTCCAAATCTGCTTCTGAACCTGATACAAAGCACTCGTCCTCTAACATCCAATGTTTGTCAGTTAAGATGAGAAACGTGTGAGCTTTGTGAATGATGTAGTTCCTTTGAGCAGAAAAGTGACTGCCCTTAACTGAAACGAAGTCTTGCTTGTAGGAAGACACAGAGCCTGGGATTTAACTCCATTTCTGAAGGGAAACACACAGCATAGTTCTCATCCATGGATCACACTCTCCTTTAGACCGACAAGCATGCACTTGCTTTTATAGTCTCTAATAAAGCAGGTAATATGAGTGTGCCCAGAACTAAAGAACGGTGTTTCCTACATATACAGAGCATAAGTAGTCCAAATCTGCTTCTGAAACTGATACAAAGCACTGACAATCTAACATCCAATGCTTGTCAGTTAAGACGAGAAACGTGTGAGGTCCATGAATGATGTAGTTCGTTTGAGCAGAAAAGTGACTGCCCTTACCTGAATCGAAGTCTTGCTTGTAGGAAGACTCAGAGCCTGGGATTTAACTCCATTTCTGAAGTGAAACACAGCAGTGTAATCATCCATTGATCACACTATGCTTTAGAACAAGAAGCACGCTCTTGCTTTCTAGAGTCTCTAAGACAGCAGGAAACGTGTGTGTGCTGAGAACAAAAGAACGGTGTTTCTTACACATACGGACCATATCTAGTTCAACTCTGCTTCTGAAACTGATACAAAGCACTGGTCCTCTAACATCCAATGCTTGTCAGTTAAGATGAGAAACCTGTGAGCTTTGTAAATGATGTAGTTCCTTTGAACTGAAAAGTGACTGCCCTTACCTGAAACGAAGTCTTGCTTGTAGTAAGACACAGAGCCTGGGATTTAACTCCATTTCTTAATTCAAACACACAGCCAAGTTCTCATCCATGGATCACACTCTGCTTTAGAGCGAGAAGCACGCTCTTGCTATTAGATTCTCTAATATAGCAGGCAATCTGAGCGTGCCCAGAACAAAAGAACGGTGTTTCCTACATATACGGACCATATGTAGTCCAAATCTGCTTCTGATACTGATACAATGCACTGACCCTCTAACATCCAATGCTTGTCAGTTAAGATGAGAATCGTGTGATCTTCGTTAACGATGTAGTTCGTTTGAGCAGAAAACTGACTGCCCTTACCTGAAATGAAGTCTTGCTTGTAGGAAGACTCAGAGCCTGGGATTTAACTCCATTTCTGAAGTGAAACACACAGCAGTGTTCTCATCCATTGATGACACTCTTCTTAAGAACAAGAAGCATGCTCTTGCTTTCTAGATTCTCTAAGACAGCAGGAAACGTGAGTGTGCTGAGAACAAAAGAACGGTGTTTCCTACACATACGGACCATATCCAGTCCAACTCTGCTTCTGAAACAGATACAAAGCACTGGTCCTCTAACATCCAATGCTTGTCTGTTAAGATGAGAAATGTGTGAGCTTAGTGAACGATGTAGTTCATTTGAGCTGAAAAGTGACTGCCCTTACCTGAAACGAAGTGTTGCTTGTAGGAAGACACAGAGATTGGATTTAACTCCATTTCTGAAGGGAAACACACAGCATGGTTCTCATCCATGGATCACAATCTGCTTTAGAGCGAGAAGCACGTTCTTGCTTTCTAGAGTCTCTAAGGCAGCAGGAAACGTTAGTGTGCTGAGAACAAAAGAACGGTGTTTCCTACACATACGGACCATATCTAGTCCAACTCTGCTTCTGAAACTCATACAAAGCACTGGTCCTCTAACATCCAATGCTTGTCAGTTAAGATGGGAAACATGTGAGCTTTGTGAATGATGTAGTTTCTTTGAACTGAAAAGTGACTGCCCTTACCTGAAAAGAAGTCTTGCTTGTAGGAAGACACAGAGCCTGGGATTTAACTCCATTTCTGAAGGGAAACACACAGCATAGTTCTCATCCATGGATCACACTCTGCTTTAGAGCGAGAAGCATGCTCTTGTTTTTACAGTCTCTAATATAACAGGTAATCTGAGTGTGACCAGAAAAAAAGAATGGTGTTTCCTACATATACAGACCATAAGTAGTCCAAATCTGCTTCTGAAACTGATACAAAGCACTGACCCTCTAACATCCAATGCTTGTCAGTTAAGATGAGAAACGTGTGAGCTTCGTGAACGATGTAGTTCGTTTGAGCAGAAAAGTGACTGCCCTTACCTGAAATGAAGTCTTGCTTCTTGGAAGACTCAGAGCCTGCGATTTAACTCCATTTCTGAAGTGAAACACACAGCAGTGTTCTCATCCATTGATAACACTCTGCTTTAGAACAAGAAGCACGCTCTTGCTTTCTACAGTCCCTAAGAGAGCAGGAAACGTGAGTGTGCTGAGAACAAAAGAACGGTGTTTCCTACATGTACGGACCATATCTAGTCCAACTCTTCTTCTGAAACTGATACAAAGCACTGGTCCTCTAACATCCAATGCTTGTCTGTTAAGATGAGAAATGTGTGAGCTCAGTGAACGATGTAGTTCGTTTGAGCTGAAAAGTGACTGCCCTTACCTGAAACGAAGTCTTGCTTGTAGGAAGACTCAGAGCCTGGGATTTAACTCCATTTCTGAATTGAAACACACAGCAGTGTTCTCATCCATTGATCACACTCTGCTTTAGAACAAGAAGCACGCTCTTGCTTTCTAGAGTCTCTAAGACAGCAGGAAACGTGAGTGTGCTGACAACAAAAGAACGGAGTTTCCTACACATAGGGACCATATCTAGTCCAACTCTGCTTCTGAAACTGATACAAAGCACTGGTCCTCTAACATCCAATGTTTGTCAGTTAAGATGAGAAACGTGTGAGCTTTGTGACTGATGTAGTTCCTTTGAACTGAACAGTGACTGCCTTAACTGAAACGAAGTTTTGCTTGTAGGAAGACACAGAGCCTGGGATTTAACTCCATTTCTGAAGGGAAACACACAGCATAGTATTCATCCATGGATCACACTCTGGTTAGAGCGAGAAGCACACTCTTGCTTTCTAGAGTCTCAAAGACAGCAGGAAATCTGAGTGTGCCCAAAACAATAGAACGGTGTTTCCTACACATATGGACCATATCCAGTCCAAATCTGCTTCTGAAACTGATACAAAGCACTCGTCCTCTAACATCCAATGTTTGTCAGTTAAGATGAGAAACGTGTGAGCTTTGTGAATGATGTAGTTCCTTTGAGCAGAAAAGTGACTGCCCTTAACTGAAACGAAGTCTTGCTTGTAGGAAGACACAGAGCCTGGGATTTAACTCCATTTCTGAAGGGAAACACACAGCATAGTTCTCATCCATGGATCACACTCTGCTTTAGACCGACAAGCATGCACTTGCTTTTATAGTCTCTAATATAGCAGGTAATATGAGTGTGCCCAGAACTAAAGAACGGTGTTTCCTACATATACAGAGCATAAGTAGTCCAAATCTGCTTCTGAAACTGATACAAAGCACTGACCCTCTAACATCCAATGCTTGTCAGTTAAGATGAGAAACGTGTGAGGTCCATGAATGATGAAGTTCGTTTGAGCAGAAAAGTGACTGCCTTTACCTGAATCGAAGTCTTGCTTGTAGGAAGACTCAGAGCCTGGGATTTAACTCCATTTCTGAAGTGAAACACACAGCAGTGTAATCATCCATTGATCAGACTCTGCTTTAGAACAAGAAGCACGCTCTTGCTTTCTAGAGTCTCTAAGACAGCAGGAAACATGTGTGTGCTGAGAACTAAAGAATGGTGTTTCCTACACATACGGACCAAATCTATTTCAACTCTGCTTCTGAAACTGATACAAAGCACTGGTCCTCTAACATCCAATGCTTGTCAGTTAAGATGAGAAACGTGTGAGCTTTGTGAATGATGTAGTTCCTTTGAACTGAAAAGTGACTGACCTTACCTGAAAGGAAGTCTTGTTGTAGTAAGACACAGAGCCTGGGATTTAACTCCATTTCTTAAAGAAACACACAGCAAAGTTCTCATCCATGGATCACACTCTGCTTTAGAGCTAGAAGCACGCTCTTGCTTTTAGAGTCTCTATTATAGCAGGAAATCTGAGTGTGCCCAGAACAAAAGAACGGTGTTTCCTACACATAGGGACCATATGTAGTCCAAATCTGCTTCTGAAACTGATACAATGCACTGACCCTCTAACATCCAATGCTTGTCTGTTAAGATGAGAAATGTGTGAGCTCAGTGAACGATGTAGTTCGTTTGAGCTGAAAAGTGACTCTCCTTACCTGAAACGAAGTCTTGCTTGAAGGAAGACACAGAGATTGGGATTTAACTCCATCTCTGTAGGGAAACATACAGCAGAGTTCTCATCCATGGATCATACTCTGCTTTAGAGCGAGAAGCATGCTCTTGCTTTCTAGATTCTCTAATACAGCAGGAAATCTGATTGTGCCCAGAAGAAAAGAACGGTGTTTCCTACACATACGGACCATATCTAGTCCAAATCTGTTTCTGACTCTGACACAAAGCACTGGTCCTCTAACATCCAATGCTTGTCAGTTAAGATGAGAAACGTGTGAGCTTTGAGAATGATGTAGTTCCTTTGACCTGAAAAGTGACTGCCCTTACCTGTAATGAAGTCTTGCTTGTAGTAAGACACAGAGCCTGGGATTTAACTCCATCTCTGAAGGGAAACACACAGCATAGTTCTCATCCTTGGATCACACTCTGCTTTTGCGCGAGAAGCACGCTCTTGATTTCTAGATTCTCTAATAAAGCAGGCAATCTGAGTGTGCCCAGAACAAAAGAACAGTGTATCCTACATATGCGGACCATATGTAGTCCAAATCTGCTTCTGAAACTGATACAATTCACTGGTCCTCTAACATCCAATGCTTGTCAGTTAAGATGAGAAACGTGTGATCTTCGTGAACGATGTAGTTCGTTTAAGCAGAAAAGTGACTGCCCTTACCTGAAACGAAGTCTTGCTTGTAGGAAGACTCAGAGCCTGGTATTTAACTCCATTTCTGAAGTGAAACACACAGCAGTGTTCTCATCCATTGATGACACTCTGCTTTAGAACAAGAAGCACGCTCTTGCTTTCTAGAGTCTCTAAGAGAGCAGGAAACGTGAGTGTGCTGAGAACAAAAGAAAGGTGTTTCCTACACATACGGACCATATCTAGTCCAACTCTCCTTCTTAAACTGATACAAAGCACTGGTCCTCTAACATCCAATGCTTGTCTGTTAAGATGAGAAATGTGGGAGCTCAGTGAACGATGTAGTTCGTTTGAGCTGAAAAGTGACTGCCGTTACCTGAAACGAAGTATTGCTTGTAGGAAGACACAGAGATTGGGATTTAACTCCATTTCTGAAGGGAAACACACAGCATAGTTCTCACCCATGGATAACACTCTGCTTTACAGCAAGAAGCACGCTCTTGCTTTCTAGAGTCTCTAATACAGCAGGAAATCTGATTGTGCCCAGAACAAAGAACAGTGTTTCCTACACATACAGACCATATCTAGTCCAACTCTGCTTCTTAAACTGATACAAAGCACTGGTCCTCTAACATCCAATGCTTGTCTGTTAAGATGAGAAATGTGTGAGCTCAGGGAACGATGTAGTTCGTTTGAGCTGAAAAGTGACTCTCCTTACCTGAAACGAAGTCTTGCTTGTAGTAAGACACAGAGCCTGGGATTTAACTCCATTTCTTAAGAGAAACACACAGCAAAGTTCTCATCCATGGATCACACTCTGCTTTAGAGCTAGAAGCACGCTCTTGCTTTTAGAGTCTCTAATATAGCAGGAAATCTGAGTGTGCCCAGAACAAAAGAACGGTGTTTCCTACACATACGGAACATATCTAGTCCAAATCTGTTTCTGAAACTGACACAAAGCACTGGTCCTCTAACATCCAATGCTTGTCAGTTAAGATGAGAAACGTGTGAGCTTTGAGAATGATGTAGTTCCTTTGACCTGAAAAGTGACTGCCCTTACCTGAAAAGAATTCATGCTTGTAGGAAGACACAGAGCCTGGGATTTAACTCCATCTCTGAAGGGAAACACACATCAGAGTTCTCATCCATGGATCACACTCTGCTTTTGCGCGAGAAGCATGCTCTTGCTTTTACAGTCTCTAATATAGCAGGTAATCTGAGTGTGCCCAGAACAAAAGAATGGTGTTTCCTACATATAAGGACCATAAGTAGTCCAAATCTGCTTCTGAAACTGATACAAAGCACTGACCCTCTAACATCCAATGCTTGTCAGTTAAGATGAGAAACGTGTGAGCTTCGTGAACGATGTAGTTCGTTTGAGCAGAAAAGTGACTGCCCTTACCTGAATCGAAGTCTTGCTTGTAGGAAGACTCAGAGCCTGGGATTTAACTCCATTTCTCAAGTGAAACACAGCAGTGTAATCATCCATTGATCACACTCTGCTTTAGAACAAGAAGCTCGCTCTTGCTTTCTAGAGTCTCTAAGACAGCAGGAAACATGTGTGTGCTGAGAACAAAAGAACGGTGTTTCCTACACATAGGGACCATATCTAGTTCAACTCTGCTTCTGAAACTGATACAAAGCACTGGTTCTCTAACATCCAATGCTTGTCGGTTAAGATGAGAAATGTGGGAGCTCAGTGAACGATGTAGTTCGTTTGAGCTGAAAAGTGACTGCCGTTACCTGAAACGAAGTATTGCTTGTAGGAAGACACAGAGCCTGGGATTTAACTCCATTTCTTACGAGAAACACACAGCAGAGTTCTCATCCATGGATCACACTCTGCTTTAGAGCAAGAAGCACCCTCTTGCTTTCTAGATTCTCTAATACAGCAGGAAATCTGAGTGTGCCCAGAACAAAAGAACGGTGTTTCCTACACATACGGACTATATGTAGTCCAAATCTTCTTCTGAAACTGATACAATGCACTGGTCCTCTAACATCCAATGGTTGTCAGTTAAGATGAGAAACGTGTGAGCTTCGTGAAGGATGTAGTTCCTTTGAGCAGAAAAGTGACAGCCCTTACCAGAAACAAAGTCTTGCTTGTAGGGAGACTCAGAGCATTGGATTTAACTCCATTTCTGAAGGGAAACACACAGCATAGTTCTCATCCGTGGATCACACTCTGCTTTAAAGCGAGAAGCACGCTCTTGCTTTCTAAAGTCTCTAAGCCAGCAGGAAATGTGAGTGTGCTGAGAAGAAAAGAACGGTGTTTCCTACACATACGGACGATATCTAGTCCAACTCTTCTTCTGAAACTGATACAAAGCACTGGTCCTCTAACAGCCAATGCTTGTCAATTAAGATGAGAAACGTTTGAGCTTCGTGAACGATGTAGTTCGTTTGAGCAGAAAAGTGACTGCCCTTACCTGAAACGAAGTCTTGCCTGTAGGAAGACACAGAGCCTGGGATTTAACTCCATTTCTGAAGGGAAACACACAGCATAGTTCTCATCCATGGATCACACTCTGCTTTAGAGCAAGAAGCACCCTCTTGCTTTCTAGATTCTCTAATACAGCAGGAAATCTGAGTGTGCCCAGAACAAAAGAACGGTGTTTCCTACACATACGGACTATATGTAGTCCAAATCTTCTTCTGAAACTGATACAATGCACTGGTCCTCTAACATCCAATGGTTGTCAGTTAAGATGAGAAACGTGTGAGCTTCGTGAAGGATGTAGTTCCTTTGAGCAGAAAAGTGACAGCCCTTACCAGAAACAAAGTCTTGCTTGTAGGGAGACTCAGAGCATTGGATTTAACTCCATTTCTGAAGGGAAACACACAGCCTTGTTCTCATCCATGGATCACACTCTGCTTTAGAGCGAGAAGCACACTCTTGCTTTCTAGAATCTCTAATATACCAGGAAATCTGAGTGTGCCCAGAACAAATGAAGGGTGTTTCCTACATATATGGCCCATATGTAGTCCAAATCTTCTTCTGAAACTGATACAATGCACTGGTCCTCTAAAATCCAATGCTTGTCTGTTAAGATGAGAAACGTGTGAGCTCAGTGAAGGATGTAGTTCGTTTGAGCAGAAAAGTGACTGTCCTTACCTGAAACGAAGTCTTGCTTGTAGGAAGACTCAGAGCATGGGATTTAACTCCATTTCTGAAGTGAAACAAACAGCAGTGTTCTCATCCAATGATCACACTCTGCTTTAGAACAAGAAGCACGATCGTGCTTTCTAGAGTCTCTAAGACAGCAGGAAACGTGAGTTTGCTAAGAACAAAAGAACGGTGTTTCCTACACATACGGACCATATCTAGTCCAACTCTGCTTCTGAAAGTGATACAAAGCACTGGTCCTCTAACATCCAATGCTTGTCAGTTAAGATGAGAAACGTGTGAGCTTAGTGAATGATGGAGTTCCTTTGAACTGAAAAGTGACTGCCCTTACCTGGAACGAAGTCTTGCTTGTAGTAAGAAACAGAGCCTGGGATTTAAGTCCATTTCTGAATGGAAACACACAGCATAGTTCTCATCCATGGATCACACTCTGCTTTAGAGCGAGAAGCACACTCTTTCTTTCTAGATTCTCTAATACAGCAGGAAATCTGAGTGTGCCCAGAACAAAAGAAGGGTGTTTCCTACACATATGGACCTTATGTAGTCCAAATCTGCTTCTGAAACTGATACAAAGCACTGACCATCTTACATCCAATGCTTGTCAGTTAAGATGAGAAACGTGTGAGCCTCGTGAACGGTGTAGTTCGTTTGAGCAGAAAAGTGACTGCCCTTACCTGAATTGAAGTCTTGCTTGTAGGAAGATTCAGAGCCTGGGATTTAACTCCATTTCTGAAGTAAAACCCACAGCAGTGTAATCATCCATTGATCACACTCTGCTTTAGAACAAGAAGCACGCCCTTGCTTTCTAGAGTCTCTAAGACAGCAGGAAATGTGAGTGTGCTGAGATCAAAAGAATGGTGTTTCCTACAATTACGGACATTATATAGTCCAACTCTGCATCTGAAACTGATACAAAGCACGGGTCCTCTAAAATCCAATGCTTGTCTGTTAAGATGAGAAACGTGTGAGCTTCGTGAATGATGTAGTTCGTTTGAGCTGAAAAGTGACTGCCCTTACCTGAAACGAAGTCTTGCCTGTAGGAAGACACAGAGTCTGGGATTTAACTCCATTTCTGAAGGGAAACATACAGCATGGTTTTCATCATTGGATCACACTCTGCTTTAGAGCAAGAAGCACGCTCTTGCTTTCTAGATTCTCTAATACAGCAGGAAATCTGAATGTGCCCAGAACAAAAGAACGGTGTTTCCTACACATATGGACCATATGTAGTCCAAATCTGCTTCTGAAACTGATACAAAGCACTGACCATCTAACATCCAATGCTTGTCAGTTAAGATGAGAAACGTGTGAGCTTCGTGAACGATGTAGTTAGTTTGAGCAGAAAAGTGACTGCCCTTACCTGAATTGAAGTCTTGCTTGTAGGAAGACTTAGATCCTGGGATTTAACTCCATTTCTGAAGGGAAACACACAGCATAGTTCTCATCCATTGATCACACTCTGCTTTAGAACAAGAAGCACGCTCTTACTTTCTAGAGTCTCTAAAACAGCAGGAAACATGAGTGTGCTGAGAACAAAAGAACGGTGTTTCCTACACATACGGACCATATCTAGTCCAACTCTGCTTCTGAAACTGATACAAAGCACTGGTCCTCTAACACCCAATGCTTGTCTGTTAAGATGAGAAATGTGTGAGCTCAGTGAACGACGTAGTTCGTTTGAGCTGAAAAGTGACAGCCCTTACCTGAAACGAAGTCTTGCTTGTAGGAAGACACAGAGCCTGGGATTTAACTCCATTTCTGAATGGAAACACACAGCATAGTTCTCATCCATAGATCACACTCTGCTTTAGAGCAAGAAGCACACTCTTGCTTTCTAGAGTCTCTAATACAGTAGGAAATCTGAGTGTGCCCAGAACAAAAGAACAGTGTTTCCTACACATATGGACCATATCTAGTCCAACTCTTCTTCTGAAATTGATACGAAGCACTGGTCCTCTAACATCCAAAGCTTGTCAATTAAGATGAGAAACACGTGAGCTTAGTGAATGATGTAGTTCATTTGAGCAGAAAAGAGACTGCCCTACCTGAAACGAAATCTTGCTTGTAGTAAGACACAGAGCCTGGGATTTAAGTCCATTTCTGAAGGGAAACACACAGCATAGTTCTCATCCATGGATCACACTCTGCTTTAGAGCGAGAAGCACACTCTTGCTTTGTAGAGTCTCTAATACAGCAGGAAATCTGAGTGTGCCCGGAACAAAAGAACGGTGTTTCCTACACATATGGACCATATGTAGTCCAAATCTGCTTCTGAAACTGATACAAAGCACTGGTCCTCTAACATCCAATGGTTGTCAGTTAAGATGAGAAACGTGTGAGCTTCGTGAAGGATGTAGTTCCTTTGAGCAGAAAAGTGACAGCCCTTACCTGAAACGAAGTCTTGCTTGTAGGGAGACTCAGAGCATGGGATTTAACTACATTTCTGAAGAGAAACACACAACATTGTCTCATCCATTGATCACACTCTGCTTTAGAACAAGAAGCACGCTCTTGCTTTCTAGAGTCTCTAAGACAGCAGGAAACATGAGTGTGCTGAGAAGAAAAGAACGGTGTTTCCTACACATACGGACCATATCTAGTCCAACTCTGCTTCTGAAACTGATACAAAGCACTGGTCCTCTAACATCCAATGCTTGTCTGTTAAGATGAGAAACGTGTGAGCTCAGTGAAGGATGTAGTTCGTTTGAGCTGAAAAGTGACTGCCCTTACCTGAAACGAAGTCTTGCTTGTAGGAAGACACAGAGCCTGGGATTTAACTCCATTTCTGAAGGGAAACACACAGCATAGTTCTCATCCATGGATCATACTCTGCTTTAGAGCGAGAAGCACACTCTTGCTTTCTAGAGTCTCTAATACAGCAGGAAATCTGAGTGTGCCCAGAAAAAAAGAACGTTGTTTCCTACACATATGGACCATATGTAGTCCAAATCTGCTTCTGAAACTGATACAAAGCACTGACCATCTAACATCCAATGCTTGTCAGTTAAGATGAGAAACGTGTGAGCTTCGTGAAGGATGTAGTTCCTTTTAGCAGAAAAGTGACAGCCCTTACCTGAAATGAAGTCTTGCTTGTAGGGAGACTCAGAGCATGGGATTTAACTACATTTCTGAAGAGAAACACACAACATTGTCTCATCCATTGATCACACTCTGCTTTAGAACAAGAAGCACGCTCTTGCTTTCTAAAGTCTCTAAGACAGCAGGAAACGTGAGTGTGCTGAGAACAAAAGAACGGTGTTTCCTACACATACGGACCATATCTATCCAACTCTGCTTCTGAAAGTGATACAAAGCACTGGTCCTCTATCATCCAATGCTTGTCAGTCAAGATGAGAAACGTGTGACCTTAGTGAATGATGTAGTTCCTTGGAACTGAAAAGTGACTGCCCTTACCTGATACGAAGTCTTGCTTGTAGTAAGACACAGAGCCTGGGATTTAAGTCCATTTCTGAAGGGAAACACACAGCAGTGTTCTCATCCATGGATCACACTCTGCTTTAGAGCGAGAAGCACAATCTTGCTTACTAGAGTCTCTAGTACTGCAGGAAATCTGAGTGTGCCCAGAACAAAAGAACGGTGTTTCCTACACATATGGACCATATGTAGTCCAAATCTGCTTCTGAAACTGATACAAAGCACTGACCATCTAACATCCAATGCTTGTCAGTTAAGATGAGAAACGTGTGAGCGTTGTGAACGATGTAGTTCGTTTGAGCAGAAAAGTGACTGCCCTTACCTGAATTGAAGTCTTGCTTGTAGGAAGATTCAGAGCCTGGGATTTAACTCCATTTCTGAAGTAAAACACACAGCAGTGTAATCATCCATTGATCACAATCTGCTTTAGAACAAGAAGCACGCCCTTGCTTCTAGAGTCTCTAAGACAGCAGGAAATGTGAGTGTGCTGAGATCAAAAGAATGGTGTTTCCTACAATTACGGACATTATATAGTCCAACTCTGCTTCTGAAACTGATACAAAGCACGGGTCCTCTAAAATCCAATGCTTGTCTGTTAAGATGAGAAACGTGTGAGCTTCGTGAATGATGTAGTTCGTTTGAGCTGAAAAGTGACTGCCCTTACCTGAAACGAAATCTTGCCTGTAGGAAGACACAGAGTCTGGGATTTAACTCCATTTCTGAAGGGAAACATACAGCATGGTTTTCATCCATGGATCACACTCTGCTTTAGAGCAGGAAGCACGCTCTTGCTTTCTAGATTCTCTAATACAGCAGGAAATCTGAATGTGCCCAGAACAAAAGAACGGTGTTTCCTACACATATGGACCATATGTAGTCCAAATCTGCTTCTGAAACTGATACAAAGCACTGACCATCTAACATCCAATGCTTGTCAGTTAAGATGAGAAACGTGTGAGCTTCGTGAACGATGTAGTTAGTTTGAGCAGAAAAGTGACTGCCCTTATCTGAATTGAAGTCTTGCTTGTAGGAAGACTCAGATCCTGGGATTTAACTCCATTTCTGAAGGGAAACACACAGCATAGTTCTCATCCATTGATCACACTCTGCTTTAGAACAAGAAGCACGCTCTTACTTTCTAGAGTCTCTAAAACAGCAGGAAACATGAGTGTGCTGAGAACAAAAGAACGGTGTTTCCTACACATACAGACCATATCTAGTCCAACTCTGCTTCTGAAACTGATACAAAGCACTGGTCCTCTAACACCCAATGCTTGTCTGTTAAGATGAGAAAGGTGTGAGCTCAGTGAACGATGTAGTTCGTTTGAGCTGAAAAGTGACAGCCCTTACCTGAAATGAAGTCTTGCTTGTAGGGAGACTCAGAGCATGGGATTTAACTACATTTCTGAAGAGAAACACACAACATTGTCTCATCCATTGATCACACTCTGCTTTAGAACAAGAAGCACGCTCTTGCTTTCTAAAGTCTCTAAGACAGCAGGAAACGTGAGTGTGCTGAGAACAAAAGAACGGTGTTTCCTACACATACGGACCATATCTATCCAACTCTGCTTCTGAAAGTGATACAAAGCACTGGTCCTCTATCATCCAATGCTTGTCAGTCAAGATGAGAAACGTGTGACCTTAGTGAATGATGTAGTTCCTTTGAACTGAAAAGTGACTGCCCTTACCTGATACGAAGTCTTGCTTGTAGTAAGACACAGAGCCTGGGATTTAAGTCCATTTCTGAAGGGAAACACACAGCAGTGTTCTCATCCATGGATCACACTCTGCTTTAGAGCGAGAAGCACAATCTTGCTTACTAGAGTCTCTAGTACTGCAGGAAATCTGAGTGTGCCCAGAACAAAAGAACGGTGTTTCCTACTCATATGGACCATATGTAGTCCAAATCTGCCTCTGAAACTGATACAAAGCACTGAACATCTAACATCCAATGCTTGTCAGTTAAGATGAGAAACGTGTGAGCGTTGTGAACGATGTAGTTCGTTTGAGCAGAAAAGTGACTGCCCTTACCTGAATTGAAGTCTTGCTTGTAAGGAGATTCAGAGCCTGGGATTTAACTCCATTTCTGAAGTAAAACACACAGCAGTGTAATCATCCATTGATCACACTCTGCTTTAGAACAAGAAGCACGCCCTTGCTTTCTAGAGTCTCTAAGACAGCAGGAAATGTGAGTGTGCTGAGATCAAAAGAATGGTGTTTCCTACAATTACGGACATTATATAGTCCAACTCTGCATCTGAAACTGATACAAAGCACGGGTCCTCTAAAATCCAATGCTTGTCTGTTAAGATGAGAAACGTGTGAGCTTCGTGAATGATGTAGTTCGTTTGAGCTGAAAAGTGACTGCCCTTACCTGAAACGAAGTCTTGCCTGTAGGAAGACACAGAGTCTGGGATTTAACTCCATTTCTGAAGGGAAACATACAGCATGGTTTTCATCAATGGATCACACTCTGCTTTAGAGCAAGAAGCACGCTCTTGCTTTCTAGATTCTCTAATACAGCAGGAAATCTGAATGTGCCCAGAACAAAAGAACGGTGTTTCCTACACATATGGACCATATGTAGTCCAAATCTGCTTCTGAAACTGATACAAAGCACTGACCATCTAACATCCAATGCTTGTCAGTTAAGATGAGAAACGTGTGAGCTTCGTGAACGATGTAGTTAGTTTGAGCAGAAAAGTGACTGCCCTTACCTGAATTGAAGTCTTGCTTGTAGGAAGACTTAGATCCTGGGATTTAACTCCATTTCTGAAGGGAAACACACAGCATAGTTCTCATCCATTGATCACACTCTGCTTTAGAACAAGAAGCACGCTCTTACTTTCTAGAGTCTCTAAAACAGCAGGAAACATGAGTGTGCTGAGAACAAAAGAACGGTGTTTCCTACACATACGGACCATATCTAGTCCAACTCTGCTTCTGAAACTGATACAAAGCACTGGTCCTCTAACACCCAATGCTTGTCTGTTAAGATGAGAAATGTGTGAGCTCAGTGAACGATGTAGTTCGTTTGAGCTGAAAAGTGACAGCCCTTACCTGAAACGAAGTCTTGCTTGTAGGAAGACACAGAGCCTGGGATTTAACTCCATTTCTGAATGGAAACACACAGCATAGTTCTCATCCATAGATCACACTCTGCTTTAGAGCAAGAAGCACACTCTTGCTTTCTAGAGTCTCTAATACAGTAGGAAATCTGAGTGTGCCCAGAACAAAAGAACAGTGTTTCCTACACATATGGACCATATCTAGTCCAACTCTTCTTCTGAAATTGATACGAAGCACTGGTCCTCTAACATCCAAAGCTTGTCAATTAAGATGAGAAACACGTGAGCTTAGTGAATGATGTAGTTCATTTGAGCAGAAAAGAGACTGCCCTACCTGAAACGAAATCTTGCTTGTAGTAAGACACAGAGCCTGGGATTTAAGTCCATTTCTGAAGGGAAACACACAGCATAGTTCTCATCCATGGATCACACTCTGCTTTAGAGCGAGAAGCACACTCTTGCTTTGTAGAGTCTCTAATACAGCAGGAAATCTGAGTGTGCCCGGAACAAAAGAACGGTGTTTCCTACACATATGGACCATATGTAGTCCAAATCTGCTTCTGAAACTGATACAAAGCACTGGTCCTCTAACATCCAATGGTTGTCAGTTAAGATGAGAAACGTGTGAGCTTCGTGAAGGATGTAGTTCCTTTGAGCAGAAAAGTGACAGCCCTTACCTGAAACGAAGTCTTGCTTGTAGGGAGACTCAGAGCATGGGATTTAACTACATTTCTGAAGAGAAACACACAACATTGTCTCATCCATTGATCACACTCTGCTTTAGAACAAGAAGCACGCTCTTGCTTTCTAGAGTCTCTAAGACAGCAGGAAACATGAGTGTGCTGAGAAGAAAAGAACGGTGTTTCCTACACATACGGACCATATCTAGTCCAACTCTGCTTCTGAAACTGATACAAAGCACTGGTCCTCTAACATCCAATGCTTGTCTGTTAAGATGAGAAACGTGTGAGCTCAGTGAAGGATGTAGTTCGTTTGAGCTGAAAAGTGACTGCCCTTACCTGAAACGAAGTCTTGCTTGTAGGAAGACACAGAGCCTGGGATTTAACTCCATTTCTGAAGGGAAACACACAGCATAGTTCTCATCCATGGATCATACTCTGCTTTAGAGCGAGAAGCACACTCTTGCTTTCTAGAGTCTCTAATACAGCAGGAAATCTGAGTGTGCCCAGAAAAAAAGAACGTTGTTTCCTACACATATGGACCATATGTAGTCCAAATCTGCTTCTGAAACTGATACAAAGCACTGACCATCTAACATCCAATGCTTGTCAGTTAAGATGAGAAACGTGTGAGCTTCGTGAAGGATGTAGTTCCTTTTAGCAGAAAAGTGACAGCCCTTACCTGAAATGAAGTCTTGCTTGTAGGGAGACTCAGAGCATGGGATTTAACTACATTTCTGAAGAGAAACACACAACATTGTCTCATCCATTGATCACACTCTGCTTTAGAACAAGAAGCACGCTCTTGCTTTCTAAAGTCTCTAAGACAGCAGGAAACGTGAGTGTGCTGAGAACAAAAGAACGGTGTTTCCTACACATACGGACCATATCTATCCAACTCTGCTTCTGAAAGTGATACAAAGCACTGGTCCTCTATCATCCAATGCTTGTCAGTCAAGATGAGAAACGTGTGACCTTAGTGAATGATGTAGTTCCTTGGAACTGAAAAGTGACTGCCCTTACCTGATACGAAGTCTTGCTTGTAGTAAGACACAGAGCCTGGGATTTAAGTCCATTTCTGAAGGGAAACACACAGCAGTGTTCTCATCCATGGATCACACTCTGCTTTAGAGCGAGAAGCACAATCTTGCTTACTAGAGTCTCTAGTACTGCAGGAAATCTGAGTGTGCCCAGAACAAAAGAACGGTGTTTCCTACACATATGGACCATATGTAGTCCAAATCTGCTTCTGAAACTGATACAAAGCACTGACCATCTAACATCCAATGCTTGTCAGTTAAGATGAGAAACGTGTGAGCGTTGTGAACGATGTAGTTCGTTTGAGCAGAAAAGTGACTGCCCTTACCTGAATTGAAGTCTTGCTTGTAGGAAGATTCAGAGCCTGGGATTTAACTCCATTTCTGAAATAAAACACACAGCAGTGTAATCATCCATTGATCACACTCTGCTTTAGAACAAGAAGCACGCCCTTGCTTTCTAGAGTCTCTAAGACAGCAGGAAATGTGAGTGTGCTGAGATCAAAAGAATGGTGTTTCCTACAATTACGGACATTATATAGTCCAACTCTGCATCTGAAACTGATACAAAGCACGGGTCCTCTAAAATCCAATGCTTGTCTGTTACGATGAGAAACGTGTGAGCTTCGTGAATGATGTAGTTCGTTTGAGCTGAAAAGTGACTGTCCTTACCTGAAACGAAGTCTTGCCTGTAGGAAGACACAGAGTCTGGGATTTAACTCCATTTCTGAAGGGAAACATACAGCATGGTTTTCATCAATGGATCACACTCTGCTTTAGAGCAAGAAGCACGCTCTTGCTTTCTAGATTCTCTAATACAGCAGGAAATCTGAATGTGCCCAGAACAAAAGAACGGTGTTTCCTACACATATGGACCATATGTAGTCCAAATCTGCTTCTGAAACTGATACAAAGCACTGACCATCTAACATCCAATGCTTGTCAGTTAAGATGAGAAACGTGTGAGCTTCGTGAACGATGTAGTTAGTTTGAGCAGAAAAGTGACTGCCCTTACCTGAATTGAAGTCTTGCTTGTAGGAAGACTCAGATCCTGGGATTTAACTCCATTTCTGAAGGGAAACACACAGCATAGTTCTCATCCATTGATCACACTCTGCTTTAGAACAAGAAGCACGCTCTTACTTTCTAGAGTCTCTAAAACAGCAGGAAATATGAGTGTGCTGAGAACAAAAGAACGGTGTTTCCTACACATACGGACCATATCTAGTCCAACTCTGCTTCTGAAACTGATACAAAGCACTGGTCCTCTAACACCCAATGCTTGTCTGTTAAGATGAGAAATGTGTGAGCTCAGTGAATGATGTAGTTCGTTTGAGCTGAAAAGTGACAGCCCTTACCTGAAACGAAGTCTTGCTTGTAGGAAGACACAGAGCCTGGGATTTAACTCCATTTCTGAATGGAAACACACAGCATAGTTCTCATCCATAGATCACACTCTGCTTTAGAGCAAGAAGCACACTCTTGCTTTCTAGAGTCTCTAATACAGTAGGAAATCTGAGTGTGCCCAGAACAAAAGAACAGTGTTTCCTACACATATGGACCATATCTAGTCCAACTCTTCTTCTGAAATTGATACGAAGCACTGGTCCTCTAACATCCAAAGCTTGTCAATTAAGATGAGAAACACGTGAGCTTAGTGAATGATGTAGTTCATTTGAGCAGAAAAGAGACTGCCCTTACCTGAAACGAAATCTTGCTTGTAGTAAGACACAGAGCCTGGGATTTAAGTCCATTTCTGAAGGGAAACACACAGCATAGTTCTCATCCATGGATCACACTCTGCTTTAGAGCGAGAAGCACACTCTTGCTTTGTAGAGTCTCTAATACAGCAGGAAATCTGAGTGTGCCCGGAACAAAAGAATGGTGTTTCCTACACATATGGACCATATGTAGTCCAAATCTGCTTCTGAAACTGATACAAAGCACTGGTCCTCTAACATCCAATGGTTGTAGGTTAAGATGAGAAACGTGTGAGCTTCGTGAAGGATGTAGTTCCTTTGAGCAGAAAAGTGACAGCCCTTACCTGAAACGAAGTCTTGCTTGTAGGGAGACTCAGAGCATGGGATTTAACTACATTTCTGAAGAGAAACACACAACATTGTCTCATCCATTGATCACACTCTGCTTTAGAACAAGAAGCACGCTCTTGCTTTCTAGAGTCTCTAAGACAGCAGGAAACATGAGTGTGCTGAGAAGAAAAGAACGGTGTTTCCTACACATACGGACCATATCTAGTCCAACTCTGCTTCTGAAACTGATACAAAGCACTGGTCCTCTAACATCCAATGCTTGTCTGTTAAGATGAGAAACGTGTGAGCTCAGTGAAGGATGTAGTTCGTTTGAGCTGAAAAGTGACTGCCCTTACCTGAAACGAAGTCTTGCTTGTAGGAAGACACAGAGCCTGGGATTTAACTCCATTTCTGAAGGGAAACACACAGCATAGTTCTCATCCATGGATCACACTCTGCTTTAGAGCGAGAAGCACACTCTTGCTTTCTAGATTCTCTAATATACCAGGAAATCTGAGTGTGCCCAGAACAAAAGAACGGTGTTTCCTACACATACTGACTATATGTAGTCCAAATCTTCTTCTGAAACTGATACAATGCACTGGTCCTCTAACATCCAATGCTTGTCTGTTAAGATGATAAACGTGTGAGCTCAGTGAAGGATGTAGTTCGTTTGAGCTGGAAAGTTACTGCCCTTACCTGAAACGAAGTCTTGCTGTAGGAAGACAAAGAGCCTGGGATTTAACTCCATTTCTGAAGGGAAACACACAGCATAGTTCTCATCCATGGATCACACTCTGCTTTAGAGCGAGAAGCACGCTCTTGCTTTCTAAAGTCTCTAAGCCAGCAGGAAACGTGAGTGTGCTGAGAACAAAAGAACGGTGTAACTACACATACGGACCATATCTAGTACAACTCTGCTTCTGAAAGTGATACAAAGCACTGGTCCTCTAACATCCAATGCTTGTCAGATAAGATGAGAAACGTGTGAGCTTTGTGAACGATGTAGTTCCTTTGAGCAGAAAAGTGACTGCCCTTACCTGAATTGAAATCTTGCTTGTAGGAAGATTCATCGCATGGGATTTAACTCCATTTCTGAAGGGAAACATACAGCATGGTCCTCATCAATGGATCACACTCTGCTTTAGAGCAAGAAGCACGCTCTTGCTTTCTAGAGTCTCTAATACAGCAGGAAATCTGAGTGTGCCCAGAGCAAAAGAACGGTGTTTCCTATACATACTGACTATATGTAGTACAAATCTTCTTCTGAAACTGATACAATGCACTGGTCCTCCAACATCCAATGCTTGTCTGTTAAGATGACAAACATGTGAGCTCAATGAAGGATGTAGTTCGTTTGAGCTGGAAAGTGACTGCCCTTACCTGAAACGAAGTCTTGCTTTTAGGAAGACAAAGACCCTTGGATTTAACTCCATTTCTGAAGGGAAACACACAGCATAGTTCTCATCCATGGCTCACACTCTGCTTTAGAGCGAGAAGCACGCTCTTGCTTTCTAAAGTCTCTAAGACAGCAGGAAACATGAGTTTGCTGAGAACAAAAGAACGGTGTTTCCTACACATATGGACCATATCTAGTCCAACTCTGCTTCTGAAAGTGATACAAAGCACTGGTCCTCTAACATCCAATGCTTGTCAGTTAAGATGAGAAACGTGTGAGCTTAGTGAATGATGTAGTTCCTTTGAACTGAAAAGTGACTGCCCTTACCTGGAATGAAGTCTTGCTTGTAGTAAGAAACAGAGCCTGGGATTTAAGTCCATTTCTGAATGGAAACATACAGCATAGTTCTCATCCATGGATCACACTCTGCTTTAGAGCGAGAAGCACACTCTTTCTTTCTAGATTCTCTAATACAGCAGGTAATCTGAGTGTGCCCAGAACAAAAGAACGGTGTTTCCTACACATATGGACCTTAGGTAGTCCAAATCTGCTTCAGAAACTGATACAAAGCACTGACCATCTTACATCCAATGCTTGTCAGTTAAGATGAGAAACGTGTGAGCGTCGTGAACGGTGTAGTTCGTTTGAGCAGTAAAGTGACTGCCCCTACCTGAATTGAAGTCTTGCTTGTAGGAAGACTCAGAGCCTGGGATTTAACTCCATTTCTGAAGTAAAACACACAGCCGTGTAATCATCCATTGATCCAACTCTGCTTAAGAACAAGAAGCACGCTCTTGCTTTCTAGATTCTCTAAGACAGCAGGAAATGTGAGTGTGCTGGGAACAAAAGAACGGTGTTTCCTACCCTTACGGACATTATATAGTCCAACTCTGCATCTGAAACTGATACAAAACACTGGTCCTCTAAAATCCAATGCTTGTCTCTTAAGATGAGAAACGTGTGAGCTTCGTGAATGATGTAGTTCGTTTGAGCTGAAAAGTGACTGCCCTTACCTGAAAGGAAGTCTTGCCTGTAGGAAGACACAGAGTCTGGGATTTAACTCCATTTCTGAACGGAAACATACAGCATAGGTCTCATCCATGGTTCACACTCTGCTTTAGAGCGAGAAGCACGCTCTTGCTTTCTAAAGTCTCTAAGACAGCAGGAAACGTGAGTGTGCTGAGAACAAAAGAACGGTGTTCCTACACATACGGACCATATCTAGTCCAACTCTGCTTCTGAAAGTGATACAAAGCACTGGGCCTCTAACATCCAATGCTTGTCTGTTAAGATGAGAAACGTGTGAGCTCAGTGAAGGATGTAGTTCGTTTGAGCTGAAAAGTGACTGCCCTTACCTGAAACGAAGTCTTGCTTGTAAGAACACACAGAGCCTGGGATTTAACTCCATTTCTGAAGGGAAACACACAGCATAGTTCTCATCCATGGATCACACTCTGCTTTAGAGCGAGAAGCACGCTCTTGCTTTCTAAAGTCTCTAAGCCAGCAGGAAATGTGAGTGTGCTGAGAAGAAAAGAACGGTGTTTCCTACACATACGGACGATATCTAGTCCAACTCTTCTTCTGAAACTGATACAAAGCAGTGGTCCTCTAACAGCCAATGCTTGTCAATTAAGATGAGAAACGTTTGAGCTTCGTGAACGATGTAGTTCGTTTGAGCAGAAAAGTGACTGCCCTTACCTGAAACGAAGTCTTGCCTGTAGGAAGACACAGAGCCTGGGATTTAACTCCATTTCTGAAGGGAAACACACAGCATAGTTCTCATCCATGGATCACACTCTGCTTTAGAGCAAGAAGCACCCTCTTGCTTTCTAGATTCTCTAATACAGCAGGAAATCTGAGTGTGCCCAGAACAAAAGAACGGTGTTTCCTACACATACGGACTGTATGTAGTCCAAATCTTCTTCTGAAACTGATACAATGCACTGGTCCTCTAACATCCAATGGTTGTCAGTTAAGATGAGAAACGTGTGAGCTTCGTGAAGGATGTAGTTCTTTTGAGCAGAAAAGTGACAGCCCTTACCAGAAACAAAGTCTTGCTTGTAGGGAGACTCAGAGCATTGGATTTAACTCCATTTCTGAAGGGAAACACACAGCATAGTTCTCATCCGTGGATCACACTCTGCTTTAAAGCAAGAAGCACGCTCTTGCTTTCTAAAGTCTCTACACCAGCAGGAAACGTGAGTGTGCTGAGAACAAAAGAACGGTGTTCCTACACATAGGGACCATATCTAGGCCAACTCTGCTTCTGAAAGTGATACAAAGCACTGGTCCTCTAATATCCAATGCTTGTCAGTTAAGATGAGAAACGTGTGAGCTTAGTGAATGATGTAGTTCCTTTGAACTGAACAGTGACTGCCCTTACCTGAAACGAAGTCTTGCTTGTAGGAAGACTCAGAGCCTGGGATTTAACTCCATTTCTGAAGGGAAACACACCGCCTAGTTCTCATCCATGGATCACACTCTGCTTTAGAGCGAGAAGCACACTCTTGCTTTCTAGAATCTCTAATACACCAGGAAATCTGAGTGTGCCCAGAACAAATGAAGGGTGTTTCCTACATATATGGCCCATATGTAGTCCAAATCTTCTTCTGAAACTGATACAATGCACTGGTCCTCTAATATCCAATGCTTGTCTGTTAAGATGAGAAACGTGTGAGCTTAGTGAATGATGTAGTTCCTTTGAACTGAAAAGTGACTGCCCTTACCTGAAACGAAGTCTTGCTTGTAGTAAGACATAGAGCCTGGGATTTAAGTCCATTTCTGAAGGGAAACACACAGCATAGTTCTCAACCATGGATCACACTCTGCTTTAGAGCGAGAAGCACACTCTTGCTTTCTAGATTCTCTAATACACCAGGAAATCTGAGTGTGCCCGGAACAAAAGAACGGTGTTTCCTACACATATGGACCATATGTAGTCCAAATCTGCTTCTGAAACTGATACAAAGCACTGGTCCTCTAACATCCAATGGTTGTCAGTTAAGATGAGAAACGTGTGAGCTTCGTGAAGGATGTAGTTCCTTTGAGCAGAAAAGTGACAGCCCTTACCTGAAAAGAAGTCTTGCTTGTAGGGAGACTCAGAGCATGGGATTTAACTACATTTCTGAAGAGAAACACACAACATTGTCTCATCCATTGATCACACTCTGCTTTAGAACAAGAAGCACGCTCTTGCTTTCTAGAGTCTCTAAGACAGCAGGAAACATGAGTGTGCTGAGAAGAAAAGAACGGTGTTTCCTACACATACGGACCATATCTAGTCCAACTCTGCTTCTGAAACTGATACAAAGCACTGGTCCTCTAACATCCAATGCTTGTCTGTTAAGATGAGAAACGTGTGAGCTCAGTGAAGGATGTAGTTCGTTTGAGCTGAAAAGTGACTGCCCTTACCTGAAACGAAGTCTTGCTTGTAGGAAGACACAGAGCCTGGGATTTAACTCCATTTCTGAAGGGAAACACACAGCATAGTTCTCATCCATGGATCATACTCTGCTTTAGAGCGAGAAGCACACTCTTGCTTTCTAGAGTCTCTAATACAGCAGGAAATCTGAGTGTGCCCAGAAAAAAAGAACGTTGTTTCCTACACATATGGACCATATGTAGTCCAAATCTGCTTCTGAAACTGATACAAAGCACTGACCATCTAACATCCAATGCTTGTCAGTTAAGATGAGAAACGTGTGAGCTTCGTGAAGGATGTAGTTCCTTTTAGCAGAAAAGTGACAGCCCTTACCTGAAATGAAGTCTTGCTTGTAGGGAGACTCAGAGCATGGGATTTAACTACATTTCTGAAGAGAAACACACAACATTGTCTCATCCATTGATCACACTCTGCTTTAGAACAAGAAGCACGCTCTTGCTTTCTAAAGTCTCTAAGACAGCAGGAAACGTGAGTGTGCTGAGAACAAAAGAACGGTGTTTCCTACACATACGGACCATATCTATACAACTCTGCTTCTGAAAGTGATACAAAGCACTGGTCCTCTATCATCCAATGCTTGTCAGTCAAGATGAGAAACGTGTGACCTTAGTGAATGATGTAGTTCCTTTGAACTGAAAAGTGACTGCCCTTACCTGATACGAAGTCTTGCTTGTAGTAAGACACAGAGCCTGGGATTTAAGTCCATTTCTGAAGGGAAACACACAGCAGTGTTCTCATCCATGGATCGCACTCTGCTTTAGAGCGAGAAGCACAATCTTGCTTACTAGAGTCTCTAGTACTGCAGGAAATCTGAGTGTGCCCAGAACAAAAGAACGGTGTTTCCTACACATATGGACCATATGTAGTCCAAATCTGCTTCTGAAACTGATACAAAGCACTGACCATCTAACATCCAATGCTTGTCAGTTAAGATGAGAAACGTGTGAGCGTTGTGAACGATGTAGTTCGTTTGAGCAGAAAAGTGACTGCCCTTACCTGAATTGAAGTCTTGCTTGTAGGAAGATTCAGAGCCTGGGATTTAACTCCATTTCTGAAGTAAAACACACAGCAGTGTAATCATCCATTGATCACACTCTGCTTTAGAACAAGAAGCACGCCCTTGCTTTCTAGAGTCTCTAAGACAGCAGGAAATGTGAGTGTGCTGAGATCAAAAGAATGGTGTTTCCTACAATTATGGACATTATATAGTCCAACTCTGCATCTGAAACTGAAACAAAGCACGGGTCCTCTAAAATCCAATGCTTGTCTGTTAAGATGAGAAACGTGTGAGCTTCGTGAATGATGTAGTTCGTTTGAGCTGAAAAGTGACTGCCCTTACCTGAAACGAAGTCTTGCCTGTAGGAAGACACAGAGTCTGGGATTTAACTCCATTTCTGAAGGGAAACATACAGCATGGTTTTCATCAATGGATCACACTATGCTTTAGAGCGAGAAGCACGCTCTTGCTTTCTAGATTCTCTAATACAGCAGGAAATCTGAATGTGCCCAGAACAAAAGAACGGTGTTTCCTACACATATGGACCATATGTAGTCCAAATCTGCTTCTGAAACTGATACAAAGCACTGACCATCTAACATCCAATGCTTGTCAGTTAAGATGAGAAACGTGTGAGCTTCTTGAACGATGTAGTTAGTTTGAGCAGAAAAGTGACTGCCCTTACCTGAATTGAAGTCTTGCTTGTAGGAAGACTCAGATCCTGGGATTTAACTCCATTTCTGAAGGGAAACATACAGCATAGTTCTCATCCATTGATCACACTCTGCTTTAGAACAAGAAGCACGCTCTTACTTTCTAGAGTCTCTAAAACAGCAGGAAACATGAGTGTGCTGAGAACAAAAGAACGGTGTTTCCTACACATACGGACCATATCTAGTCCAACTCTGCTTCTGAAACTGATGCAAAGCACTGGTCCTCTAACACCCAATGCTTGTCTGTTAAGATGAGAAATGTGTGAGCTCAGTGAACGATGTAGTTCGTTTGAGCTGAAAAGTGACAGCCCTTACCTGAAACGAATTCTTGCTTGTAGGAAGACACAGAGCCTGGGATTTAACTCCATTTCTGAATGGAAACACACAGCATAGTTCTCATCCATAGATCACACTCTGCTTTAGAGCAAGAAGCACACTCTTGCTTTCTAGATTCTCTAATATACCAGGAAATCTGAGTGTGCCCAGAACAAAAGAACGGTGTTTCCTACACATACTGACTATATGTAGTCCAAATCTTCTTCTGAAACTGATACAATGCACTGGTCCTCTAACATCCAATGCTTGTCTGTTAAGATGATAAACGTGTGAGCTCAGTGAAGGATGTAGTTCGTTTGAGCTGGAAAGTTACTGCCCTTACCTGAAACGAAGTCTTGCTGTAGGAAGACAAAGAGCCTGGGATTTAACTCCATTTCTGAAGGGAAACACACAGCATAGTTCTCATCCATGGATCACACTCTGCTTTAGAGCGAGAAGCACGCTCTTGCTTTCTAAAGTCTCTAAGCCAGCAGGAAACGTGAGTGTGCTGAGAACAAAAGAACGGTGTAACTACACATACGGACCATATCTAGTACAACTCTGCTTCTGAAAGTGATACAAAGCACTGGTCCTCTAACATCCAATGCTTGTCAGATAAGATGAGAAACGTGTGAGCTTTGTGAACGATGTAGATCTTTTGAGCAGAAAAGTGACTGCCCTTACCTGAATTGAAGTCTTGCTTGTAGGAAGATTCATCGCATGGGATTTAACTCCATTTCTGAAGGGAAACATACAGCATGGTCCTCATCAATGGATCACACTCTGCTTTAGAGCAAGAAGCACGCTCTTGCTTTCTAGAGTCTCTAATACAGCAGGAAATCTGAGTGTGCCCAGAACAAAAGAACGGTGTTTCCTACACATACTGACTATATGTAGTCCAAATCTTCTTCTGAAACTGATACAATGCACTGGTCCTCCAACATCCAATGCTTGTCTGTTAAGATGACAAACGTGTGAGCTCAATGAAGGATGTAGTTCGTTTGAGCTGGAAAGTGACTGCCCTTACCTGAAACGAAGTCTTGCTTTTAGGAAGACAAAGACCCTTGGATTTAACTCCATTTCTGAAGGGAAACACACAGCATAGTTCTCATCCATGGCTCACACTCTGCTTTAGAGCGAGAAGCACGCTCTTGCTTTCTAAAGTCTCTAAGCAAGCAGGAAACGTGAGTGTGCTGAGAACAAAAGAACGGTGTTCCTACACATACGGACCATATCTAATCCAACTCTGCTTCTGAAAGTGATACAAAGCACTGGTCCTCTAACATCCAATGCTTGTCAGTTAAGATGAGAAACGTGTGAGCTTAGTGAATGATGTAGTTCCTTTGAAATGAAAAGTGACTGCCCTTACCTGAAACGAAGTCTTGCTTGTAGTAAGACACAGAGCCTGGGATGTAAGTCCATTTCTGAAGGGAAACACACAGCATAGTTCTCATCCATGGATCACACTCTGCTTTAGAGCGAGAAGCACACTCTTGCTTTCTAGATTCTCTAATACACCAGGAAATCTGAGTGTGCCCAGAACAAAAGAAGGGTGTTTCCTACACATATGGCCCATATGTAGTCCAAATCTTCTTCTGAAACTGATACAATGCACTGGTCCTCTAACATCCAATGCTTGTCTGTTAAGATGAGAAACGTGTGAGCTCAGTGAAGGATGTAATTCGTTTGAGCTGGAAAGTGACTGCCCTTACCTGAAACGAATTCTTGCTTGTAGGAAGACTCAGAGCCTGAGATTTAACTCCATTTTTGAAGGGAAACACACAGCATAGTTCTCATCCATGGATCACACTCTGCTTTAGAGCGAGAAGCACACTCTTGCTTTATAGATTCTCTAATACAGCAGGAAATATGAGTGCGCCCAGAACAAAAGAACGGTGTTTCCTACACATAAGGACAATATGTAATCCAAATCTTCTCTGAAACTGATAGAATGCACTGGTCCTCTAACATCCAATGCTTGTCAGTTAAGATGAGAAACTTGTGAGCTTCGTGAAAGATATAGTTCGTTTGAGCAGAAAACTGACTGCCCTTACCTGAAACGAAGTCTTGCTTGTAGGAAGACTCAGAGCCTGGGATTTAACTCCATTTCTGAAGTGAAACAAACAGCAGTGTTCTCATCCAATGATCACACTCTGCTTTAGAACAAGAAGCACGATCGTGCTTTCTAGAGTCTCTAAGACAGCAGGAAACGTGAGTTTGCTGAGAACAAAAGAACGGTGTTTCCTACACATACGGACCATATCTAGTCCAACTCTGCTTCTGAAAGTGATACAAAGCACTGGTCCTCTAACATCCAATGCTTGTCAGTTAAGATGAGAAACGTGTGAGCTTAGTGAATGATGTAGTTCCTTTGAACTGAAAAGTGACTGCCCTTACCTGGAATGAAGTCTTGCTTGTAGTAAGAAACAGAGCCTGGGATTTAAGTCCATTTCTGAATGGAAACACACAGCATAGTTCTCATCCATGGATCACACTCTGCTTTAGAGCGAGAAGCACACTCTTTCTTTCTAGATTCTCTAATACAGCAGGTAATCTGAGTGTGCCCAGAACAAAAGAACGGTGTTTCCTACACATATGGACCTTATGTAGTCCAAATCTGCTTCTGAAACTGATACAAAGCACTGACCATCTTACATCCAATGCTTGTCAGTTAAGATGAGAAACGTGTGAGCGTCGTGAACGGTGTAGTTCGTTTGAGCAGAAAAGTGACTGCCCTTACCTGAATTGAAGTCTTGCTTGTAGGAAGACTCAGAGCCTGGGATTTAACTCCATTTCTGAAGTAAAACACACAGCCGTGTAATCATCCATTGATCCAACTCTGCTTAAGAACAAGAAGCACGCTCTTGCTTTCTAGATTCTCTAAGACAGCAGGAAATGTGAGTGTGCTGGGAACAAAAGAACGGTGTTTCCTACCCTTACGGACATTATATAGTCCAACTCTGCATCTGAAACTGATACAATACACTGGTCCTCTAAAATCCAATGCTTGTCTCTTAAGATGAGAAACGTGTGAGCTTCGTGAATGATGTAGTTCGTTTGAGCTGAAAAGTGACTGCCCTTACCTGAAAGGAAGTCTTGCCTGTAGGAAGACACAGAGTCTGGGATTTAACTCCATTTCTGAACGGAAACATACAGCATAGGTCTCATCCATGGTTCACACTCTGCTTTAGAGCGAGAAGCACGCTCTTGCTTTCTAAAGTCTCTAAGACAGCAGGAAACGTGAGTGTGCTGAGAAAAAAAGAACGGTGTTCCTACACATACGGACCATATCTAGTCCAACTCTGCTTCTGAAAGTGATACAAAGCACTGGGCATCTAACATCCAATGCTTGTCTGTTAAGATGAGAAACGTGTGAGCTCAGTGAAGGATGTAGTTCGTTTGAGCTGAAAAGCGACTGCCCTTACCTGAAACGAAGTCTTGCTTGTAAGAACACACAGAGCCTGGGATTTAACTCCATTTCTGAAGGGAAACACACAGCATAGTTCTCATCCATGGATCACACTCTGCTTTAGAGCGAGAAGCACGCTCTTGCTTTCTAAAGTCTCTAAGCCAGCAGGAAATGTGAGTGTGCTGAGAAGAAAAGAACGGTGTTTCCTACACATACGGACGATATCTAGTCCAACTCTTCTTCTGAAACTGATACAAAGCAGTGGTCCTCTAACAGCCAATGCTTGTCAATTAAGATGAGAAACGTTTGAGCTTCGTGAACGATGTAGTTCGTTTGAGCAGAAAAGTGACTGCCCTTACCTGAAACGAAGTCTTGCCTGTAGGAAGACACAGAGCCTGGGATTTAACTCCATTTCTGAAGGGAAACACACAGCATAGTTCTCATCCATGGATCACACTCTGCTTTAGAGCAAGAAGCACCCTCTTGCTTTCTAGATTCTCTAATACAGCAGGAAATCTGAGTGTGCCCAGAACAAAAGAACGGTGTTTCCTACACATACTGACTATATGTAGTCCAAATCTTCTTCTGAAACTGATACAATGCACTGGTCCTCTAACATCCAATGGTTGTCAGTTAAGATGAGAAACGTGTGAGCTTCGTGAAGGATGTAGTTCCTTTGAGCAGAAAAGTGACAGCCCTTACCTGAAATGAAGTCTTGCTTGTAGGGAGACTCAGAGCATGGGATTTAACTACATTTCTGAAGGGAAACACACAGCATAGTTCTCATCCGTGGATCACACTCTGCTTTAAAGCGAGAAGCACGCTCTTGCTTTCTAAAGTCTCTACACCAGCAGGAAACGTGAGTGTGCTGAGAACAAAAGAACGGTGTTCCTACACATAGCGACCATATCTAGGCCAACTCTGCTTCTGAAAGTGATACAAAGCCCTGGTCCTCTAATATCCAATGCTTGTCAGTTAAGATGAGAAACGTGTGAGCTTAGTGAATGATGTAGTTCCTTTGAACTGAACAGTGACTGCCCTTACCTGAAACGAAGTCTTGCTTGTAGGAAGACTCAGAGCCTGGGATTTAACTCCATTTCTGAAGTGAAACACACAGCCTAGTTCTCATCCATGGATCACACTCTGCTTTAGAGCGAGAAGCACACTCTTGCTTTCTAGAATCTCTAATACACCAGGAAATCTGAGTGTGCCCAGAACAAAAGAAGGGTGTTTCCTACACATATGGCCCATATGTAGTCCAAATCTTCTTCTGAAACTGATAGAATGCACTGGTCCTCTAACATCCAATGCTTGTCAGTTAAGATGAGAAACGTGTGAGGTTCGTGAAAGATGTAGTTCGTTTGAGCAGAAAAGTGACTGCCCTTACCTGAAACGAAGTCTTGCTTGTAGGAAGACTCAGAGCATGGGATTTAACTCCATTTCTGAAGTGAAACACACAGCAGTGTTCTCATCCAATGATCACACTCTGCTTTAGAACAAGAAGCACGATCGTGCTTTCTAGAGTCTCTAAGAGAGCAGGAAACGTGAGTTTGCTGAGAACAAAAGAACAGTGTTTCCTACACATACGGACCATATCTAGTCCAACTCTGCTTCTGAAACTGATACAAAGCACTGGTCCTCTAACATCCAATGCTTGTCTGTTAAGATGAGAAACGTGTGAGCTCCGTGAATGATGTAGTTCGTTTGAGCTGAAAAGTGACTGCCCTTACCTGAAACGAAGTCTTGCTTGTAGGAAGACACAGAGCCTGTGATTTAACTCCTTTTCTGAAGGGAAACACACAGCATAGTTCTCATCCATGGATCACACTCTGCTTTAGAGCGAGAAGCACACTCTTTCTTTCTAGATTCTCTAATACAGCAGGAAATCTGAGTGTGCTCAGAACAAAAGAACGGTGTTTCCTACACATATGGACCTTATGTAGTCCAAATCTGCTTCTGAAACTGATACAAAGCACTGACCATCTTACATCCAATGCTTGTTAGTTAAGATGAGGAACGTGTGAGCCTCGTGAACGGTGTAGTTCGTTTGAGCAGAAAAGTGACTGCCCTTATCTGAATTGAAGTCTTGCTTGTATGAAGACTCAGAGCCTGGGATTTAACTCCATTTCTGAAGTAAAACCCACAGCCGTGTAATCATCCATTGAACAAACTCTGCTTTAGAACAAGAAGCACGCTCTTGCTTTCTAGATTCTCTAAGACAGCAGGAAATGTGAGTGTGCTGAGAACAAAAGAATGGTGTTTCCTACCCTTACGGACATTATATAGTCCAACTCTGCATCTGAAACTGATACAAAACACTGGTCCTCTAAAATCCAATGCTTGTCTTTTAGGTGAGAAACGTGTGAGCTTCAAGAATGATGTAGTTCGTTTGAGCTGAAAAGTGACTGCCCTTACCTGAAAGGAAGTCTTGCCTGTAGGAAGACACAGAGTCTGGGATTTAACTCGATTTCTGAACGGAAACTTACAGCAGAGGTCTCATCCATGGTTCACACTCTGCTTTAGAGCGAGAAGCACGCTCTTGCTTTCTAAGGTCTCTAAGAAAGCAGGAAACGTGAGTGTGCTGAGAACAAAAGAACAGTGTTTCCTACACATACGGACCATATCTAGTCCAACTCTGCTTCTGAAAGTGATACAAAGCACTGGTCCTCTAACATCCAATGCTTGTCAGTTAAGATGAGAAACGTGTGAGCTTAGTGAATGATGTAGTTCCTTTGAACTGAAAAGTGACTGCACTTACCTGAAACGAAGTCTTGCTTGTAGTAAGACACAGAGCCTGGGATTTAAGTCCATTTCTGAAGGGAAAAACACAGCATAGTTCTCATCCATGGATCACACTCTGCTTTAGAGCGAGAAGCACACTCTTGCTTTGTAGATTCTCTAATACAGCAGGAAATCTGAGTGTGCCCGGAACAAAAGAAGGGTGTTTCCTACACATACGGACCATATCTAGTCCAACTCTGCTTCTGAAAGTGATACAAAGCACTGACCATCTAACATCCAATGCTTGTCAGTTAAGATGAGAAACGTGTGAGCTTCATGAAGGATGTAGTTCGTTTGAGCAGAAAAGTGACTGTCCTTACCTGAAACGAAGTCTTGCCTGTAGGAAGACTCAGAGCATGGGATTTAACTCCATTTCTGAAGTCAAGCACACAGCATAATTCTCATCCATGGATCACACTCTGCTTTAGAGCAAGAAGCACACTCTTGCTTTCTAGATTCTCTAAGACAGCAGGAAATCTGAATGTGCCCAGAACAAAAGAACGGTGTTTCCTAAACATACGGACTATATGTAGTCCAAATCTTCTTCTGAAAATGATAGAATGCACTGGTCCTCTAACATCCAATGCTTGTCAGTTAAGATGAGAAACGTGTGAGCTTCGTGAACGATGTAGTTCGTTTGAGCAGAAAAGTGACTGCCCTTACCTGAATTGAAGTCTTGCTTGTAGGAAGATTCAGAGCCTGGGATTTAACTCCATTTCTGAAGTAAAACACACAGCAGTGTAATCATCCATTGATCACACTCTGCTTTAGAACAAGAAGCATGCCCTTGCTTTCTAGAGTCTCTAAGACAGCAGGAAATGTGAGTGTGCTGAGAACAAACGAACGGTGTTTCCTACAATTACAGACATTATATAGTCCAACTCTGCATCTGAAACTGATACAAAGCACTGGTCCTCTAAAATCCAATGCTTGTCTGTTAAGATGAGAAACGTGTGAGCTCCATGAACGATGTAGTTCGTTTGAGCAGAAAAGTGACTGCCCTTACCTGAAATGAAGTCTTGCCTGTAGGAACACTCAGAGCATGTGATTTAACTCCATTGCTGAAGTCAAGCACACAGCATAGTTCTCATCCATGGATCACACTCTGCTTTAGAGCAAGAAGCACGCTCTTGCTTTCTAGAGTCTCTAAAACAGCAGGAAATCTGAGTGTGCCCAGAACAAAAGAACGGTGTTTCCTACACATTCTGACTATATATAGTCCAAATCTTCTTCTGAAACTGATACAATGCACTGGTCCTCTAACATCCAATGCTTGTCTGTTAAGATGATAAACGTGTGAGCTCAGTGAAGGATGTAGTTCGTTTGAGCTGGAAAGTGACTGCCCTTACCTGAAACGAAGTATTGCTTCTAGGAAGACAAAGAGCCTGGGATTTAACTCCATTTCTGAAGGGAAACACACAGCATAGTTCTCATCCATGGATCACACTCTGCTTTAGAGCGAGAAGCACGCTCTTTCTTTCTAGAGTCTCTAAGCCAGCAGGATATGTGAGTGTGCTGAGAACAAAAAAATGGTGTTTCCTACACATACGGACCATATCTAGTCCAACTCTGCTTCTGAAAGTGATACAAATCACTGGTCCTCTAACATCCAATGCTTGTCAGTTAAGATGAGAAACTTGTGAGCTTAGTGAATGATGTAGTTCCTTTGAACTGAAAAGTGACTGCCCTTACCTGAAACGAAGTCTTGCTTGTAGGGAGACTCAGAGCCTGAGATTTAACTCCATTTCTAAAGTGAAACACACAGCATAGTTCTCATCCATGGATCACACTCTGCTTTAGAGCGAGAAGCACACTCTTGCTTTATAGAGTCTCTAATGCAGCAGGAAATCTAAGTGTGCCCAGAACAAAAGAACGGTGTTTCCTACACATAAGGACAATATGTAATCCAAATCTTCTTCTGAAACTGATAGAATGCACTGGTCTTCTAACATCCAATGCTTGTCAGTTAAGATGAGAAACGTGTGAGCTTCGTGAAAGATGTAGTTCGTTTGAGCAGAAAAGTGACTGCCCTTACCTGAAACGAAGTCTTGCTTGTAGGAAGACTCAGAGCATGGGATTTAACTCCATTTCTGAAGTGAAACACACAGCAGTGTTCTCATCCAATGATCACACTCTGCTTTAGAACAAGAAGCACGATCGTGCTTTCTAGAGTCTCTAAGACAGCAGGAAACGTGAGTTTGCTGAGAACAAAAGAACGGTGTTTCCTACACATACGGACCATATCTAGTCCAACTCTGCTTCTGAAACTGATACAAAGCACTGGTCCTCTAACATCCAATGCTTGTCTGTTAAGATGAGAAACGTGTGAGCTCCGAGAACGATGTAGTTCGTTTGAGCTGAAAAGTGACTGCCCTTACCTGAAACGAAGTCTTGCTTGTAGGAAGACACAGAGCCTGGGATTTAACTCCTTTTCTGAAGGGAAACACACAGCATAGTTCTCATCCATGGATCACACTCTGCTTTAGAGTGAGAAGCACGCTCTTGCTTTCTAGAGTCTCTAAGACAGCAGGAAACGTGAGTGTGCTGAGAACAAAAGAACGGTGTTTCCTACACATACGGACAATATCTAGTCCAACTCTGCTTCTGAAAGTGATACAAAGCACTGGTCCTCTAACATCCAATGCTTGTCAGTTAAGATGAGAAACGTGTGTGCTTAGTGAATGATGTAGTTCCTTTGAACTGAAAAGTGACTGCCCTTACCTGAAACGAAGTCTTGCTTGTAGTAAGAAACAGAGCCTGGGATTTAAGTCCATTTCTGAATGAAAACACACAACATAGTTCTCATCCATGGATCACACTCTGCTTTAGAGCGAGAAGCACACTCTTTCTTTCTAGATTCTCTAATACAGCAGGAAATCTGAGTGTGCCCAGAACAAAAGAAGGGTGTTTCCTACACATACGGACAATATGTAGTCCAAATCTTATTCTGAAACTGATAGAATGCACTGGTCCTCTAACATCCAGTGCTTGTCAGTTAAGATGAGAAACGTGTGAGCTTTGTGAATGATGTAGTTCCTTTGAACTGAAAAGTGACTGCCCTTACCTGAAACGAAGTCTTGCTTGTAGTAAGACACAGAGCCTGGGATTTAAGTCCATTTCTGAAGGGAAACACACAGCATAGTACTCATCCATGGATCACACTCTGCTTTAGAGCGAGAAGCACACTCTAGCTTTCTAGACTCTCTAATACAGCAGGAAATCTGAGTGTGCCCAGAACAAAAGAACAGTGTTTCCTACACATATGGACCATATGTAGTCCAACTCTTCTTCTGAAACTGATACAAAGCACTGGTCCTCTAACATCCAATGCTTGTCAATTAAGATGAGAAACGTGTGAGCTTCGTGAATGATGTAGTTCATTTGAGCAGAAAAGTGACTGCCCTTACCTGAAACGAAGTCTTGCTTGTAGTAAGACACAGAGCATGGGATTTAAGTCCATTTCTGAAGGGAAACACACAGCATAGTTCTCATCCAGGGATCACACTCTGCTTTAGAGCGAGAAGCACACTCTAGCTTTCTAGAGTCTCTAACACAGCAGGAAATCTGAGTGTGCACAGAACAAAAGAGCGGTGTTTCCTACACATACGGACCATATCTAGTCCAAATCTGCTTCTGAAACTGATACAAAGCACTGACCCTCTAACATCCAATGCTTGTCAGTTAAGATGAGAAACGTGTGAGCTTCGTGAACGATGTAGTTCGTTTGAGCTGAAAAGTGACTGCCCTTACCTGAATTGATATCTTGCTTGTAGGAAGACTCTGAGCCTGGGATTTAACTCCATTTCTGAAGTAAAACACACAGCAGTGTAATCATCCATTGATCACACTCTGCTTTAGAACAAGAAGCACGCTCTTGCTTTCTAGATTCTCTAAGACAGCAGGAAATGTGAGTGTGCTGGGAACAAAAGAACGGTGTTTCCTACCCTTACGGACATTATATAGTCCAACTCTGCATCTGAAACTGATACAAAACACTGGTCCTCTAAAATCCAATGCTTGTCTCTTAAGATGAGAAACGTGTGAGCTTCGTGAATGATGTAGTTCGTTTGAGCTGAAAAGTGACTGCCCTTACCTGAAAGGAAGTCTTGCCTGTAGGAAGACACAGAGTCTGGGATTTAACTCCATTTCTGAACGGAAACATACAGCATAGGTCTCATCCATGGTTCACACTCTGCTTTAGAGCAAGAAGCACGCTCTTGCTTTCTGAAGTCTCTAAGACAGCAGGAAACGTGAGTGTGCTGAGAACAAAAGAACGGTGTTCCTACACATACGGACCATATCTAGTCCAACTCTGCTTCTGAAAGTGATACAAAGCACTGGGCATCTAACATCCAATGCTTGTCAATTAAGATGAGAAACGTGTGAGCTTCGTGAATGATGTAGTTCATTTGAGCAGAAAAGTGACTGCCCTTATCTGAAACGAAGTCTTGCTTGTAGTAAGACACAGAGCATGGGATTTAAGTCCATTTCTGAAGGGAAACACACAGCATAGTTCTCATCCAGGGATCACACTCTGCTTTAGAGCGAGAAGCACACTCTAGCTTTCTAGAGTCTCTAACACAGCAGGAAATCTGAGTGTGCACAGAACAAAAGAGCGGTGTTTCCTACACATACGGACCATATCTAGTCCAAATCTGCTTCTGAAACTGATACAAAGCACTGACCCTCTAACATCCAATGCTTGTCAGTTAAGATGAGAAACGTGTGAGCTTCGTGAACGATGTAGTTCGTTTGAGCTGAAAAGTGACTGCCCTTACCTGAATTGATATCTTGCTTGTAGGAAGACTCAGAGCCTGGGATTTAACTCCATTTCTGAAGTAAAACACACAGCAGTGTAATCATCCATTGATCACACTCTGCTTTAGAACAAGAAGCACGCTCTTGCTTTCTAGAGTCTCTAAGACAGCAGGAAACGTGAGTGTGGTGAGAACAAAAGAACGGTGTTTCCTACACATACGGACTATATGTAGTCCAAATCTTCTTCTGAAACTGATAGAATGCACTGGTCCTCTAACATCCAATGCTTGTCAGTTAAGATGAGACACGTGTGAGCTTCGTGAATGATGTAGTTCGTTTGAGCAGAAAAGTGACTGCCCTTACCTGAAACGAAGTCTTGCTTGTAGTAAGACACAGAGCCTGGGATTTAAGTCCATTTCTGAAGGGAAACACACAGCATAGTTCTCATCCATGGATCACACTCTGCTTTAGAGCGAGAAGCACACTCTTGCTTTGTAGAGTCTCTAATACAGCAGGAAATCTGAGTGTGCTGAGAACAAAAGAACGGTGTTTCCTACAATTACGGACATTGTATAGTCCAACTCTGCATCTGAAACAGATACAAAGCACTGGTCCTCTAAAATCCAATGCTTGTCTGTTAAGATAAGAAACGTGTGAGCTTTGTGTATGATGTAGTTCGTTTGAGCTGAAAAGTGACTCCCTTACCTGAAACGAATTCTTGCCTGTAGGAAGACACAGAGTCTTGGATTTAACTCCATTTCTGAAGGGGAACATACAGCATGGTTCTCATCAATGGATCACACTCTGCTTTAGAGCAAGAAGCACGCTCTTGCTTTCTAGAGTCTCTAAATCAGCAGGAAATCTGAGTGTGCCCAGAAAAAAAGAACGGTGTTTCCTACACATACTGACTATATGTATTCCAAATCTTCTTCTGAAACTGATACAATGCACTGGTCCTCTAACATCCAATGCTTTTCTGTTAAGATGATAAACGTGTGAGCTCAGTGAAGGATGTAGTTCCTTTGAGCTGGAAAGTGACTGCCCTTACCTGAATTGAAGTCTTGCTTGTATGAAACTCAGAGCCTGGGATTTAACTCCATTTCTGAAGTAAAACACACAGCCGTGTAATCATCCACTGATCAAACTCTGCTTTAGAACAAGAAGCACGCTCTTGCTTTCTAGATTCTCTAAGACAGCAGGAAATGTGAGTGTGCTGAGAACAAAAGAACGGTGTTTCCTACCCTTACGGACATTGTATAGTCCAACTCTGCATCTGAAACTGATACAAAACACTGGTCCTCTAAAATCCAATGCTTGTCTGTTAAGATGAGAAACGTGTGAGCTTCGTGAATGATGTAGTTCGTTTGAGCAGAAAAGTGACTGCCCTTACCTGAAAGGAAGTCTTGCCTGTAGGAAGACACAGAGTCTGGGATTTAACTCCATTTCTGCACGGAAACATACAGCATAGGTCTCATCCATTGTTCACACTCTGCTTTATAGCGAGAAGCACGCTCTTGCTTTCTAAAGTCTCTAAGACAGCAGGAAACGTGAGTGTGCTGAGAACAAAAGAATGGTGTTCCTACACATATGGACCATATCTAGTCCAACTCTGCTTCTGAAAGTGATACAAAGCACTGGTCCTCTAACATCCAATGCTTGTCAGTTAAGATGAGAAACGTGTGAGCTTAGTGAATGATGTAGTTCCTTTGAACTGAAAAGTGACTGCCCTTAACTGAAACGAAGTCTTGCTTGTAGTAAGACACAGAGCCTGGGATTTAAGTCCATTTCTGAAGGGAAACACACAGCATAGTTCTCATCCATGGATCACACTCTGCTTTAGAGCGAGAAGCACACTCTTGCTTTCTAGATTCTCTAATACACCAGGAAATCTGAGTGTGCCCAGAACAAAAGAAGGGTGTTTCCTACACATATGGCCCATATGTAGTCCAAATCTTCTTCTGAAACTGATACAATGCACTGGTCCTCTAACATCCAATGCTTGTCTGTTAAGATGAGAAACGTGTGAGCTCAGTGAAGGATGTAGTTCGTTTGAGCTGGAAAGTGACTGCCCTTACCTGAAATGAAGACTTGCTTGTAGGAAGACTCAGAGCCTGAGATTTAACTCCATTTCTGAAGTGAAACACACAGCATAGTTCTAATCCATGGATCACACTCTGCTTTAGAGCGAGAAGCACACTCTTGCTTTATAGATTCTCTAATACAGCAGGAAATCTGAGTGTGCCCAGAACAAAAGAACGGTGTTTACTACACATAAGGACAATATGTAATCCAAATCTTCTTCTGAAACTGATAGAATGCACTGGTCCTCTAACATCCAATGCTTGTCAGTTAAGATGAGAAACGTGTGAGCTTCGTGAAAGATGTAGTTCGTTTGAGCAGAAAAGTGACTGCCCTTACCTGAAACGAAATCTTGCTTGTAGGAAGACTCAGAGCATGGGATTTAACTCCATTTCTGAGGTGAAACACACAGCAGTGTTCTCATCCAATGATCACACTCTGCTTTAGAACAAGAAGCACGATCGTGCTTTCTAGAGTCTCTAAGCCAGCAGGAAACGTGAGTTTGCTGAGAACAAAAGAACGGTGTTTCCTACACATACGGACCTTATCTAGTCCAACTCTGCTTCTGAAAGTGATACAAACCACTGGTCCTCTAACATCCAATGCTTGTCAGTTAAGATGAGAAACGTGTGAGCTTAGTGAATGATGTAGTTCCTTTGAACTGAAAAGTGACTGCCCTTACCTGGAACGAAGTCTTGCTTGTAGTAAGAAACAGAGCCTGGGATTTAAGTCCATTTCTGAATGGAAACACACAGCATAGTTCTCATCCATAGATCACACTCTGCTTTAGAGCGAGAAGCACACTCTTTCTTTCTAGATTCTCTAATACAGCAGGAAATCTGAGTGTGCCCAGAACAAAAGAAGGGTGTTTCCTACACATATGGACCTTATGTAGTCCAAATCTGCTTCTGAAACTGATACAAAGCACTGACCATCTTACATCCAATGCTTGTGAGTTAAGATGAGAAACGTGTGAGCCTCGTGAACGGTGTAGTTTGTTTGAGCAGAAAAGTGACTGCCCTTACCTGAATTGAAGTCTTGCTTGTAGGAAGACTCAGAGCCTGGGATTTAACTCCATTTCTGAAGTAAAACACACAGCCGTGTAATCATCCATTGATCAAACTCTGCTTTAGAACAAGAAGCACGCTCTTGCTTTCTAGATTCTCTAAGACAGCAGGAAATGTGAGTGTGCTGAGAACAAAAGAACGGTGTTTCCTACCCTTACGGACATTATATAGTCCAACTCTGCATCTGAAACTGATACAAAACACTGGTCCTCTAAAATCCAATGCTTGTCTGTTAAGATGGGAAACGTGTGAGCTTCGTGAATGATGTAGTTCGTTTGAGCTGAAAAGTGACTGCCCTTACCTGAAGGGAAGTCTTGCCTGTAGGAAGACACAGAGTCTGGGATTTAACTCCATTTCTGAACGGAAACATACAGCATAGTTCTCATCCATGGATCACACTCTGCTTTAGAGCAAGAAGCACACTCTTGCTTTCTAGAGTCTCTAAGACAGCAGGAAATCTGAGTGTGCCCAGAACAAAAGAACGGTGTTTCCTACACATACGGACAATATGTAGTCCAAATCTTATTCTGAAACTGATAGAATGCACTGGTCCTCTAACATCCAGTGCTTGTCAGTTAAGATGAGAAACGTGTGAGCTTTGTGAATGATGTAGTTCCTTTGAACTGAAAAGTGACTGCCCTTACCTGAAACGAAGTCTTGCTTGTAGTAAGACACAGAGCCTGGGATTTAAGTCCATTTCTGAAGGGAAACACACAGCATAGTACTCATCCATGGATCACACTCTGCTTTAGAGCGAGAAGCACACTCTAGCTTTCTAGACTCTCTAATACAGCAGGAAATCTGAGTGTGCCCAGAACAAAAGAACAGTGTTTCCTACACATATGGACCATATGTAGTCCAACTCTTCTTCTGAAACTGATACAAAGCACTGGTCCTCTAACATCCAATGCTTGTCAATTAAGATGAGAAACGTGTGAGCTTCGTGAATGATGTAGTTCATTTGAGCAGAAAAGTGACTGCCCTTACCTGAAACGAAGTCTTGCTTGTAGTAAGACACAGAGCATGGGATTTAAGTCCATTTCTGAAGGGAAACACACAGCATAGTTCTCATCCAGGGATCACACTCTGCTTTAGAGCGAGAAGCACACTCTAGCTTTCTAGAGTCTCTAACACAGCAGGAAATCTGAGTGTGCACAGAACAAAAGAGCGGTGTTTCCTACACATACGGACCATATCTAGTCCAAATCTGCTTCTGAAACTGATACAAAGCACTGACCCTCTAACATCCAATGCTTGTCAGTTAAGATGAGAAACGTGTGAGCTTCGTGAACGATGTAGTTCGTTTGAGCTGAAAAGTGACTGCCCTTACCTGAATTGATATCTTGCTTGTAGGAAGACTCAGAGCCTGGGATTTAACTCCATTTCTGAAGTAAAACACACAGCAGTGTAATCATCCATTGATCACACTCTGCTTTAGAACAAGAAGCACGCTCTTGCTTTCTAGATTCTCTAAGACAGCAGGAAATGTGAGTGTGCTGGGAACAAAAGAACGGTGTTTCCTACCCTTACGGACATTATATAGTCCAACTCTGCATCTGAAACTGATACAAAACACTGGTCCTCTAAAATCCAATGCTTGTCTCTTAAGATGAGAAACGTGTGAGCTTCGTGAATGATGTAGTTCGTTTGAGCTGAAAAGTGACTGCCCTTACCTGAAAGGAAGTCTTGCCTGTAGGAAGACACAGAGTCTGGGATTTAACTCCATTTCTGAACGGAAACATACAGCATAGGTCTCATCCATGGTTCACACTCTGCTTTAGAGCGAGAAGCACGCTCTTGCTTTCTGAAGTCTCTAAGACAGCAGGAAACGTGAGTGTGCTGAGAACAAAAGAACGGTGTTCCTACACATACGGACCATATCTAGTCCAACTCTGCTTCTGAAAGTGATACAAAGCACTGGGCATCTAACATCCAATGCTTGTCTGTTAAGATGAGAAACGTGTGAGCTCAGTGAAGGATGTAGTTCGTTTGAGCTGAAAAGTGACTGCCCTTACCTGAAAGGAAGTCTTGCTTGTAAGAACACACAGAGCCTGGGATTTAACTCCATTTCTGAAGGGAAACACACAGCATAGTTCTCATCCATGGATCACACTCTGCTTTAGAGCGAGAAGCACGCTCTTGCTTTCTAAAGTCTCTAAGCCAGCAGGAAATGTGAGTGTGCTGAGAAGATAAGAACGGTGTTTCCTACACATACGGACGATATCTAGTCCAACTCTTCTTCTGAAACTGATACAAAGCAGTGGTCCTCTAACAGCCAATGCTTGTCAATTAAGATGAGAAACGTTTGAGCTTCGTGAACGATGTAGTTCGTTTGAGCAGAAAAGTGACTGCACTTACCTGAAACGAAGTCTTGCCTGTAGGAAGACACAGAGCCTGGGATTTAACTCCATTTCTGAAGGGAAACACACAGCATAGTTCTCATCCATGGATCACACTCTGCTTTAGAGCAAGAAGCACCCTCTTGCTTTCTAGATTCTCTAATACAGCAGGAAATCTGAGTGTGCCCAGAACAAAAGAACGGTGTTTCCTACACATACGGACTATATGTAGTCCAAATCTTCTTCTGAAACTGATACAATGCACTGGTCCTCTAACATCCAATGGTTGTCAGTTAAGATGAGAAACGTGTGAGCTTCGTGAAGGATGTAGTTCCTTTGAGCAGAAAAGTGACAGCCCTTACCAGAAACAAAGTCTTGCTTGTAGGGAGACTCAGAGCATTGGATTTAACTCCATTTCTGAAGGGAAACACACAGCATAGTTCTCATCCATGGATCACACTCTGCTTTAGAGCGAGAAGCAAGCTCTTGCTTTCTAGAGTCTCTAAGACAGTAGGAAACGTGAGTGTGCTGAGAACAAAAGAACGGTGTTTCCTACACATACGGACATTATATAGTCGAACTCTGCTTCTGAAACTGATACAAAGTACTGGTCCTCTAAAATCCAATGCTTGCCTGTTAAGATGAGAAACGTGTGAGCTTCGTGAATGATGCAGTTCGTTTGAGCTGAAAAGTGACTGCCCTTACCTGAAAAGAAGTCTTGCCTGTAGGAAGACACAGGGTCTGGGATTTAACTCCATTTCTGAACGGAAACATACAGCATAGTTCTCATCCATGGATCACACTCTGCTTTAGAGCGAGAAGCACACTCTTGCTTTGTAGAGTCTCTAATACAGCAGGAAATCTGAGTGAGCCCGGAACAAAAGAACGGTGTTTCCTACACATACGGACCATATCTAGTCCAACTCTGCTTCTGAAAGTGATACAAAGCACTGACCATCTAACATCCAATGCTTGTCAGTTAAGATGAGAAACGTGTGAGCTTCATGAATGATGTAGTTCGTTTGAGCAGAAAAGTGACTGCCCTTACCTGAAACGAAGTCTTGCCTGTAGGAAGACTCAGAGCCTGGGATTTAACTCCATTTCTGAAGGGAAACACACTGCATAGTTCTCATCCATGGATCACACTCTGCTTTAGAGCAAGAAGCACGCTCTTGCTTTCTAGAATTTCTAATACAGCAGGAAATCTGAGTGTGCCCAGGACAAAAGAACGGTGTTTCCTACACATATGGACCATATCTAGTCCAACTCTTCTTCTGAAACTGATACAAAGCACTGGTCCTCTAACATCCAATGCTTGTCAATTAAGATGAGAAACGTGTGAGCTTCGTGAATGATGTAGTTCATTTGAGCAGAAAAGTGACTGCCCTTACCTGAAACGAAGTATTGCTTGTAGTAAGACACAGAGCCTGGGATTTAAGTCCATTTCTGAAGGGAAACACACAGCATAGTTCTCATCCATGGATCACAATCTGCTTTAGAGCGAGAAGACTACTCTTCCTTTGTAGAGTCTCTAATACAGCAGGAAATCTGAGTGTGCCCGGAACAAAAGAACGGTGTTTCCTACACATATGGACCATATGTAGTCCAAATCTGCTTCTGAAACTGATACAAAGCAATGACCATCTAACATCCATTGCTTGTCAGTTAAGATGAGAAACGTGTGAGCTTCATGAACGATGTAGTTCGTTTGAGCTGAAAAGTGACTGCCCTTACCTGAAACGAAGTCTTGCCTGTAGGAAGACTCAGAGCCTGGTATTTAACTCCATTTCTGAAGTCAAGCACACAGCATAGTTCTCATCCATGGATCACACTCTGCTTTAGAGCAAGAAGCACACTCTTGCTTTCTAGAGTCTCTAAGACAGCAGGAAATCTGAGTGTGCCCAGAACAAAAGAACGGTGTTTCCTACACATACAGACTATATGTAGTCCAAATCTTCTTCTCAAACTGATAGAATGCACTGGTCCTCTAACATACAGTGCTTGTCAGTTAAGATGAGAAACGTGTGAGCTTTGTGAATGATGTAGTTCCTTTGAACTGAAAAGTGACTGCCCTTACCTGAAACGAAATCTTGCTTGTAGTAAGACACAGAGCCTGGGATTTAAATCCATTTCTGAAGGGAAACACACAGCATAGTACTCATCCATGGATCACACTCTGCTTTAGAGCGAGAAGCACACTCTAGCTTTCTAGACTCTCTAATACAGCAGGAAATCTGAGTGTGCCCAGAACAAAAGAACGGTGTTTCCTACACATGTGGACCATATATAGTCCAAATCTGCTTCTGAAACTGATACAAAGCACTGACCCTCTAACATCCAATGCTTGTCAGTTAAGATGAGAAATGTGTGAGCTTCGTGAACGATGTAGTTAGTTTGAGGAGAAAAGTGACTGCCCTTACCTGAAACGAAGTCTTGCCTGTAGGAAGACACAGAGCCTGGGATTTAACTCCATTTCTGAAGGGAAACACACAGCATAGTTCTCATCCATGGATCACACTCTGCTTTAGAGCAAGAAGCACGCTCTGGTTTCTAGAATCTCGAATACAGCAGGAAATCTGATTGTGCCCAGAACAAAAGAACGGTGTTTCCTACATATACGGACTATATGTAGTCCTAATCTTCTTCTGAAACTGATACAATGCACTGGTCCTCTAATATCCAATGCTTGTCAGTTAAGATGAGAAACGTGTGAGCTTCGTGAACGATATAGTTTCTTTGAGCAGAAAAGTGACTGCCCTTACCTGAAACGAAGTCTTGCTTGTAGGGAGACTCAGAGCCTGGGATTTAACTCCAATTCTGAAGTGAAACACACAGCATTATCTCATCCATTGATCACACTCTGCTTTAGAACAAGAAGCACACTCTTGCTTTCTAGAGTCTCTAAGACAGCAGGAAATCTGAGTGTGCCCAGAACAAAAGAACAGTGTTTCCTACACATATGGACCATATGTAGTCCAACTCTTCTTCTGAAACTGATACAAAGCACTGGTTTTCTAACATCCAATGCTTGTCAATTAAGATGAGAAACGTGTGAGCTTCGTGAATGATGTAGTTCATTTGAGCAGAAAAGTGACTGCCCTTACCTGAAACGAAGTCTTGCTTGTAGTAAGACACAGAGCATGGGATTTAAGTCCATTTCTGAAGGGAAACACACAGCATAGTTCTCATCCAGGGATCACACTCTGCTTTAGAGCGAGAAGCACACTCTAGCTTTCTAGAGTCTCTAACACAGCAGGAAATCTGAGTGTGCACAGAACAAAAGAGCGGTGTTTCCTACACATACGGACCATATCTAGTACAAATCTGCTTCTGAAACTGATACAAAGCACTGACCCTGTAACATAAAATGCTTGTCAGTTAAGATGAGAAACGTGTGAGCTTCGTGAACGATGTAGTTCATTTGAGCTGAAAAGTGACTGCCCTTACCTGAATTGATATCTTGCTTGTAGGAAGACTCAGAGCCTGGGATTTAACTCCATTTCTGAAGTAAAACACACAGCAGTGTAATCATCCATTGATCACACTCTGCTTTAGAACAAGAAGCACGCTCTTGCTTTCTAGAGTCTCTAAGACAGCAGGAAACGTGAGTGTGCTGAGAACAAAAGAACGGTGTTTCCTACACATACGGACATTATATAGTCGAACTCTGCTTCTGAAACTGATACAAAGCACTGGTCCTCTAAAATCCAATGCTTGCCTGTTAAGATGAGAAACGTGTGAGCTTCGTGAACAATGTAGTTCGTTTGAGCTGAAAATTGACTGCCCTTACCTGAAACGAAGTCTTGCTTGTAGGAAGACACAGAGCCTGGGATTTAACTCCATTTCTGAAGGGAAACACACAGCATAGTTCTCATCCATGGATCACACTCTGCTTTAGAGCAAGAAGCACGCTCTTGCTTTCTAGAATTTCTAATACAGCAGGAAATCTGAGTGTGCCCAGAACAAAAGAACGGTGTTTCCTACACATATGGACCATATCTAGTCGAACTCTTCTTCTGAAACTGATACAAAGCACTGGTCCTCTAACATCCAATGCTTGTCAATTAAGATGAGAAACGTGTGAGCTTCGTGAATGATGTAGTTCATTTGAGCAGAAAAGTGACTGCCCTTACCTGAAACGAAGTGTTGCTTGTAGTAAGACACAGAGCCTGGGATTTAAGTCCATTTCTGAAGGGAAACACACAGCATAGTTCTCATCCATGGATCACACTCTGCTTTAGAGCGAGAAGCACACTCTTGCTTTGTAGAGTCTCTAATACAGCAGGAAATCAGAGTGTGCCCGGAACAAAAGAACGGTGTTTCCTACACATATGGACCATATGTAGTCCAAATCTTCTTCTGAAACTGATACAAAGCACTGACCATCTAACATCCAATGCTTGTCAGTTAAGATGAGAAACGTGTGAGCTTCATGAACGATGTAGTTCGTTTGAGCAGAAAAGTGACTGCCCTTACCTGAAACGAATTTTGCCTGTAGGAAGACTCAGAGCCTGGGATTTAACTCCATTTCTGAAGTCAAGAACACAGCATAGTTCTCATCCATGGATCACACTCTGCTTTAGAGCAAGAAGCACACTCATGATTTCTAGAGTCTATAAGAGAGCAGGAAATCTGAGTGTGCCCAGAACAAAAGAACGGTGTTTCCTACACATACGGACTATATGTAGTCAAAATCTTCTTCTGAAACTGATAGAATGCACTGGTCCTCTAACATCCAATGCTTGTCAGTTAAGATGAGAAACGTGTGAGCTTCGTGAACGATGTAGTTCCTTTGAGCAGAAAAGTGACTGCCCTTACCTGAAACGAAGTCTTGCTTGTAGGGAGACTCAGAGCCTGGCATTTAACTCCAATTCTGAAGTGAAACACACAGCATTATCTCATCCATTGATCACACTCTGCTTTAGAGCAAGAAGCACGCTCTTGCTTTCTAGAGTCACTAATACACCATGAAATCTGATTGTGCCCAGAACAGAAGAACGGTGTTTCCTACACATACAGACTATATGTAGTCCTAATCTTCTTCTGAAACTGATACAATGCACTGGTCCTCTAATATCCAATGCTTGTCAGTTAAGATGAGAAACGTGTGAGCTTCGTGAACGATGTAGTTCCTTTGAGCAGAAAAGTGACTGCCCTTACCTGAAACGAAGTCTTGCTTGTAGGGAGACTCAGAGCCTGGGATTTAACTCCAATTCTGAAGTGAAACACACAGCATTATCTCATCCATTGATCACACTCTGCTTTAGAACAAGAAGCACGCTCTTGCTTTCTAGAGTCTCTAAGACAGCAGGAAACGTGAGTGTGCTGAGAACAAAAGAACGGTGTTTCCTACACATACGGACCATATCTAGTCCAACTCTGCTTCTGAAACTGATACAAAGCACTGGTCCTCTAACATCCAATGCTTGTCTGTTAAGATGAGAAATGTGTGAGCTCAGTGAACGATGTAGTTCGTTTGAGCTGAAAAGTGACTGCCCTTACCTGAAACGAAGTCTTGCTTGTAGGAAGACACAGAGCCTGGGATTTAACTCCATTTCTGAAGGGAAACACACAGCATAGTTCTCATCCATGGATCACACTCTTCTTGAGAGCAAGAAGCACGCTCTTGCTTTCTAGAATTTCTAATACAGCAGGAAATCTGAGTGTGCCCAGAACAAAAGAACGGTGTTGCCTACACATATGGACCATATCTAGTCCAACTCTTCTTCTGAAACTGATACAAAGCACTGGTCCTCTAACATCCGATGCTTGTCAATTAAGATGAGAAACGTGTGAGCTTCGTGAATGATGTAGTTCATTTGAGCAGAAAAGTGACTGCCCTTACCTGAAACGAAGTCTTGCTTGTAGTAAGACACAAAGCCTGGGATTTAAGTCCATTTCTGAAGGGAAACACACAGCATAGTTCTCATCCATGGATCACACTCTGCTTTAGAGCAAGAAGCACGCTCTTGCTTTCTAGAGTATCTAATAGAGCAGGAAATCTGATTGTGCCCAGAACAAAAGAACGGTGTTTCCTACACATACAGACTACATGTAGTCCAAATCTCCTTCTGAAACTGATACAATGCACTGGTCCTCTAACATCCAATGCTTGTCAGTTAAGATGAGAAACGTGTGAGCTTCGTGAACGATGTAGTTCCTTTGAGCAGAAAAGTGACTGCCCTTACCTGAAACGAAGTCTTGCTTGTAGGGAGACTCAGAGCCTGGGATTTAACTCCATTTCTGAAGTGAAACACACTGCATTGTCTCATCCATTGATGACACTCTGCTTTAGAACAAGAAGTATGCTCTTGCTTTCTAGAGTCTCTAAGACAGCAGGAAACGTGAGTGTGCTGAGAACAAAAGAACGGTGTTTCCTACACATACGGACAATATCTAGTCCAACTCTGCTTCTGAAACTGATACAAATCACTGGTCCTCTAACATCCAATGCTTGTCTGTTAAGATGAGAAATGTGTGAGCTCAGTGAACGATGTAGTTCGTTTGAGCTGAAAAGTGACTGCCCTTACCTGAAACGAAGTCTTGCCTGTAGGAAGACACAGAGTCTGGGATTTAACTCCATTTCTGAAGGAAAACATACAGCATAGTTCTCATCAATGGATCACACTCTGCTATAGAGCAAGAAGCACGCTCTTGCTTTCTAGAGTCTCTAATAGAGCAGGAAATCTGATTGTGCCCAGAACAATAGAACGGTGTCCGACACATACGGACTACATGTAGTCCAAATCTTCTTCTGAAACTGATACAATGCACTGGTCCTCTAACATCCAATGCTTGTCTGTTAAGATGAGAAATGTGTGAGCTCACTGAACGATGTAGTTCGTTTGAGCTGAAAAGTGACTGCCCTTACCTGAAATGAAGTCTTGCCTGTAGGAAGACACAGAGCCTGGGATTTAACTCCATTTCGGAAGTGAAACACACAGCATTGTCTCATCCATTGATCACACTCTGCTTTAGAACAAGAAGCACGCTATTGCATTCTAGATTCTCTAATACAGCAGGAAATCTGAGTGTGCCCAGAACAAAAGAACGGTGTTTCCTACACATATGGACCATATCTAGTCCAACTCTTCTTCTGAAACTGATACAAAGCACTGGTCCTCTAACATCCAATGCTTGTCAATTAAGATGAGAAACGTGTGAGATTCGTGAATGATGGAGTTCATTTGAGCAGAAAAGTGACTGCCATTACCTGAAACGAAGTCTTGCTTGTAGTAAGACACAGAGCCTGGGATTTAATTCCATTTCTGAAGGGAAACACACAGCATAGTTCTCATCCATGGATCACACTCTGCTTTAGAGCGAGAAGCACACTCTAGCTTTCTAGACTCTCTAATACAGCAGGATATCTGAGTGTGCCCAGAACAAAAGAACGGTGTTTCCTACACATACGGACTATATGTAGTCCTAATCTTCTTCTGAAACTGATACAATGCACTGGTCCTCTAATATCCAATGCTTGTCAGTTAAGATGAGAAATGTGTGAGCTTCATGAACGATGTAGTTAGTTTGAGCAGAAAAGTGACTGCCCTTACCTGAAACGAAGTCTTGCCTGTAGGAAAACACAGAGCCTGGGATTTAACTCCATTTCTGAAGGGAAACACACAGCATAGTTCTCATCCATGGATCACACTCTGCTTTAGAGCAAGAAGCACGCTCTTGCTTTCTAGAGTCTCGAATACAGCAGGAAATCTGATTGTGCCCAGAACAAAAGAACGGTGTTTCCTACACATACGGACTATATGTAGTCCTATTCTTCTTCTGAAACTGATACAATGCACTGGTCCTCTAATATCCAATGATTGTCAGTTAAGATGAGAAACGTGTGAGCTTCGTGTACTATGTAGTTCCTTTGAGCAGAAAAGTGACTGCCCTTACCTGAAACGAAGTCTTGCTTGTAGGGAGACTCAGAGCCTGGGATTTAACTCCAATTCTGAAGTGAAACACACAGCATTATCTCATCCATTGATCACACTCTGCTTTAGAACAAGAAGCACGCTCTTGCTTTCTAGAGTCTCTAAGACAGCAGGAAACGTGAGTGTGCTGAGAACAAAAGAACGGTGTTTCCTACACATACGGACCATATCTAGTCCAACTCTGCTTCTGAAACTGATACAAAGCACTGGTCCTCTAACATCCAATGCTTGTCTGTTAAGATGAGAAATGTGTGAGCTCAGTGAACGATGTAGTTCGTTTGAGCTGAAAAGTGACTGCCCTTACCTGAAACTAAGTCTTGCTTGTAGGAAGACACAGAGCCTGGGATTTAACTCCATTTCTGAAGGGAAACACACAGCATAGTTCTCATCCATGGATCACACTCTGCTTTAGAGCAAGAAGCACGCTCTTGCTTTCTAGAATTTCTAATACAGCAGGAAATCTGAGTGTGCCCAGAACAAAAGAACGGTGTTTCCTACACATATGGACCATATGTAGTCCAAATCTGCTTCTGAAACTGATACAAAGCACTGACCATCTAACATCCAATGCTTGTCAGTTAAGATGAGAAACGTGTGAGCTTCATGAATGATGTAGTTCGTTTGAGCAGAAAAGTGACTGCCCTACCTGAAACGAATTTTGCCTGTAGGAAGACTCAGAGCCTGGGATTTAACTCCATTTCTGAAGTCAAGCACACAGCATAGTTCTCATCCATGGATCACACTCTGCTTTAGAGCAAGAAGCACACTCATGATTTCTAGAGTCTATAAGACAGCAGGAAATCTGAGTGTGCCCAGAACAAAAGAACGGTGTTTCCTACACATACGGACTATATGTAGTCCAAATCTTCTTCTGAAACTGATAGAATGCACTGGTCCTCTAACATCCAGTGCTTGTCAGTTAAGATGAGAAACGTGTGAGCTTTGTGAATGATGTAGTTCCTTTGAACTGAAAAGTGACTGCCCTTACCTGAAACGAAGTCTTGCTTGTAGTAAGACACAGAGCCTGGGATTTAAGTCCATTTCTGAAGGGAAACACACAGCATAGTTCTCATCCATGGATCACACTCTGCTTTAGAGCAAGAAGCACGCTCTTGCTTTCTAGAGTCACTAATACACCAGGATTCTGATTGTGCCCAGAACAAAAGAACGGTGTTTCCTACACATACGGACTATATGTTGTCCTAATCTTCTTCTGAAACTGATACAAAGCACTGGTCCTCTAATATCCAATGCTTGTCAGTTAAGATGAGAAACGTGTGAGCTTCGTGAACGATGTAGATCCTTTGAGCAGAAAAGTGACTGCCCTTTCCTGAAACGAAGTCTTGCTTGTAGGGAGACTCAGAGCCTGGGATTTAACTCCAATTCTGAAGTGAAACACACAGCATTATCTCATCCATTGATCACACTCTGCTTTAGAACAAGAAGCACGCTCTTGCTTTCTAGAGTCTCTAAGACAGCAGGAAACGTGAGTGTGCTGAGAACAAAAGAACGGTGTTTCCTACACATACGGACCATATCTAGTCCAACTCTGCTTCTGAAACTGATACAAAGCACTGGTCCTCTAACATCCAATGCTTGTCTGTTAAGATGAGAAATGTGTGAGCTCAGTGAACGATGTAGTTCGTTTGAGCTGAAAAGTGACTGCCCTTACCTGAAACGAAGTCTTGCTTGTAGGAAGATACAGAGCCTGGGATTTAACTCCATTTCTGAAGGGAAACACACAGCATAGTTCTCATCCATGGATCACACTCTGCTTTAGAGCAAGAAGCACGCTCTTGCTTTCTAGAATTTCTAATACAGCAGGAAATCTGAGTGTGCCCAGAACAAAAGAACGGTGTTTCCTACACATATGGACCATATCTAGTCCAACTCTTCTTCTGAAACTGATACAAAGCACTGGTCCTCTATCATCCGATGCTTGTCAATTAAGATGAGAAACGTGTGAGCTTCGTGAATGATGTAGTTCATTTGAGCAGAAAAGTGACTGCCCTTACCTGAAACGAAGTCTTGCTTGTAGTAAGACACAAATCCTGGGATTTAAATCCATTTCTGAAGTCAAGCACACAGCATAGTTCTCATCCATGGATCACACTCTGCTTTAGAGCAAGAAGCACACTCATGATTTCTAGAGTCTATAAGACAGCAGGAAATCTGTGTGTGCCCAGAACAAAAGAACGGTGTTTCCTACACATACGGACTATATGTAGTCCAAATCTTCTTCTGAAACTGATAGAATGCACTGGTCCTCTAACATCCAGTGCTTGTCAGTTAAGATGAGAAACGTGTGAGCTTTGTGAATGATGTAGTTCCTTTGAACTGAAAAGTGACTGCCCTTACCTGAAACGAAGTCTTGCTTGTAGTAAGACACAGAGCCTGGGATTTAAGTCCATTTCTGAAGGGAAACACACAGCATAGTTCTCATCCATGGATCACACTCTGCTTTAGAGCAAGAAGCACACTCTTGCTTTCTAGAGTCACTAATACACCAGGAAATCTGATTGTGCCCAGAACAAAAGAACGGTGTTTCCTACACATACGGACTATATGTAGTCCTAATCTTCTTCTGAAACTGATACAATGCACTGGTCCTCTAATATCCAATGCTTGTCAGTTAAGATGAGAAACGTGTGAGCTTCGTGAACGATGTAGATCCTTTGAGCAGAAAAGTGACTGCCCTTTCCTGAAACGAAGTCTTGCTTGTAGGGAGACTCAGAGCCTGGGATTTAACTCCAATTCTGAAGTGAAACACACAGCATTATCTCATCCATTGATCACACTCTGCTTTAGAACAAGAAGCACGCTCTTGCTTTCTAGAGTCTCTAAGACAGCAGGAAACGTGAGTGTGCTGAGAACAAAAGAACGGTGTTTCCTACACATACGGACCATATCTAGTCCAACTCTGCTTCTGAAACTGATACAAAGCACTGGTCCTCTAACATCCAATGCTTGTCTGTTAAGATGAGAAATGTGTGAGCTCAGTGAACGATGTAGTTCGTTTGAGCTGAAAAGTGACTGCCCTTACCTGAAACGAAGTCTTGCTTGTAGGAAGATACAGAGCCTGGGATTTAACTCCATTTCTGAAGGGAAACACACAGCATAGTTCTCATCCATGGATCACACTCTGCTTTAGAGCAAGAAGCACGCTCTTGCTTTCTAGAATTTCTAATACAGCAGGAAATCTGAGGGTGCACAGAACAAAAGAACGGTGTTTCCTACACATATGGACCATATCTAGTCCAACTCTTCTTCTGAAACTGATACAAAGCACTGGTCCTCTATCATCCGATGCTTGTCAATTAAGATGAGAAACGTGTGAGCTTCGTGAATGATGTAGTTCATTTGAGCAGAAAAGTGACTGCCCTTACCTGAAACGAAGTCTTGCTTGTAGTAAGACACAAAGCCTGGGATTTAAGTCCATTTCTGAAGGGAAACACACAGCATAGTTCTCATCCATGGATCACACTCTGCTTTAGAGCAAGAAGCACGCTCTTGCTTTCTAGAGTATCTAATAGAGCAGGAAATCAGATTGTGCCCAGAACAAAAGAACGGTGTTTCCTACACATACAGACTACATGTAGTCCAAATCTTCTTCTGAAACTGATACAATGCACTGGTCCTCTAACATCCAATGCTTGTCAGTTAAGATGAGAAACGTGTGAGCTTCGTGAACGATGTAGTTCCTTTGAGCAGAAAAGTGACTGCCCTTACCTGAAACAAAGTCTTGCTTGTAGGGAGACTCAGAGCCTGGGATTTAACTCCATTTCTGAAGTGAAACACACTGCATTGTCTCATCCATTGATGACACTCTGCTTTAGAACAGGAAGTATGCTCTTGCTTTCTAGAGTCTCTAAGACAGCAGGAAACATGAGTGTGCTGAGAACAAAAGAACGGTGTTTCCTACACATACGGACAATATCTAGTCCAACTCTGCTTCTGAAACTGATACAAATCACTGGTCCTCTAACATCCAATGCTTGTCTGTTAAGATGAGAAATGTGTGAGCTCAGTGAACGATGTAGTTCGTTTGAGCTGAAAAGTGACTGCCCTTACCTGAAACGAAGTCTTGCCTGTAGGAAGACACAGAGTCTGGGATTTAACTCCATTTCTGAAGGAAAACATACAGCATAGTTCTCATCAATGGATCACACTTTGCTATAGAGCAAGAAGCACGCTCTTGCTTTCTAGAGTCTCTAATAGAGCAGGAAATCTGATTGTGCCCAGAACAATAGAACGGTGTCCGACACATACGGACTACATGTAGTCCAAATCTTCTTCTGAAACTGATACAATGCACTGGTCCTCTAACATCCAATGCTTGTCTGTTAAGATGAGAAATGTGTGAGCTCACTGAACGATGTAGTTCGTTTGAGCTGAAAAGTGACTGCCCTTACCTGAAATGAAGTCTTGCCTGTAGGAAGACACAGAGCCTGGGATTTAACTCCATTTCGGAAGTGAAACACACAGCATTGTCTCATCCATTGATCACACTCTGCTTTAGAACAAGAAGCACGCTATTGCTTTCTAGATTCTCTAAGACAGCAGGAAATCTGAGTGTGCCCAGAACAAAAGAACGGTGTTTCCTACACATATGGACCATATCTAGTCCAACTCTTCTTCTGAAACTGATACAAAGCACTGGTCCTCTAACATCCAATGCTTGTCAATTAAGATGAGAAACGTGTGAGATTCGTGAATGATGGAGTTCATTTGAGCAGAAAAGTGACTGCCATTACCTGACACGAAGTCTTGCTTGTAGTAAGACACAGAGCCTGGGATTTAAGTCCATTTCTGAAGGGAAACACACAGCATAGTTCTCATCCATGGATCACACTCTGCTTTAGAGCGAGAAGCACACTCTAGCTTTCTAGACTCTCTAATACAGCAGGAAATCTGAGTGTGCCCAGAACAAAAGAACGTTGTTTCCTACACATACGGACTATATGTAGTCCTAATCTTCTTCTGAAACTGATACAATGCACTGGTCCTCTAATATCCAATGCTTGTCAGTTAAGATGAGAAATGTGTGAGCTTCGTGAACGATGTAGTTAGTTTGAGCAGAAAAGTGACTGCCCTTACCTGAAACGAAGTCTTGCCTGTAGGAAGACACAGAGCCTGGGATTTAACTCCATTTCTGACGGGAAACACACAGCATAGTTCTCATCCATGGATCACACTCTGCTTTAGAGCAAGAAGCACGCTCTTGCTTTCTAGAGTCTCGAATACAGCAGGAAATCTGATTGTGCCCAGAACAAAAGAACGGTGTTTCCTACACATACGGACTATATGTAGTCCTAATCTTCTTCTGAAACTGATACAATGCACTGGTCCTCTAATATCCAATGCTTGTCAGTTAAGATGAGAAACGTGTGAGCTTCGTGTACTATGTAGTTCCTTTGAGCAGAAAAGTGACTGCCCTTACCTGAAACGAAGTCTTGCTTGTAGGGAGACTCAGAGCCTGGGATTTAACTCCAATTCTGAAGTGAAACACACAGCATTATGTCATCCATTGATCACACTCTGCTTTAGAACAAGAAGCACGCTCTTGCTTTCTAGAGTCTCTAACACAGCAGGAAACGTGAGTGTGCTGAGAACAAAAGAACGGTGTTTCCTACACATACGGACCATATCTAGTCCAACTCTGCTTCTGAAACTGATACAAAGCACTGGTCCTCTAACATCCAATGCTTGTCTGTTAAGATGAGAAATGTGTGAGCTCAGTGAACGATGTAGTTCTTTTGAGCTGAAAAGTGACTGCCCTTACCTGAAACTAAGTCTTGCTTGTAGGAAGACACAGAGCCTGGGATTTAACTCCATTTCTGAAGGGAAACACACAGCATAGTTCTCATCCATGGATCACACTCTGCTTTAGAGCAAGAAGCACGCTCTTGCTTTCTAGAATTTCTAATACAGCAGGAAATCTGAGTGTGCCCAGAACAAAAGAACGGTGTTTCCTACACATATGGACCATATGTAGTCCAAATCTGCTTCTGAAACTGATACAAAGCACTGACCATCTAACATCCAATGCTTGTCAGTTAAGATGAGAAACGTGTGAGCTTCATGAATGATGTAGTTCGTTTGAGCAGAAAAGTGACTGCCCTACCTGAAACGAATTTAGCCTGTAGGAAGACTCAGAGCCTGGGATTTAACTCCATTTCTGAAGTCAAGCACACAGCATAGTTCTCATCCATGGATCACACTCTGCTTTAGAGCAAGAAGCACACTCATGATTTCTAGATTCTATAAGACAGCAGGAAATCTGAGTGTGCCCAGAACAAAAGAACGGTGTTTCCTACACATACGGACTATATGTAGTCCAAATCTTCTTCTGAAACTGATAGAATGCACTGGTCCTCTACCATCCAGTGCTTGTCAGTTAAGATGAGAAACGTGTGAGCTTTGTGAATGATGTAGTTCCTTTGAACTGAAAAGTGACTGCCCTTACCTGAAACGAAGTCTTGCTTGTAGTAAGACACAGAGCCTGGGATTTAAGTCCATTTCTGAAGGGAAACACACAGCATAGTTCTCATCCATGGATCACACTCTGCTTTAGAGCAAGAAGCACGCTCTTGCTTTCTAGAGTCACTAATACACCAGGAAATCTGATTGTGCCCAGAACAAAAGAACGGTGTTTCCTACACATATGGACTATATGTAGTCCTAATCTTCTTCTGAAACTGATACAATGCACTGGTCCTCTAATATCCAATGCTTGTCAGTTAAGATGAGAAACGTGTGAGCTTCGTGAACGATGTAGATCCTTTGAGCAGAAAAGTGACTGCCCTTTCCTGAAACGAAGTCTTGCTTGTAGGGAGACTCAGAGCCTGGGATTTAACTCCAATTCTGAAGTGAAACACACAGCATTATCTCATCCATTGATCACACTCTGCTTTAGAACAAGAAGCACGCTCTTGCTTTCTAGAGTCTCTAAGACAGCAGGAAACGTGAGTGTGCTGAGAACAAAAGAACGGTGTTTCCTACACATACGGACCATATCTAGTCCAACTCTGCTTCTGAAACTGATACAAAGCACTGGTCCTCTAACATCCAATGCTTGTCTGTTAAGATGAGAAATGTGTGAGCTCAGTGAACTATGTAGTTCGTTTGAGCTGAAAAGTGACTGCCCTTACCTGAAACGAAGTCTTGCTTGTAGGAAGACACAGAGCCTGGGATTTAACTCCATTTCTGAAGGGAAACACACAGCATAGTTCTCATCCATGGATCACACTCTGCTTTAGAGCAAGAAGCACGCTCTTGCTTTCTAGAATTTCTAATACAGCAGGAAATCTGAGTGTGCCCAGAACAAAAGAACGGTGTTTCCTACACATATGGACCATATCTAGTCCAACTCTTCTTCTGAAACTGATACAAAGCACTGGTCCTCTAACATCCGATGCTTGTCAATTAAGATGAGAAACGTGTGAGCTTCGTGAATGATGTAGTTCATTTGAGCAGAAAAGTGACTGCCCTTACCTGAAACGAAGTCTTGCTTGTAGTAAGACACAAAGCCTGGGATTTAAGTCCATTTCTGAAGGGAAACACACAGCATAGTTCTCATCCATGGATCACACTCTGCTTTAGAGCAAGAAGCACGCTCTTGCTTTCTAGAGTATCTAATAGAGCAGGAAATCTGATTGTGCCCAGAACAAAAGAACGGTGTTTCCTACACATACAGACTACATGTAGTCCAAATCTCCTTCTGAAACTGATACAATGCACTGGTCCTCTAACATCCAATGCTTGTCTGTTAAGATGAGAAATGTGTGAGCTCACTGAACGATGTAGTTCGTTTGAGCTGAAAAGTGACTGCCCTTACCTGAAATGAAGTCTTGCCTGTAGGAAGACACAGAGCCTGGGATTTAACTCCATTTCGGAAGTGAAACACACAGCATTGTCTCATCCATTGATCACACTCTGCTTTAGAACAAGAAGCACGCTATTGCTTTCTAGTATCTAAGACAACAGGAAATCTGAGTGTGCCCAGAACAAAAGAACGGTGTTTCCTACACATATGGACCATATCTAGTCCAACTCTTCTTCTGAAACTGATACAAAGCACTGGTCCTCTAACATCCAATGCTTGTCAATTAAGATGAGAAACGTGTGAGATTCGTGAATGATGGAGTTCATTTGAGCAGAAAAGTGACTGCCATTACCTGAAACGAAGTCTTGCTTGTAGTAAGACACAGAGCCTGGGATTTAAGTCCATTTCTGAAGGGAAACACACAGCATAGTTCTCATCCATGGATCACACTCTGCTTTAGAGCGAGAAGCACACTCTAGCTTTCTAGACTCTCTAATACAGCAGGAAATCTGAGTGTGCCCAGAACAAAAGAACGGTGTTTCCTACACATACGGACTATATGTAGTCCTAATCTTCTTCTGAAACTGATACAATGCACTGGTCCTCTAATATCCAATGCTTGTCAGTTAAGATGAGAAACGTGTGAGCTTCGTGTACTATGTAGTTCCTTTGAGCAGAAAAGTGACTGCCCTTACCTGAAACGAAGTCTTGCTTGTAGGGAGACTCAGAGCCTGGGATTTAACTCCAATTCTGAAGTGAAACACACAGCATTATCTCATCCATTGATCACACTCTGCTTTAGAACAAGAAGCACGCTCTTGCTTTCTAGAATCTCTAAGACAGCAGGAAACGTGAGTGTGCTGAGAACAAAAGAACGGTGTTTCCTACACATACGGACCATATCTAGTCCAACTCTGCTTCTGAAACTGATACAAAGCACTGGTCCTCTAACATCCAATGCTTGTCTGTTAAGATGAGAAATGTGTGAGCTCAGTGAACGATGTAGTTCGTTTGAGCTGAAAAGTGACTGCCCTTACCTGAAACTAAGTCTTGCTTGTAGGAAGACACAGAGCCTGGGATTTAACTCCATTTCTGAAGGGAAACACACAGCATAGTTCTCATCCATGGATCACACTCTGCTTTAGAGCAAGAAGCACGCTCTTGCTTTCTAGAATTTCTAATACAGCAGGAAATCTGAGTGTGCCCAGAACAAAAGAACGGTGTTTCCTACACATATGGACCATATCTAGTCCAACTCTTCTTCTGAAACTCATAGAATGCACTGGTCCTCTAACATCTAGTGCTTGTCAGTTAAGATGAGAAATGTGTGAGCTTCGTGAACGATGTAATTAGTTTGAGCAGAAAAGTGACTGCCCTTACCTGAAACGAAGTCTTGCCTGTAGGAAGACACAGAGACTGGGATTTAACTCCATTTCTGAAGGGAAACACACAGCATAGTTCTCATCCATGAATCACACTCTGCTTTAGAGCAAGAAGTACGCTCTTGCTTTCTAGAGTATCTAATACAGCAGGAAATCTGAGTGTGCCCGGAACAAAAGAACGGTGTTTCTTATAAATATGGACCATATGTAGTCCAAATCTTCTTCTGAAACTGACACAATGCACTGGTCCTCTAACATCCAATGCTTGTCAGTTAAGATGAGAAATGTGTGAGCTCAGTGAACGATGTAGTTCGTTTGAGCTGAAAAGTGACTGCCCTTACCTGAATTGAAGTCTTGCCTGTAGGAAGACTCAGAGCCTGGGATTTAACTCCATTTCTGAAATCAAGCACACAGCGTAGTTCTCATCTATGGATCACACTCTGCTTTAGAGCAAGAAGCACACTCTTGCTTTCTAGAGTCTCTAAGACAGCAGGAAATCTGAGTGTGCCCAGAACAAAAGAACGGTGTTTCCTACACATAAGGTCTATATGTAGTCCAAATCTTCTTATGAAACTGATAGAATGCACTGGTCCTCTAACATCCTGTGCTTGTCAGTTAGATGAGAAACGTGTGAGCTTTGTGAATGATGTAGTTCCTTTGAACTGGAAAGTGACTGCCCTTACCTGAAACGAAGTCTTGCCTGTAGGAAGACACAGAGCCTGGGATTTAACTCCATTTCTGAAGTGAAACACACAGCATTGTCTCATCCATTGATCACACTCTGCTTTAGAGCGAGAAGACTACTCTTGCTTTGTAGAGTCTCTAATACAGCAGGAAATCTGAGTGTGCCCGGAACAAAAGAACGGTGTTTCTTATAAATATGGACCATATGTAGTCCAAATCTTCTTCTGAAACTGACACAATGCACTGGTCCTCTAACATCCAATGCTTGTCAGTTAAGATGAGAAACGTGTGAGCATTGTGAACGATGTAGTTAGTTTGAGCAGAAAAGTGACTGCCCTTACCTGAAACGAAGTCTTGCTTGTAGTAAGACACAGAGCTTGGGATTTAATTCCATTTCTGAAGTAAAACACACAGCAGTGTAATCATCCATTGATCACACTCTGCTTTAGAGCGAGAAGCACACTCTTGCTTTCTAGAATTTCTAATACAGCAGGAAATCTGAGTGTGCCCAGAACAAAAGACCGGTGTTTCCTACACATATGGACCATATCTAGTCCAAATCTTCTTCTGAAACTGATACAAAGCACTGGTCCTCTAACATGCAATGCTTGTCAATTAAGATGAGAAACATGTGAGCTTCGTGAATGATGTAGTTCATTTGAGCAGAAAAGTGACTGCCCTTACCTGAAACGAAGTCTTGCTTGTAGTAAGACACAGAGCTTGGGATTTAAGTCCATTTCTGAAGGGAAACACACAGCATAGTTCTCATCCATGGATCACACTCTGCTTTAGAGCGAGAAGCACACTCTTGCTTTGTAGAGTCTCTAATACAGCAGGAAATCTGAGTGTGCCCGGAACAAAAGAACGGTCTTTCCTACACATATGGACTATATGTAGTCCAAATCTGCTTCTGAAACTGATACAAAGCACTGACCATCTAACATCCATTGCTTGTCAGTTAAGATGAGAAACGCGTGAGCTTCATGGACGATGTAGTTCGTTTGAGCAGAAAAGTGACTGCCCTTACCTGAAATGAAGTCTTGCCTGTAGGAAGACTCAGAGCCTGGGATTTAACTGCATTTCTGAAGTCAAGCACACAGAATAGTTCTCATCCATGGATCACACTCTGCTTTAGAGCAAGAAGCACACTCTTGCTTTCTAGAGTCCCTAAGACAGCAGGAAATCTGAGTGTGCCCAGAACAAAAGAACGGTGTTTCCTACACATACGGACTATATGTAGTCCAAATCTTCTTCTGAAACTGCTACAATGCACTGGTCCTCTAACATCCAGTGCTTGTCAGTTAAGATGAGAAAGGTGTGAGCTTTGTGAATGATGTAGTTCCTTTGAACTGAAAAGTGACTGCCCTTACCTGAAACGAAGTCTTGCCTGTAGGAAGACACAGAGCCTGGGATTTAACTATATTTCTGAAGTGAAACACACAACATTGTCTCATCCATTGATCACACTCTGCTTTAGAACAAGAAGCACGCTATTGCTTTCTAGATTCTCTAAGACAGCAGGAAGTCTGAGTGTGCCCAGAACAAAAGAACGGTGTTTCCTACACATACGGACTATATGTAGTCCAAATCTTCTTCTGAAACTGACACAATGCACTGGTCCTCTACCATCCAATGCTTGTCAGTTAAGATGAGAAATGTGTGAGCTTTGTGAACGATGTAGTTAGTTTGAGCAGAAAAGTGACTGCCCTTACCTCAAACGAAGTCTTGCCTGTAGGAAGACTCAGAGCCTGGGATTTAACTCCATTTCTGAAGTCAAGCACACAGCATAGTTCTCATCCATGGATCACACTCTGCTTTAGAGCAATAAGCACACTCTTGCTTTCTAGAGTCTCTAAGACAGCAGGAAATCTGAGTGTGCCCAGAACAAAAGAACGGTGTTCCTACACATACAGACTATATGTAGTCCAAATCTTCTTCTGAAACTGATAGAATGCACTGGTCCTCTAACATCTAGTGCTTGTCAGTTAAGATGAGAAACGTGTGAGCTTTGTGAATGATGTAGTTCCTTTGAACTGAAAAGTGACTGCCCTTACCTGAAACGAAGTCTTGCTAGTAGTAAGACACAGAGCCTGGGATTTAAATCCATTTCTGAAGGGAAACACACAGCATAGTACTCATCCATGGATCACACTCTGCTTTAAAGCGAGAAGCACACTCTAGCTTTCTAGACTCTCTAATACAGCAGGAAATCTGAGTGTGCCCAGAACAAAAGAACGGTGTTTCCTACACATATGGACCATATGTAGTCCAAATCTGCTTCTGAAACTGATACAAAGCACTGAACCTCTAACATCCAATGCTTGTCAGTTAAGATGAGAAATGTGTGAGCTTCGTGAACGATGTAATTAGTTTGAGCAGAAAAGTGACTGCCCTTACCTGAAACGAAGTCTTGCCTGTAGGAAGACACGGAGACTGGGATTTAACTCCATTTCTGAAGGGAAACACACAGCATAGTTCTCATCCATGAATCACACTCTGCTTTAGAGCAATTAGTACGCTCTTGCTTTCTAGAGTATCTAATACAGCAGGAAATCTGATTGTGCCCAGAACAAAAGAACGGTGTTTCCTACACATACGGACCATATCTAGTCCAACTCTGTTTCTGAAACTGATACAATGCACTGGTCCTCTTACATCCAATGCTTGTCAGTTAAGATGAGAAACGTGTGAGGTTCGTGAACGATGTAGTTCCTTTGAGCAGAAAAGTGACTGCCCTTACCTGAAACGAAGTGTTGCCTGTAGGAAGACACAGAGTCTGCGATTTAACTCCATTTCTGAAGGGAAACACACAGAATAGTTCTCATCCATGGATCACACTCTGCTTTAGAGCGAGAAGCACACTCTTGCTTTGTAGAGTCTCTAATACAGCAGGAAATCTGAGTGTGCCCGGAACAAAAGAACGGTCTTTCCTACACATATGGACTATATGTAGTCCAAATCTGCTTCTGAAACTGATACAAAGCACTGACCATCTAACATCCATTGCTTGTCAGTTAAGATGAGAAACGCGTGAGCTTCATGGACGATGTAGTTCGTTTGAGCAGAAAAGTGACTGCCCTTACCTGAAATGAAGTCTTGCCTGTAGGAAGACTCAGAGCCTGGGATTTAACTCCATTTCTGAAGTCAAGCACACAGCATAGTTCTCATCCATGGATCACACTCTGCTTTAGAGCAAGAAGCACACTCTTGCTTTCTAGAGTCTCTAAGACAGCAGGAAATCTGAGTGTGCCCAGAACAAAAGAACGGTGTTTCCTACACATACGGACTATATGTAGTCCAAATCTTCTTCTGAAACTGATAGAATGCACTGGTCCTCTAACATCCAGTGCTTGTCAGTTAAGATGAGAAACGTGTGAGCTTTGTGAATGATGTAGTTCCTTTGAACTGAAAAGTGACTGCCCTTACCTGAAACGAAGTCTTGCTAGTAGTAAGACACAGAGCCTGGGATTTAAATCCATTTCTGAAGGGAAACACACAGCATAGTACTCATCCATGGATCACACTCTGCTTTAGAGCGAGAAGCACACTCTAGCTTTCTAGACTCTCTAATACAGCAGGAAATCTGAGTGTGCCCAGAACAAAAGAACGGTGTTTCCTACACATATGGACCATATGTAGTCCAAATCTGCTTCTGAAACTGATACAAAGCACTGAACCTCTAACATCCAATGCTTGTCAGTTAAGATGAGAAATGTGTGAGCTTCGTGAACGATGTAATTAGTTTGAGCAGAAAAGTGACTGCCCTTACCTGAAACGAAGTCTTGCCTGTAGGAAGACACAGAGACTGGGATTTAACTCCATTTCTAAAGGGAAACACACAGCATAGTTCTCATCCATGAATCACACTCTGCTTTAGAGCAATTAGTACGCTCTTGCTTTCTAGAGTATCTAATACAGCAGGAAATCTGATTGTGCCCAGAACAAAAGAATGGTGTTTCCTACACATACGGACCATATCTAGTCCAACTCTGTTTCTGAAACTGATACAATGCACTGGTCCTCTTACATCCAATGCTTGTCAGTTAGGATGAGAAACGTGTGAGGTTCGTGAACGATGTAGTTCCTTTGAGCAGAAAAGTGACTGCCCTTACCTGAAACGAAGTGTTGCCTGTAGGAAGACACAGAGTCTGCGATTTAACTATATTTCTGAAGTGAAACACACAGCATTGTCTCATCCATTGATCACACTCTGCTTTAGAACAAGAAGCACGCTATTGCTTTCTAGATTCTCTAAGACAGCAGGAAATCTGAGTGTGCCCAGAACAAAAGAACGGTGTTTCCTACACATACGGACTATATGTAGTCCAAATCTTCTTCTGAAACTGACACAATGCACTGGTCCTCTACCATCCAATGCTTGTCAGTTAAGATGAGAAATGTGTGAGCTTTGTGAACGATGTAGTTAGTTTGAGCAGAAAAGTGACTGCCCTTACCTGAATTTAAGTCTTGCTTGTAGGAAGACTCAGAGCCTGGGATTTAACTCCATTTCTGAAGTAAAACACACAGCAGTGTAAACATCCATTGATCACACTCTGCTTTAGAGCGAGAAGCACGCTCTTGCTTTCTAGAGTCTCTAAGTCAGCAGGAAATCTGAGTGTGCCCAGAACAAAAGAACGGTGTTTCCTACACATATGGACCATATCTAGTCCAACTCTTCTTCTGAAACTGATACAAAGCACTGGTCCTCTACCATCCAATGCTTGTCAATTAAGATGAGAAACGTGAGAGCTTCGTGAATGATGTAGTTCATTTGAGCAGAAAAGTGACTGCCCTTACCTGAAACGAAGTCTTGCTTGTAGTAAGACACAGAGCCTTGGGATTTAAGTCAATTTCTGAAGTGAAACACACAGCATAGTTCTCATCCATGGATCACACTCTGCTTCAGAGCAAGAAGCACGCTCTTGCTTTCTAGAGTGTCTAATACAGCAGGAAATCTGATTGTGCCCAGAACAAAAGAACGGTGTTTCCTACACATACGGACTATATGTAGTCCAAATCTTCTTCTGAAACTGACACAATGCACTGGTCCTCTAACATCCAATGCTTGTCAGTTAAGATGAGAAATGTGTGAGCTTCGTGAACGATGTAGTTAGTTTGAGCACAAAAGTGACTGCCCTTACCTGAATTTAAGTCTTGCATGTAGGAAGACTCAGAGCCTGGGATTTAACTCCATTTCTGAAGTAAAACACACAGCAGTGTAATCATCCATTGATCACACTCTGCTTTAGAGCGACAAGCACGCTCTTGCTTTCTAGAATTTCTAATACAGCAGGAAATCTGAGTGTGCCCAGAACAAAAGAACGGTGTTTCCTACACATATGGACCATATCTAGTCCAACTCTTCTTCTGAAACTGATACAAAGCACTGGTCCTCTAACATGCAATGCTTGTCAATTAAGATGAGAAACATGTGAGCTTCGTGAATGATGTAGTTCATTTGAGCAGAAAAGTGACTGCCCTTACCTGAAACGAAGTCTTGCTTGTAGTAAGACACAGAGCTTGGGATTTAAGTCCATTTCTGAAGGGAAACACACAGCATAGTTCTCATCCCTGGATCACACTCTGCTTTAGAGCGCGAAGCACACTCTTGCTTTGTAGAGTCTCTAATACAGCAGGAAATCTGAGTGTGCCCGGAACAAAAGAACGGTCTTTCCTACACATATGGACTATATGTAGTCCAAATCTGCTTCTGAAACTGATACAAAGCACTGACCATCTAACATCCATTGCTTGTCAGTTAAGATGAGAAACGCGTGAGCTTCATGGACGATGTAGTTCGTTTGAGCAGAAAAGTGACTGCCCTTACCTGAAATGAAGTCTTGCCTGTAGGAAGACTCAGAGCCTGGGATTTAACTCCATTTCTGAAGGCAAGCACACAGAATAGTTCTCATCCATGGATCACACTCTGCTTTAGAGCAAGAAGCACGCTCTTGCTTTCTAGAGTATCTAATACAGCAGGAAATCTGATTGTGCCCAGAACAAAAGAACGGTGTTTCCTACACATACGGACTATATGTAGTCCAAATCTTCTTCTGAAACTGATAGAATGCACTGGTCCTCTAACATCCAGTGCTTGTCAGTTAAGATGAGAAACGTGTGAGCTTTGTGAATGATGTAGTTCCTTTGAACTGAAAAGTGACTGCCCTTACCTGAAACGAAGTCTTGCTAGTAGTAAGACACAGAGCCTGGGATTTAAATCCATTTCTGAAGGGAAACACACAGCATAGTACTCATCCATGGATCACACTCTGCTTTAGAGCGAGAAGCACACTCTAGCTTTCTAGACTCTCTAATACAGCAGGAAATCTGAGTGTGCCCAGAACAAAAGAACGGTGTTTCCTACACATATGGACCATATGTAGTCCAAATCTGCTTCTGAAACTGATACAAAGCACTGAACCTCTAACATCCAATGCTTGTCAGTTAAGATGAGAAATGTGTGAGCTTCGTGAACGATGTAATTAGTTTGAGCAGAAAAGTGACTGCCCTTACCTGAAACGAAGTCTTGCCTGTAGGAAGACACAGAGACTGGGATTTAACTCCATTTCTGAAGGGAAACACACAGCATAGTTCTCATCCATGAATCACACTCTGCTTTAGAGCAATTAGTACGCTCTTGCTTTCTAGAGTATCTAATACAGCAGGAAATCTGATTGTGCCCAGAACAAAAGAATAGTGTTTCCTACACATACGGACCATATCTAGTCCAACTCTGTTTCTGAAACTGATACAATGCACTGGTCCTCTTACATCCAATGCTTGTCAGTTAGGATGAGAAACGTGTGAGGTTCGTGAACGATGTAGTTCCTTTGAGCAGAAAAGTGACTGCCCTTACCTGAAACGAAGTGTTGCCTGTAGGAAGACACAGAGTCTGCGATTTAACTCCATTTCTGAAGGGAAACACACAGAATAGTTCTCATCCATGGATCACACTCTGCTTTAGAGCGAGAAGCACACTCTTGTTTTGTAGAGTCTCTAATACAGCAGGAAATCTGAGTGTGCCCGGAACAAAAGAACGGTCTTTCCTACACATATGGACTATATGTAGTCCAAACCTGCTTCTGAAACTGATACAAAGCACTGACCATCTAACATCCATTGCTTGTCAGTTAAGATGAGAAACGCGTGAGCTTCATGGACGATGTAGTTCGTTTGAGCAGAAAAGTGACTGCCCTTACCTGAAATGAAGTCTTGCCTGTAGGAAGACTCAGAGCCTGGGATTTAACTCCATTTCTGAAGTCAAGCACACAGCATAGTTCTCATCCATGGATCACACTCTGCTTTAGAGCAAGAAGCACACTCTTGCTTTCTAGAGTCTCTAAGACAGCAGGAAATCTGAGTGTGCCCAGAACAAAAGAACGGTGTTTCCTACACATACGGACTATATGTAGTCCAAATCTTCTTCTGAAACTGACACAATGCACTGGTCCTCTACCATCCAATGCTTGTCAGTTAAGATGAGAAATGTGTGAGCTTTGTGAACGATGTAGTTAGTTTGAGCAGAAAAGTGACTGCCCTTACCTCAAACGAAGTCTTGCCTGTAGGAAGACTCAGAGCCTGGGATTTAACTCCATTTCTGAAGTCAAGCACACAGCATAGTTCTCATCCATGGATCACACTCTGCTTTAGAGCAATAAGCACACTCTTGCTTTCTAGAGTCTCTAAGACAGCAGGAAATCTGAGTGTGCCCAGAACAAAAGAACGGTGTTCCTACACATACAGACTATATGTAGTCCAAATCTTCTTCTGAAACTGATAGAATGCACTGGTCCTCTAACATCTAGTGCTTGTCAGTTAAGATGAGAAACGTGTGAGCTTTGTGAATGATGTAGTTCCTTTGAACTGAAAAGTGACTGCCCTTACCTGAAACGAAGTCTTGCTAGTAGTAAGACACAGAGCCTGGGATTTAAATCCATTTCTGAAGGGAAACACACAGCATAGTACTCATCCATGGATCACACTCTGCTTTAAAGCGAGAAGCACACTCTAGCTTTCTAGACTCTCTAATACAGCAGGAAATCTGAGTGTGCCCAGAACAAAAGAACGGTGTTTCCTACACATATGGACCATATGTAGTCCAAATCTGCTTCTGAAACTGATACAAAGCACTGAACCTCTAACATCCAATGCTTGTCTTTTAAGATGAGAAATGTGTGAGCTTCGTGAACGATGTAATTAGTTTGAGCAGAAAAGTGACTGCCCTTACCTGAAACGAAGTCTTGCCTGTAGGAAGACACGGAGACTGGGATTTAACTCCATTTCTGAAGGGAAACACACAGCATAGTTCTCATCCATGAATCACACTCTGCTTTAGAGCAATTAGTACGCTCTTGCTTTCTAGAGTATCTAATACAGCAGGAAATCTGATTGTGCCCAGAACAAAAGAACGGTGTTTCCTACACATACGGACCATATCTAGTCCAACTCTGTTTCTGAAACTGATACAATGCACTGGTCCTCTTACATCCAATGCTTGTCAGTTAAGATGAGAAACGTGTGAGGTTCGTGAACGATGTAGTTCCTTTGAGCAGAAAAGTGACTGCCCTTACCTGAAACGAAGTGTTGCCTGTAGGAAGACACAGAGTCTGCGATTTAACTCCATTTCTGAAGGGAAACACACAGAATAGTTCTCATCCATGGATCACACTCTGCTTTAGAGCGAGAAGCACACTCTTGCTTTGTAGAGTCTCTAATACAGCAGGAAATCTGAGTGTGCCCGGAACAAAAGAACGGTCTTTCCTACACATATGGACTATATGTAGTCCAAATCTGCTTCTGAAACTGATACAAAGCACTGACCATCTAACATCCATTGCTTGTCAGTTAAGATGAGAAACGCGTGAGCTTCATGGACGATGTAGTTCGTTTGAGCAGAAAAGTGACTGCCCTTACCTGAAATGAAGTCTTGCCTGTAGGAAGACTCAGAGCCTGGGATTTAACTCCATTTCTGAAGTCAAGCACACAGCATAGTTCTCATCCATGGATCACACTCTGCTTTAGAGCAAGAAGCACACTCTTGCTTTCTAGAGTCTCTAAGACAGCAGGAAATCTGAGTGTGCCCAGAACAAAAGAACGGTGTTTCCTACACATACGGACTATATGTAGTCCAAATCTTCTTCTGAAACTGATAGAATGCACTGGTCCTCTAACATCCAGTGCTTGTCAGTTAAGATGAGAAACGTGTGAGCTTTGTGAATGATGTAGTTCCTTTGAACTGAAAAGTGACTGCCCTTACCTGAAACGAAGTCTTGCCTGTAGGAAGACACAGAGCCTGGGATTTAACTATATTTCTGAAGTGAAACACACAGCATTGTCTCATCCATTGATCACACTCTGCTTTAGAACAAGAAGCATGCTATTGCTTTCTAGATTCTCTAAGACAGCAGGAAATCTGAGTGTGCCCAGAACAAAAGAACGGTGTTTCCTACACATATGGACTATATGTAGTCCAAATCTTCTTCTGAAACTGACACAATGCACTGGTCCTCTACCATCCAATGCTTGTCAGTTAAGATGAGAAATGTGTGAGCTTTGTGAACGATGTAGTTAGTTTGAGCAGAAAAGTGACTGCCCTTACCTGAATTTAAGTCTTGCTTGTAGGAAGACTCAGAGCCTGGGATTTAACTCCATTTCTGAAGTAAAACACAAAGCAGTGTAAACATCCATTGATCACACTCTGCTTTAGAGCGAGAAGCACGCTCTTGCTTTCTAGAGTCTCTAAGTCAGCAGGAAATCTGAGTGTGCCCAGAACAAAAGAACGGTGTTTCCTACACATATGGACCATATCTAGTCCAACTCTTCTTCTGAAACTCATAGAATGCACTGGTCCTCTAACATCTAGTGCTTGTCAGTTAAGATGAGAAATGTGTGAGCTTCGTGAACGATGTAATTAGTTTGAGCAGAAAAGTGACTGCCCTTACCTGAAACGAAGTCTTGCCTGTAGGAAGACACAGAGACTGGGATTTAACTCCATTTCTGAAGGGAAACACACAGCATAGTTCTCATCCATGAATCACACTCTGCTTTAGAGCAAGAAGTACGCTCTTGCTTTCTAGAGTATCTAATACAGCAGGAAATCTGATTGTGCCCAGAACAAAAGAACGGTGTTTCCTACACATACGGACCATATCTAGTCCAACTCTGTTTCTGAAACTGATACAATGCACTGGTCCTCTAACATCCAATGCTTGTCAGTTAAGATGAGAAACGTGTGAGCTTCGTGAACAATGTAGTTCCTTTGAGCAGAAAAGTGACTGCCCTTACCTGAAACGAAGTGTTGCCTGTAGGAAGACACAGAGTCTGCGATTTAACTCTATTTCTGAAGGGAAACACACAGAATAGTTCTCATCCATGGATCACACTCTGCTTTAGAGCGAGAAGCACACTCTTGCTTTGTAGAGTCTCTAATACAGCAGGAAATCTGAGTGTGCCCGGAACAAAAGAACGGTCTTTCCTACACATATGGACTATATGTAGTCCAAACCTGCTTCTGAAACTGATACAAAGCACTGACCATCTAACATCCATTGCTTGTCAGTTAAGATGAGAAACGCATGAGCTTCATGGACGATGTAGTTCGTTTGAGCAGAAAAGTGACTGCCCTTACCTGAAATGAAGTCTTGCCTGTAGGAAGACTCAGAGCCTGGGATTTAACTCCATTTCTGAAGTCAAGCACACAGCATAGTTCTCATCCATGGATCACACTCTGCTTTAGAGCAAGAAGCACACTCTTGCTTTCTAGAGTCTCTAAGACAGCAGGAAATCTGAGTGTGCCCAGAACAAAAGAACGGTGTTTCCTACACATACGGACTATATGTAGTCCAAATCTTCTTCTGAAACTGATAGAATGCACTGGTCCTAAAACATCCAGTGCTTGTCAGTTAAGATGAGAAACGTGTGAGCTTTGTGAATGATGTAGTTCCTTTGAACTGAAAAGTGACTGCCCTTACCTGAAACGAAGTCTTGCCTGTAGGAAGACACAGAGTCTGGGATTTAACTATATTTCTGAAGTGAAACACACAGCATTGTCTCATCCATTGATCACACTCTGCTTTAGAACAAGAAGCACGCTATTGCTTTCTAGATTCTCTAAGACAGCAGGAAATCTGAGTGTGCCCAGAACAAAAGAACGGTGTTTCCTACACATACGGACTATATGTAGTCCAAATCTTCTTCTGAAACTGACACAATGCACTGGTCCTCTACCATCCAATGCTTGTCAGTTAAGATGAGAAATGTGTGAGCTTTGTGAACGATGTAGTTAGTTTGAGCAGAAAATTGACTGCCCTTACCTGAAACGAAGTCTTGCTTGTAGTAAGACACAGAGCCTTGGGATTTAAGTCAATTTCTGAAGTGAAACACACAGCATAGTTCTCATCCATGGATCACACTCTGCTTCAGAGCAAGAAGCACGCTCTTGCTTTCTAGAGTGTCTAATACAGCAGGAAATCTGATTGTGCCCAGAACAAAAGAACGGTGTTTCCTACACATACGGACTATATGTAGTCCAAATCTTCTTCTGAAACTGACACAATGCACTGGTCCTCTAACATCCAATGCTTGTCAGTTAAGATGAGAAATGTGTGAGCTTCGTGAACGATGTAGTTCGTTTGAGCAGAAAAGTGACTGCCCTTACCTGAATTTAAGTCTTGCATGTAGGAAGACTCAGAGCCTGGGATTTAACTCCATTTCTGAAGTAAAACACACAGCAGTGTAATCATCCATTGATCACACTCTGCTTTAGAGCGACAAGCACGCTCTTGCTTTCTAGAATTTCTAATACAGCAGGAAATCTGAGTGTGCCCAGAACAAAAGAACGGTGTTTCCTACACATATGGACCATATCTAGTCCAACTCTTCTTCTGAAACTGATACAAAGCACTGGTCCTCTAACATGCAATGCTTGTCAATTAAGATGAGAAACATGTGAGCTTCGTGAATGATGTAGTTCATTTGAGCAGAAAAGTGACTGCCCTTACCTGAAACGAAGTCTTGCTTGTAGTAAGACACAGAGCTTGGGATTTAAGTCCATTTCTGAAGGGAAACACACAGCATAGTTCTCATCCCTGGATCACACTCTGCTTTAGAGCGCGAAGCACACTCTTGCTTTGTAGAGTCTCTAATACAGCAGGAAATCTGAGTGTGCCCGGAACAAAAGAACGGTCTTTCCTACACATATGGACTATATGTAGTCCAAATCTGCTTCTGAAACTGATACAAAGCACTGACCATCTAACATCCATTGCTTGTCAGTTAAGATGAGAAACGCGTGAGCTTCATGGACGATGTAGTTCGTTTGAGCAGAAAAGTGACTGCCCTTACCTGAAATGAAGTCTTGGCTGTAGGAAGACTCAGAGCCTGGGATTTAACTCCATTTCTGAAGTCAAGCACACAGAATAGTTCTCATCCATGGATCACACTCTGCTTTAGAGCAAGAAGCACACTCTTGCTTTCTAGAGTCCCTAAGACAGCAGGAAATCTGAGTGTGCCCAGAACAAAAGAACGGTGTTTCCTACACATACGGACTATATGTAGTCCAAATCTTCTTCTGAAACTGATAGAATGCACTGGTCCTCTAACATCCAGTGCTTGTCAGTTAAGATGAGAAACGTGTGAGCTTTGTGAATGATGTAGTTCCTTTGAACTGAAAAGTGACTGCCCTTACCTGAAACGAAGTCTTGCTAGTAGTAAGACACAGAGCCTGGGATTTAAATCCATTTCTGAAGGGAAACACACAGCATAGTACTCATCCATGGATCACACTCTGCTTTAGAGCGAGAAGCACACTCTAGCTTTCTAGACTCTCTAATACAGCAGGAAATCTGAGTGTGCCCAGAACAAAAGAACGGTGTTTCCTACACATATGGACCATATGTAGTCCAAATCTGCTTCTGAAACTGATACAAAGCACTGAACCTCTAACATCCAATGCTTGTCAGTTAAGATGAGAAATGTGTGAGCTTCGTGAACGATGTAATTAGTTTGAGCAGAAAAGTGACTGCCCTTACCTGAAACGAAGTCTTGCCTGTAGGAAGACACAGAGACTGGGATTTAACTCCATTTCTGAAGGGAAACACACAGCATAGTTCTCATCCATGAATCACACTCTGCTTTAGAGCAATTAGTACGCTCTTGCTTTCTAGAGTATCTAATACAGCAGGAAATCTGATTGTGCCCAGAACAAAAGAATGGTGTTTCCTACACATACGGACCATATCTAGTCCAACTCTGTTTCTGAAACTGATACAATGCACTCGTCCTCTTACATCCAATGCTTGTCAGTTAAGATGAGAAACGTGTGAGGTTCGTGAACGATGTAGTTCCTTTGAGCAGAAAAGTGACTGCCCTTACCTGAAACGAAGTGTTGCCTGTAGGAAGACACAGAGTCTGCGATTTAACTCCATTTCTGAAGGGAAACACACAGAATAGTTCTCATCCATGGATCACACTCTGCTTTAGAGCGAGAAGCACACTCTTGCTTTGTAGAGTCTCTAATACAGCAGGAAATCTGAGTGTGCCCGGAACAAAAGAACGGTCTTTCCTACACATATGGACTATATGTAGTCCAAATCTGCTTCTGAAACTGATACAAAGCACTGACCATCTAACATCCATTGCTTGTCAGTTAAGATGAGAAACGCGTGAGCTTCATGGACGATGTAGTTCGTTTGAGCAGAAAAGTGACTGCCCTTACCTGAAATGAAGTCTTGCCTGTAGGAAGACTCAGAGCCTGGGATTTAACTCCATTTCTGAAGTCAAGCACACAGCATAGTTCTCATCCATGGATCACACTCTGCTTTAGAGCAAGAAGCACACTCTTGCTTTCTAGAGTCTCTAAGACAGCAGGAAATCTGAGTGTGCCCAGAACAAAAGAACGGTGTTTCCTACACATACGGACTATATGTAGTCCAAATCTTCTTCTGAAACTGATAGAATGCACTGGTCCTCTAACATCCAGTGCTTGTCAGTTAAGATGAGAAACGTGTGAGCTTTGTGAATGATGTAGTTCCTTTGAACTGAAAAGTGACTGCCCTTACCTGAAACGAAGTCTTGCTAGTAGGAAGACACAGAGCCTGGGATTTAAATCCATTTCTGAAGGGAAACACACAGCATAGTACTCATCCATGGATCACACTCTGCTTTAGAGCGAGAAGCACACTCTAGCTTTCTAGACTCTCTAATACAGCAGGAAATCTGAGTGTGCCCAGAACAAAACAACGGTGTTTCCTACACATATGGACCATATGTAGTCCAAATCTGCTTCTGAAACTGATACAAAGCACTGAACCTCTAACATCCAATGCTTGTCAGTTAAGATGAGAAATGTGTGAGCTTCGAGAACGATGTAATTAGTATGAGCAGAAAAGTGACTGCCCTTACCTGAAACGAAGTCTTGCCTGTAGGAAGACACAGAGACTGGGATTTAACTCCATTTCTGAAGGGAAACACACAGCATAGTTCTCATCCATGAATCACACTCTGCTTTAGAGCAAGAAGTACGCTCTTGCTTTCTAGAGTATCTAATACAGCAGGAAATCTGATTGTGCCCAGAACAAAAGAACGGTGTTTCCTACACATACGGACCATATCTAGTCCAACTCTGTTTCTGAAACTGATACAATGCACTGGTCCTCTAACATCCAATGCTTGTCAGTTAAGATGAGAAACGTGTGAGGTTCGTGAACGATGTAGTTCCTTTGAGCAGAAAAGTGACTGCCCTTACCTGAAACGAAGTGTTGCCTGTAGGAAGACACAGAGTCTGCGATTTAACTCTATTTCTGAAGGGAAACACACAGAATAGTTCTCATCCATGGATCACACTCTGCTTTAGAGCGAGAAGCACACTCTTGTTTTGTAGAGTCTCTAATACAGCAGGAAATCTGAGTGTGCCCGGAACAAAAGAACGGTCTTTCCTACACATATGGACTATATGTAGTCCAAACCTGCTTCTGAAACTGATACAAAGCACTGACCATCTAACATCCATTGCTTGTCAGTTAAGATGAGAAACGCGTGAGCTTCATGGTCGATGTAGTTCGTTTGAGCAGAAAAGTGACTGCCCTTACCTGAAATGAAGTCTTGCCTGTAGGAAGACTCAGAGCCTGGGATTTAACTCCATTTCTGAAGTAAAACACACAGCAGTGTAAACATCCATTGATCACACTCTGCTTTAGAGCGAGAAGCACGCTCTTGCTTTCTAGAGTCTCTAAGTCAGCAGGAAATCTGAGTGTGCCCAGAACAAAAGAACGGTGTTTCCTACACATATGGACCATATCTAGTCCAACTCTTCTTCTGAAACTGATACAAAGCACTGGTCCTCTACCATCCAATGCTTGTCAATTAAGATGAGAAACGTGTGAGCTTCGTGAATGATGTAGTTCATTTGAGCAGAAAAGTGACTGCCCTTACCTGAAACGAAGTCTTGCTTGTAGTAAGACACAGAGCCTGGGATTTAAGTCAATTTCTGAAGTGAAACACACAGCATAGTTCTCATCCATGGATCACACTCTGCTTCAGAGCAAGAAGCACGCTCTTGCTTTCTAGAGTGTCTAATACAGCAGGAAATCTGATTGTGCCCAGAACAAAAGAACGGTGTTTCCTACACATACGGACTATATGTAGTCCAAATCTTCTTCTGAAACTGACACAATGCACTGGTCCTCTAACATCCAATGCTTGTCAGTTAAGATGAGAAATGTGTGAGCTTCGTGAACGATGTAGTTTGTTTGAGCAGAAAAGTGACTGCCCTTACCTGAATTTAAGTCTTGCATGTAGGAAGACTCAGAGCCTGGGATTTAACTCCATTTCTGAAGTAAAACACACAGCAGTGTAATCATCCATTGTTCACACTCTGCTTTAGAGCGACAAGCACGCTCTTGCTTTCTAGAATTTCTAATACAGCAGGAAATCTGAGTGTGCCCAGAACAAAAGAACGGTGTTTCCTACACATATGGACCATATCTAGTCCAACTCTTCTTCTGAAACTGATACAAAGCACTGGTCCTCTAACATCCCATGCTTGTCAATTAAGATGAGAAACGTGTGAGCTTCGTGAATGATGTAGTTCATTTGAGCAGAAAAGTGACTGCCCTTACCTGAAACGAAGTCTTGCTTGTAGTAAGACACAGAGCCTGGGATTTAAGTCCATTTCTGAAGGGAAACACACAGCATAGTTCTCATCCATGGATCACACTCTGCTTTAGAGCGAGAAGACTACACTTGCTTTGTAGAGTCTCTAATACAGCAGGAAATCTGAGTGTGCCCGGAACAAAAGAACGGTGTTTCCTACACATATGGACCATATGTAGTCCAAATCTGCTTCTGAAACTGATACAAAGCACTGACCATCTAACATCCATTGCTTGTCAGTTAAGATGAGAAACGTGTGAGCTTCATGAACGATGTAGTTCGTTTGAGCTGAAAAGTGACTGCCCTTACCTGAAACGAAGTCTTGCCTGTAGGAAGACTCAGAGCCTGGGATTTAACTCCATTTCTGAAGTCAAGCACACAGCATAGTTCTCATCCATGGATCACACTCTTCTTTAGAGCAAGAGGCACACTCTTGCTTTCTAGAGTCTCTAAGAGAGCAGGAAATCTGAGTGTGCCCAGAACAAAAGAACGGTGTTTCCTACACATACAGACTATATGTAGTCCAAATCTTCTTCTGAAACTGATAGAATGCACTGGTCCTCTAACATCCAGTGCTTGTCAGTTAAGATGAGAAACGTGTGAGCTTTGTGAATGATGTAGTTCCTTTGAACTGAAAAGTGACTGCCCTTACCTGAAACGAAGTCTTGCTTGTAGTAAGACACAGAGCCTGGGATTTAAATCCATTTCTGAAGGGAAACACACAGCATAGTACTCATCCATGGATCACACTCTGCTTTAGAGCGAGAAGCACACTCTAGCTTGCTAGACTCTCTAATACAGCAGGAAATCTGAGTGTGCCCAGAACAAAAGAACGGTGTTTCCTACACATATGGACCATACGTAGTCCAAATCTGCTTCTGAAACTGATACAAAGCACTGACCCTCTAACATCCAATGCTTGTCAGTTAAGATGAGAAATGTGTGAGCTTCGTGAACGATGTAGTTAGTTTGAGCAGAAAAGTGACTGCCCTTACCTGAAACGAAGTCTTGCCTGTAGGAAGACACAGAGACTGGGATTTAACTCCATTTCTGAAGGGAAACACACAGCATAGTTCTCATCCATGGATCACACTCTGCATTAGAGCAAGAAGCACACTCTTGCTTTCTAGAGGCTCTAAGACAGCAGGAAATCTGAGTGTGCCCAGAACAAAAGAACGGTGTTTCCTACACATACAGACTATATGTAGTCCAAATCTTCTTCTGAAACTGATAGAAGGCACTGGTCCTCTAACATCCAGTGCTTGTCAGTTAAGATGAGAAACGTGTGAGCTTTGTGAATGATGTAGTTCCTTTGAACTGAAAAGTGACTGCCCTTACCTGAAACGAAGTCTTGCCTGTAGGAAGACACAGAGCCTGGGATTTAACTCCATTTCTGAAGGGAAACACACAGCATAGTTCTCATCCATGGATCACACTCTGCTATAGAGCAAGAAGCACGCTCTTGCTTTCTAGAGTCTCTAATAGAGCAGGAAATCTGATTGTGCCCAGAACAATAGAACGGTGTCCGACACATACAGACTACATGTAGTCCAAATATTCTTCTGAAACTGTTACAATCCACTGGTTCACTAACATCCAATGCTTGTCTGTTAAGATGAGAAATGTGTGAGCTCAGTGAACGATGTAGTTCGTTTGACCTGAAAAGTGACTGCCCTTACCTGAAACGAAGTCTTGCCTGTAGGAAGACACAGAGCCTGGGATTTAACTCCATTTCGGAAGTGAAACACACAGCATTGTCTCATCCATTGATCACACTCTGCTTTATAACAAGAAGCACGCTATTGCTTTCTAGATTATCTAAGACAGCAGGAAATCTGAGTGTGCCCAGAACAAAAGAACTGTGTTTCCTACACATATGGACCATATCTATTCCAACTCTTCTTCTGAAACTGATACAAAGCACTGGTCCTCTACCATCCAATGCTTGTCAATTAAGATGAGAAACGTGTGAGCTTCGTGAATGATGTAGTTCATTTGAGCAGAAAAGTGACTGCCCTTACCTGAAACGAAGTCTTGCTTGTAGTAAGACACAGAGCCTGGGATTTAAGTCAATTTCTGAAGTGAAACACACAGCATAGTTCTCATCCATGGATCACACTCTGCTTCAGAGCAAGAAGCACGCTCTTGCTTTCTAGAGTATCTAATACAGTAGGAAATCTGATTGTGCCCAGAACAAAAGAACAGTGTTTCCTACACATACGGACTATATGTAGTCCAAACCTTCTTCTGAAACTGACACAATGCACTGGTCCTCTAACATCCAATGCTTGTCAGTTAAGATGAGAAATGTGTGAGCTTCGTGAACGATGTAGATAGTTTGAGCAGAAAAGTGACTGCCCTTACCTGAATTTAAGTCTTGCTTGTAGGAAGACTCAGAGCCTGGGATTTAACTCCATTTCTGAAGTAAAACACACAGCAGTGTAATCATCCATTGATCACACTCTGCTTTAGAGCGACAAGCACGCTCTTGCTTTCTAGAATTTCTAATACAGCAGGAAATCTGAGTGTGCCCAGAACAAAAGAACGGTGTTTCCTACACATATGGACCATATCTAGTCCAACTCTTCTTCTGAAACTGATACAAAGCACTGGTCCTCTAACATCCAATGCTTGTCAATTAAGATGAGAAACGTGTGAGCTTCGTGAATGATGTAGTTCATTTGAGCAGAAAAGTGACTGCCCTTACCTGAAACGAAGTCTTGCTTGTAGTAAGACACAGAGCCTGGGATTTAAGTCCATTTCTGAAGGGAAACACACAGCATAGTTCTCATCCATGGATCACACTCTGCTTTAGAGCGAGAAGACTACTCTTGCTTTGTAGAGTCTCTAATACAGCAGGAAATCTGAGTGTGCCCGGAACAAAAGAACGGTGTTTCCTACACATATGGACCATATGTAGTCCAAATCTGCTTCTGAAAGTGATACAAAGCACTGACCATCTAACATCCATTGCTTGTCAGTTAAGATGAGAAACGTGTGAGCTTCATGAACGATGTAGTTCGTTTTTGCTGAAAAGTGACTGCCCTTACCTGAAACAAAGTCTTGCCTGTAGGAAGACTCAGAGCCTGGGATATAACTCCATTTCTGAAGTCAAGCACACAGCATAGTTCTCATCCATGGATCACACTCTTCTTTAGAGCAAGAGGCACACTCTTGCTTTCTAGAGTCTCTAAGAGAGCAGGAAATCTGAGTGTGCCCAGAACAAAAGAACGGTGTTTCCTACACATACAGACTATATGTAGTCCAAATCTTCTTCTGAAACTGATAGAATGCACTGGTCCTCTAACATCCAGTGCTTGTCAGTTAAGATGAGAAACGTGTGAGCTTTGTGAATGATGTAGTTCCTTTGAACTGAAAAGTGACTGCCCTTACCTGAAACGAAGTCTTGCTTGTAGTAAGACACAGAGCCTGGGATTTAAATCCATTTCTGAAGGGAAACACACAGCATAGTACTCATCCATGGACCACACTCTGCTTTAGAGCGAGAATCACACTGTAGCTTTCTAGACTCTCTAATACAGCAGGAAATCTGAGTGTGCCCAGAACAAAAGAACGGTGTTTCCTACACATATGGACCATATGTATTCCAAATCTGCTTCTGAAACTGATACAAAGCACTGACCCTCTAACATCCAATGCTTGTCAGTTAAGATGAGAAATGTGTGAGCTTCGTGAACGATGTAGTTAGTTTGAGCAGAAAAGTGACTGCCCTTACCTAAAACGAAGTCTTGCCTGTAGGAAGACACAGAGACTGGGATTTAACTCCATTTCTGAAGGGAAACACACAGCATAGTTCTCATCCATGGATCACACTCTGCATTAGAGCAAGAAGCACACTCTTGCTTTCTAGAGGCTCTAAGACAGCAGGAAATCTGAGTGTGCCCAGAACAAAAGAACGGTGTTTCCTACACATACAGAGTATATGTAGTCCAAATCTTCTTCTGAAACTGATAGAATGCACTGGTCCTCTAACATCCAGTGCTTGTCAGTTAAGATGAGAAACGTGTGAGCTCAATGAATGATGTAGTTCTTTGAGCTGAAAAGTGACTGCCCTTACCTGAAACGAAGTCTTGCCTGTAGGAAGACACAGAGCCTGGGATTTAACTCCATTTCTGAAGGGAAACACACAGCATTGTCTCATCCATTGATCACACTCTGCTTTAGAACAAGAAGCACGCTATTGCTTTCTAGATTCTCTAAGACAGCAGGAAATCTGAGTGTGCCCAGAACAAAAGAACGGTGTTTCCTACACATATGGACCATATCTAGTCCAACTCTTCTTCTGAAACTGACACAGTTCACTGGTCCTCTAACATCCAATGCTTGTCAGTTAAGATGAGAAATGTGTGAGCTTCGTGAACGATGTAGTTAGTTTGAGCAGAAAAGTGACTGCCCTTACCTGAATTCAAGTCTTGCTTGTAGGAAGACTCAGAGCCTGGGATTTAACTCCATTTCTGAAGTAAAACACACAGCAGTGTAATCATCCATTGATCACACTCTGCTTTAGAGCGACAAGCACGCTCTTGCTTTCTAGAATTTCTAATACAGCAGGAAATCTGAGTGTGCCCAGAACAAAAGAACGGTATTTCCTACACATATGGACCATATCTAGTCCAACTCTTCTTCTGAAACTGATACAAAGCACTGGTCCTCTAACATCCAATGCTTGTCAATTAAGATGAGAAACGTGTGAGCTTCGTGAATGATGTAGTTCATTTGAGCAGAAAAGTGACTGCCCTTACCTGAAATGAAGTCTTGCTTGTAGTAAGACACAGAGCCTGGGATTTAAGTCCATTTCTGAAGGGAAACACACAGCATAGTTCTCATCCATGGATCACACTCTGCTTTAGAGCGAGAAGACTACTCTTGCTTTGTAGAGTCTCTAATACAGCAGGAAATCCGAGTGTGCCCGGAACAAAAGAACGGTGTTTCCTACACATATGGACCATATGTAGTCCAAATCTGCTTCTGAAACTTATACAAAGCACTGACCATCTAACATCCATTGCTTGTCAGTTAAGATGAGAAACGTGTGAGCTTCATGAACGATGTAGTTCGTTTGAGCTGAAAAGAGACTGCCCTTACCTGAAACGAAGTCTTGCCTGTAGGAAGACTCAGAGCCTGGGATTTAACTCCATTTCTGAAGTCAAGCACACAGAATAGTTCTCATCCATGGATCACACTCTGCTTTAGAGCAAGAAGCACACTCTTGCTTTCTAGAGTCTCTAAGACAGCAGGAAATCTGAGTGTGCCCAGAACAAAAGAACGGTGTTTCCTACACATACAGACTATATGTAGTCCAAATCTTCTTCTGAAACTGATAGAATGCACTGGTCCTCTAACATCCAGTGCTTGTCAGTTAAGATGAGAAACGTGTGAGCTTTGTGAATGATGTAGTTCCTTTGAACTGAAAAGTGACTGCCCTTACCTGAAACGAAGTCTTGCTTGTAGTAAGACACAGAGCCTGTGATTTAAATCCATTTCTGAAGGGAAACACACAGCATAGTACTCATCCATGGATCACACTCTGCTTTAGAGCGAGAAGCACACTCTAGCTTTCTAGACTCTCTAATACAGCAGGAAATCTGAGTGTGCCCAGAACAAAAGAACGGTGTTTCCTACACATATGGACCATATGTAGTCCAAATCTGCTTCTGAAACTGATACAAAGCACTGACCCTCTAACATCCAATGCTTGTCAGTTAAGATGAGAAATGTGTGAGCTTCGTGAACGATGTAGTTAGTTTGAGCAGAAAAGTGACTGCCCTTACCTGAAACGAAGTCTTGCCTGTAGGAAATCTCAGAGCCTGGGATTTAACTCCATTTCTGAAGGGAAACACACAGCATAGTTCTCATCCATGGATCACACTCTGCTTTAGAGCAAGAAGCACACTCTTACTTTGTAGAGTCTCTAATACAGCAGAAAATCTGAGTGTGCCCGGAACAAAAGAACGGTGTTTCCTACACATATGGACCATATGTAGTCCAAATCTGCTTCTGAAACTGATACAAAGCACTGATCATCTAACATCCATTGCTTGTCAGTTAAGATGAGAAACGCGTGAGCTTCATGAACGATGTAGTTCGTTTGAGCAGAAAAGTGACTGCCCTTACCTGAAACGAAGTCTTGCCTGTAGGAAGACTCAGAGCCTGGGATTTAACTCCATTTCTGAAGTCAAGCACACAGCATAGTTCTCATCCATGGATCACACTCTGCTTTAGAGCAAGAAGCACACTCTTGCTTTCTAGAGTCTCTAAGACAGCAGGAAATCTGAGTGTGCCCAGAACAAAAGAACGGTGTTTCCTACACATAAGGACTATATGTAGTCCAAATCTTCTTCTGAAACTGATAGAATGCACTGGTCCTCTAACATCCAGTGCTTGTCAGTTAAGATGAGAAACGTGTGAGCTTTGTGAATGATGTAGTTCCTTTGAACTGAAAAGTGACTGCCCTTACCTGAAACGAGGTCTTGCATGTAGGAAGACACAGAGCCTGGGATTTAACTCCAATTCTGAAGTGAAACACACAGCATTGTCTCATCCATTGATCACACTCTGCTTTAGAACAAGAAGTACGCAATTGCTTTCTAGATTCTCTAAGACAGCAGGAATTCTGAGTGTGCCCAGAACAAAAGAACGGTGTTTCCTACACATATGGACCATATCTAGTCCAACTCTTCTTCTGAAACTGATACAAAGCACTGGTCCTCTACCATCCAATGCTTGTCAATTAAGATGAGAAACGTGTGAGCTTCGTGAATGATGTAGTTCATTTGAGCAGAAAAGTGACTGCCCTTACCTGAAACGAAGTCTTACTTGTAGTAAGACACAGAGCCTGGGATTTAAGTCAATTTCTGAAGTGAAACACACAGCATAGTTCTCATCCATGGATCACACTCTGCTTCAGAGCAAGAAGCACGCTCTTGCTTTCTAGAGTATCTAATACAGAGGAAATCTGATTGTGCCCAAAACAAAAGAACGGTGTTTCCTACACATACAGACTATATGTAGTCCAAATCTTCTTCTGAAACTGACACAATGCACTGGTCCTCTAACATCCAATGCTTGTCAGTTAAGATGAGAAATGTGTGAGCTTCGTGAACGATGTAGATAGTTTGAGCAGAAAAGTGACTGCCCTTACCTGAATTTAAGTCTTGCTTGTAGTAAGACTCAGAGCATGGGATTTAACTCCATTTCTGAAGTAAAACACACAGCAGTGTAATCATCCATTGATCACACTCTGCTTTAGAACAAGAAGCACGCAATTGCTTTCTAGATTCTCTAAGACAGCAGGAAATCAGAGTGTGCCCAGAACAAAAGAACGGTGTTTCCTACACATATGGACCATATCTAGTCCAACTCTTCTTCTGAAACTGATACAAAGCACTGACCATCTAACATCCATTGCTTGTCAGTTAAGATGAGAAACGTGTGAGCTTCATGAACGATGTAGTTCGTTTTTGCTGAAAAGTGACTGCCCTTACCTGAAACAAATTCTTGCCTGTAGGAAGACTCAGAGCCTGGGATATAACTCCATTTCTGAAGTCAAGCACACAGCATAGTTCTCATCCATGGATCACACTCTTCTTTAGAGCAAGAGGCACACTCTTGCTTTCTAGAGTCTCTAAGAGAGCAGGAAATCTGAGTGTGCCCAGAACAAAAGAACGGTGTTTCCTACACATACAGACTATATGTAGTCCAAATCTTCTTCTGAAACTGATAGAATGCACTGGTCCTCTAACATCCAGTGCTTGTCAGTTAAGATGAGAAACGTGTGAGCTTTGTGAATGATGTAGTTCCTTTGAACTGAAAAGTGACTGCCCCTACCTGAAACGAAGTCTTGCTTGTAGTAAGACTCAGAGCCTGGGATATAACTCCATTTCTGAAGTCAAGCACACAGCATAGTTCTCATCCATGGATCACACTCTTCTTTAGAGCAAGAGGCACACTCTTGCTTTCTAGAGTCTCTAAGAGAGCAGGAAATCTGAGTGTGCCCAGAACAAAAGAACGGTGTTTCCTACACATACAGACTATATGTAGTCCAAATCTTCTTCTGAAACTGATAGAATGCACTGGTCCTCTAACATCCAGTGCTTGTCAGTTAAGATGAGAAACGTGTGAGCTTTGTGAATGATGTAGTTCCTTTGAACTGAAAAGTGACTGCCCTTACATGAAACGAAGTCTTGCTTGTAGTAAGACACAGAGCCTGGGATTTAAATCCATTTCTGAAGGGAAACACACAGCATAGTACTCATCCATGGATCATACTCTGCTTTAGAGCGAGAAGCACACTGTAGCTTTCTAGACTCTCTAATAGAGCAGGAAATCTGAGTGTGCCCAGAACAAAAGAACGGTGTTTCCTACACATATGGACCATATGTATTCCAAATCTGCTTCTGAAACTGATACAAAGCACTGACCCTCTAACATCCAATGCTTGTCAGTTAAGATGAGAAATGTGTGAGCTTCGTGAACGATGTAGTTAGTTTGAGCAGAAAAGTGACTGCCCTTACCTGAAACGAAGTCTTGCCTGTAGGAAGACACAGAGACTGGGATTTAACTCCATTTCTGAAGGGAAACACACAGCATAGTTCTCATCCATGCATCACACTCTGCATTAGAGCAAGAAGCACACTCTTGCTTTCTAGAGGCTCTAAGACAGCAGGAAATCTGAGTGTGCCCAGAACAAAAGAACGGTGTTTCCTACACATACAGACTATATGTAGTCCAAATCTTCTTCTGAAACTGATAGAATGCACAGGTCCTCTAACATCCAGTGCTTGTCAGTTAAGATGAGAAACGTGTGAGCTCAGTGAATGATGTAGTTCTTTTGAGCTGAAAAGTGACTGCCCTTACCTGAAACGAAGTCTTGCCTGTAGGAAGACACAGAGCCTGGGATTTAACTCCATTTCTGAAGTGAAACACACAGCATTGTCTCATCCATTGATCACACTCTGCTTTAGAACAAGAAGCACGCTATTGCTTTCTAGATTCTCTAAGACAGCAGGAAATCTGAGTGTGCCCAGAACAAAAAACGGTGTTTCCTACACATATGGACCATATCTAGTCCAACTCTTCTTCTGAAACTGATACAAAGCACTGGTCCTCTACCATCCAAGGCTTGTCAATTAAGATGAGAAACGTGTGAGCTTCGTGAATGATGTAGTTCATTTGAGCAGAAAAGTGACTGCCCTTACCTGAAACGAAGTCTTGCCTGTAGTAAGACACAGAGCCTGGGATTTAAGTCCATTTCTGAAGGGAAACACACAGCATAGTTCTCATCCATGGATCACACTCTGCTTTAGAGCGAGAAGCACACTCTTGCTTTGTAGAGTCTCTAATACAGCAGGAAATCTGAGTGTGCCCGGAACATAAGAACGGTGTTTCCTACACATAAGGAGTATATGTAGTCCAAATCTTCTTCTGAAACTGATAGAATGCACTGGTCCTCTAACATCCAGTGCTTGTCAGTTAAGATGAGAAACGTGTGAGCTTTGTGAATGATGTAGTTCCTTTGAACTAAAAAGTGACTGCCCTTACCTGAAACGAGGTCTTGCATGTAGGAAGACACAGAGCCTGGGATTTAACTCCAATTCTGAAGTGAAACACACAGCATTGTCTCATCCATTGATCACACTCTGCTTTAGAACAAGAAGCACGCAATTGCTTTCTAGATTCTCTAAGACAGCAGGAAATCTGAGTGTGCCCAGAACAAAAGAACGGTGTTTCCTACACATATGGACCATATCTAGTCCAACTTTTCTTCTGAAACTGATACAAAGCACTGGTCCTCTACCATCCAATGCTTGTCAATTAAGATGAGAAACGTGTGAGCTTCGTGAATGATGTAGTTCATTTGAGCAGAAAAGTGACTGCCCTTACCTGAAACGAAGTCTTGCTTGTAGTAAGACACAGAGCCTGGGATTTAAGTCAATTTCTGAAGTGAAACACACAGCATAGTTCTCATCCATGGATCACACTCTGCTTCAGAGCAAGAAGCACGCTCTTGCTTTCTAGAGTATCTAATACAGAGGAAATCTGATTGTGCCCAAAACGAAAGAACGGTGTTTCCTACACATACAGACTATATGTAGTCCAAATCTTCTTCTGAAACTGACACAGTTCACTGGTCCTCTAACATCCAATGCTTGTCAGTTAAGATGAGAAATGTGTGAGCTTCGTGAACGATGTAGTTAGTTTGAGCAGAAAAGTGACTGCCCTTACCTGAATTTAAGTCTTGCTTGTAGGAAGACTCAGAGCCTGGGATTTAACTCCATTTCTGAAGTAAAACACACAGCAGTGTAATCATCCATTGATCACACTCTGCTTTAGAGCGACAAGCACGCTCTTGCTTTCTAGAATTTCTAATACAGCAGGAAATCTGAGCGTGCCCAGAACAAAAGAACGGTGTTTCCTACACATATGGACCATATCTAGTCCAACTCTTCTTCTGAAACTGATACAAAGCACTGACCTTCTAACATCCATTGCTTGTCAGTTAAGATGAGAAACGTGTGAGCTTCATGAACGATGTAGTTCGTTTGAGCTGAAAAGAGACTGCCCTTACCTGAAACGAAGTCTTGCCTGTAGGAAGACTCAGAGCCTGGGATTTAACTCCATTTCTGAAGTCAAGCACACAGCATAGTTCTCATCCATGGATCACACTCTGCTTTAGAGCAAGAAGCACACTCTTGCTTTCTAGAGTCTCTAAGACAGCAGGAAATCTGAGTGTGCCCAGAACAAAAGAACGGTGTTTCCTACACATACAGACTATATGTAGTCCAAATCTTCTTCTGAAACTGATAGAATGCACTGGTCCTCTAACATCCAGTGCTTGTCAGTTAAGATGAGAAACGTGTGAGCTTTGTGAATGATGTAGTTCCTTTGAACTGAAAAGTGATTGCCCTTACCTGAAACGAAGTCTTGCTTGTAGTAAGACACAGAGCCTGGGATTTAAATCCATTTCTGAAGGGAAACACACAGCATAGTACTCATCCATGGATCACACTCTGCTTTAGAGCGAGAAGCACACTGTAGCTTTCTAGACTCTCTAATACAGCAGGAAATCTGAGTGTGCCCAGAACAAAAGAACGGTGTTTCCTACACATATGGACCATATGTAGTCCAAATCTGCTTCTGAAACTGATACAAAGCACTGACCCTCTAACATCCAATGCTTGTCAGTTAAGATGAGAAATGTGTGAGCTTCGTGAACGATGTAGTTAGTTTGAGCAGAAAAGTGACTGCCCTTACCTGAAACGAAGTCTTGCCTGTAGGAAATCTCAGAGCCTGGGATTTAACTCCATTTCTGAAGGGAAACACACAGCATAGTTCTCATCCATGGATCACACTCTGCTTTAGAGCAAGAAGCACACTCTTACTTTGTAGAGTCTCTAATACAGCAGAAAATCTGAGTGTGCCCGGAACAAAAGAACGGTGTTTCCTACACATAAGGACTATATGTAGTCCAAATCTTCTTCTGAAACTGATAGAATGCACTGGTCCTCTAACATCCAGTGCTTGTCAGTTTAGATGAGAAACGTGTGAGCTTTGTGAATGATGTAGTTCCTTTGAACTGAAAAGTGACTGCCCTTACCTGAAACGAGGACTTGCATGTAGGAAGACACAGAGCCTGGGATTTAACTCCAATTCTGAAGTGAAACACACAGCATTGTCTCATCCATTGATCACACTCTGCTTTAGAACAAGAAGTACGCAATTGCTTTCTAGATTCTCTAAGACAGCAGGAATTCTGAGTGTGCCCAGAACAAAAGAACGGTGTTTCCTACACATATGGACCATATCTAGTCCAACTCTTCTTCTGAAACTGATACAAAGCACTGGTCCTCTACCATCCAATGCTTGTCAATTAAGATGAGAAACGTGTGAGCTTCGTGAATGATGTAGTTCATTTGAGCAGAAAAGTGACTGCCCTTACCTGAAACGAAGTCTTGCTTGTAGTAAGACACAGAGACTGGGATTTAAGTCCATTTCTGAAGGGAAACACACAGCATAGTTCTCATCCATGGATCACACTCTGCTTTAGAGCGAGAAGCACACTCTTGCTTTGTAGAGTCTCTAATACAGCAGGAAATCTGAGTGTGCCCAGAACAAAAGAACGGTGTTTCCTACACATACGGACTATATGTAGTCCAAATCTTCTTCTGAAACTGACACAATGCCCTGGTCCTCTAACATCCAATGCTTGTCAGTTAAGATGAGAAATGTGTGAGCTTCGTGAACGATGTAGTTAGTTTGAGCAGAAAAGTGACTGCCCTTACCTGAATTTAAGTCTTGCTTGTAGGAAGACTCAGAGCCTGGGATGTAACTCCATTTCTGAAGTAAAACACACAGCAGTGTAAACATCCATTGATCACACTCTGCTTTAGAGCGAGAAGCACGCTCTTGCTTTCTAGAGTCTCTAAGTCAGCAGGAAATCTGAGTGTGCCCAGAACAAAAGAACGGTGTTTCCTACACATACAGACTATATGTAGTCCAAATCTTCTTCTGAAACTGATAGAATGCACTGGTCCTCTAACATCCAGTGCTTGTCAGTTAAGATGAGAAACGTGTGAGCTTTGTGAATGATGTAGTTCCTTTGAACTGAAAAGTGACTGCCCTTACCTGAAAGGAAGTCTTGCTTGTAGTAAGACACAGAGCCTGGGATTTAAATCCATTTCTGAAGGCAAACACACAGCATAGTACTCATCCATGGATCACACTCTGCTTTAGAAGGAGAAGCACACTCTAGCTTTCTAGACTCTCTAATACAGCAGGAAATCTGAGTGTGCCCAGAACAAAAGAACGGTGTTTCCTACACATACGGACAATATCTAGTACAACTCTGCTTCTGAAAATGATACAAAGCACTGGTCCTCTAACATCCAATGCTTGTCTGTTAAGATGAGAAATGTGTGAGCTCAGTGAACGATGTAGTTCGTTTGAGCTGAAAAGTTACTGCCCTTACCTGAAACGAAGTCTTGCCTGTAGGAAGACAAAGAGTCTGGGATTTAACTCCATTTCTGAAGGGAAACATACAGCATAGTTCTCATCAATGGATCACACTTGTTTTAGAGCAAGAAGCACGCTCTTGCTTTCTAGAGTCTCTAATAGAGCAGGAAGTCTGATTGTGCCCAGAACAAAAGAACGGTGTTTCCTTCACATATGGACCATATCTAGTCCAACTCTTCATCTGAAACTGATACAAAGCACTGGTCCTCTAACATGCAATGCTTGTCAATTAAGATGAGAAACGTGTGAGCTTCGTGAATGATGTAGTTCATTTGAGCAGAAAAGTGACTGCCCTTACCTGAAACGAAGTCTTGCTTGTAGTAAGACACAGAGCCTGGGATTTAAGTCCATTTCTGAAGGGAAACACACAGCATAGTACTCATCCATGGATCACACTGCTTTAGAGTGAGAAGCACACTCTTGTTTTGTAGAGTCTCTAATACAGCAGGAAATCTGAGTGTGCCCGGAACATAAGAACGGTGTTTCCTACACATATGGACCATATGTAGTCCAAATCTGCTTCTGAAACTGATACAAAGCACTGACCATCGAACATCCAATGCTTGTCAGTTAAGATGAGAAACGTGTGAGCTTCATGAACGATGTAGTTCGTTTGAGCAGAAAAGTGACTGCCCTTACCTGAAACGAAGTCTTGCCTGTAGGAAATCTCAGAGCCTGGGATTTAACTCCATTTCTGAAGTGAAGCACACAGCATAGTTCTCATCCATGGATCACACTCTGCTTTAGAGCAAAAAGCACACTCTTGCTTTCTATAGTCTCTAAGACAGCAGGAAATCTGAGTGTGCCCAGAACAAAAGAACGGTGATTCCTACACATAAGGACTGTATGTAGTCCAAATCTTCTTCTGAAACTGATAGAATGCACTGGTCCTCTAACATCCAGTGCTTGTCAGTTAAGATGAGAAACGTGTGAGCTTTGTGAATGATGTAGTTCCTTTAAACTGAAAAGTGACTGCCCTTACCTGAAACGAGGTCTTGCCTGTAGGAAGACACAGAGCCTGGGATTTAACTCCAATTCTGAAGTGAAACACACAGCATTATCTCATCCATTGATCACACTCTGCTTTAGAACAAGAAGCACGCTATTGCTTTCTAGATTCTCTAAGACAGCAGGAAATCTGAGTGTGCCCAGAACAAAAGAACGGTGTTTCCTACACATATGGACCATATCTAGTCCAACTCTTCTTCTGAAACTGATACAAAGCACTGGTCCTCTACCATCCAATGCTTGTCAATTAAGATGAGAAACGTGTGAGCTTCGTGAATGATGTAGTTCATTTGAGCAGAAAAGTGACTGCCCTTACCTGAAACGAAGTCTTGCTTGTAGTAAGACACAGAGCCTGGGATTTAAGTCAATTTCTGAAGTGAAACACACAGCATAGTTCTCATCCATGGATCACACTCTGCTTCAGAGCAAGAAGCACGCTCTTGCTTTCTAGAGTATCTAATACAGTAGGAAATCTGATTGTGCCCAGAACAAAAGAACAGTGTTTCCTACACATACGGACTATATGTAGTCCCAATCTTCTTCTGAAACTGACACAATGCACTGGTCCTCTAACATCCAATGCTTGTCAGTTAAGATGAGAAATGTGTGAGCTTCGTGAACGATGTAGATAGTTTGAGCAGAAAAGTGACTGCCCTTACCTGAATTTAAGTCTTGCTTGTAGGAAGACTCAGAGCCTGGGATTTAACTCCATTTCTGAAGTAAAACACACAACAGTGTAATCATCCATTGATCACACTCTGCTTTAGAGCGACAAGCACGCTCTTGCTTTCTAGAATTTCTAATACAGCAGGAAATCTGAGTGTGCCCAGAACAAAAGAACGGTGTTTCCTACACATATGGACCATATCTAGTCCAACTCTTCTTCTGAAACTGATACAAAGCACTGGTCCTCTAACATCCAATGCTTGTCAATTAAGATGAGAAACGTGTGAGCTTCGTGAATGATGTAGTTCATTTGAGCAGAAAAGTGACTGCCCTTACCTGAAACGAAGTCTTGCTTGTAGTAAGACACAGAGCCTGGGATTTAAGTCCATTTCTGAAGGGAAACACACAGCATAGTTCTCATCCATGGATCACACTCTGCTTTAGAGCGAGAAGACTACTCTTGCTTTGTAGAGTCTCTAATACAGCTGGAAATCTGAGTGTGCCCGGAACAAAAGAACGGTGTTTCCTACACATATGGACCATATGTAGTCCAAATCTGCTTCTGAAACTGATACAAAGCACTGACCATCTAACATCCATTGCTTGTCAGTTAAGATGAGAAACGCGTGAGCTTCATGAACGATGTAGTTCGTTTGAGCTGAAAAGTGACTGCCCTTACCTGAAACAAAGTCTTGCCTGTAGGAAGACTCAGAGCCTGGGATTTAACTCCATTTCTGAAGTCAAGCACACAGCATAGTTCTCATCCATGGATCACACTCTTCTTTAGAGCAAGAGGCACACTCTTGCTTTCTAGAGTCTCTAAGAGAGCAGGAAATCTGAGTGTGCCCAGAACAAAAGAACGGTGTTTCCTACACATACAGACTATATGTAGTCCAAATCTTCTTCTGAAACTGATAGAATGCACTGGTCCTCTAACATCCAGTGCTTGTCAGTTAAGATGAGAAACGTGTGAGCTTTGTGAATGATGTAGTTCCTTTGAACTGAAAAGTGACTGCCCTTACCTGAAACGAAGTCTTGCTTGTAGTAAGACACAGAGCCTGGGATTTAAATCCATTTCTGAAGGGAAACACACAGCATAGTACTCATCCATGGATCACACTCTGCTTTAGAGCGAGAAGCACACTCTAGCTTTCTAGACTCTCTAATACAGCAGGAAATCTGAGTGTGCCCAGAACAAAAGAACGGTGTTTCCTACACATATGGACCATATGTAGTCCAAATCTGCTTCTGAAACTGATACAAAGCACTGACCCTCTAACATCCAATGCTTGTCAGTTAAGATGAGAAATGTGTGAGCTTCGTGAACGATGTAGTTAGTTTGAGCAGAAAAGTGACTGCCCTTACCTGAAACGAAGTCTTGCCTCTAGGAAGACACAGAGACTGGGATTTAACTCCATTTCTGAAGGGAAACACACAGCATAGTTCTCATCCATGGATCACACTCTGCATTAGAGCAAGAAGCACACTCTTGCTTTCTAGAGGCTCTAAGACAGCAGGAAATCTGAGTGTGCCCAGAACAAAAGAACGGTGTTTCCTACACATACAGACTATATGTAGTCCAAATCTTCTTCTGAAACTGATAGAATGCACTGGTCCTCTAACATCCAGTGCTTGTCAGTTAAGATGAGAAACGTGTGAGCTCAGTGAACGATGTAGTTCTTTTGAGCTGAAAAGTGACTGCCCTTACCTGAAACGAAGTCTTGCCTGTAGGAAGACACAGAGCCTGGGATTTAACTCCATTTCTGAAGTGAAACACACAGCATTGTCTCATCCATTGATCACACTCTGCTTTAGAACAAGAAGCACGCTATTGCTTTCTAGATTCTCTAAGACAGCAGGAAATCTGAATGTGCCCAAAACAAAAGAACGGTGTTTCCTACACATATGGACCATATCTAGTCCAACTCTTCTTCTGAAACTGATACAAAGCACTGGTCCTCTACCATCCAATGCTTGTCAATTAAGATGAGAAACGTGTGAGCTTCGTGAATGATGTAGTTCATTTGAGCAGAAAAGTGACTGCCCTTACCTGAAACGAAGTCTTGCTTGTAGTAAGACACAGAGCCTGGGATTTAAGTCCATTTCTGAAGGGAAACACACAGCATAGTTCTCATCCATGGATCACACTCTGCTTTAGAGCGAGAAGCACACTCTTGCTTTGTAGAGTCTCTAATACAGCAGGAAATCTGAGTGTGCCCGGAACAAAAGAACGGTGTTTCCTACACATATGGACCATATGTAGTCCAAATCTGCTTCTGAAACTGATACAAAGCACTGACCATCTAACATCCAATGCTTGTCAGTTAAGATGAGAAACGTGTGAGCTTCATGAACGATGTAGTTCGTTTGAGCAGAAAAGTGACTGCCCTTACCTGAAACGAAGTCTTGCCTGTAGGAAATCTCAGAGCCTGGGATTTAACTCCATTTCTGAAGTTAACCACACAGCATAGTTCTCATCCATGGATCACACTCTGCTTTAGAGCAAGAAGCACACTCTTACTTTGTAGAATCTCTAATACAGCAGAAAATCTGAGTGTGCTCGGAACAAAAGAACGGTGTTTCCTACACATATGGACCATATGTAGTCCAAATCTGCTTCTGAAACTGATACAAAGCACTGATCATCTAACATCCATTGCTTGTCAGTTAAGATGAGAAACGCGTGAGCTTCATGAACGATGTAGTTCGTTTGAGCAGAAAAGTGACTGCCCTTACCTGAAACGAAGTCTTGCCTGTAGGAAGACTCAGAGCCTGGGATTTAACTCCATTTCTGAAGTCAAGCACACAGCATAGTTCTCATCCATGGATCACACTCTGCTTTAGAGCAAGAAGCACACTCTTGCTTTCTAGAGTCTCTAAGACAGCAGGAAATCTGAGTGTGCCCAGAACAAAAGAACGGTGTTTCCTACACATAAGGACTATATGTAGTCCAAATCTTCTTCTGAAACTGATAGAATGCACTGGTCCTCTAACATCCAGTGCTTGTCAGTTAAGATGAGAAACGTGTGAGCTTTGTGAATGATGTAGTTCCTTTGAACTAAAAAGTGACTGCCCTTACCTGAAACGAGGTCTTGCATGTAGGAAGACACAGAGCCTGGGATTTAACTCCAATTCTGAAGTGAAACACACAGCATTGTCTTATCCATTGATCACACTCTGCTTTAGAACAAGAAGCACGCAATTGCTTTCTAGATTCTCTAAGACAGCAGGAAATCTGAGTGTGCCCAGAACAAAAGAACGGTGTTTCCTACACATATGGACCATATCTAGTCCAACTCTTCTTCTGAAACTTATACAAAGCACTGGTCCTCTACCATCCAATGCTTGTCAATTAAGATGAGAAACGTGTGAGCTTCGTGAATGATGTAGTTCATTTGAGCAGAAAAGTGACTGCCCTTACCTGAAACGAAGTCTTGCTTGTAGTAAGACACAGAGCCTGGGATTTAAATCCATTTCTGAAGTGAAACACACAGCATAGTTCTCATCCATGGAACACACTCTGCTTCAGAGCAAGAAGCACGCTCTTGCTTTCTAGAGTATCTAATACAGAGGAAATCTGATTGTGCCCAAAACGAAAGAACGGTGTTTCCTACACATACAGACTATATGTAGTCCAAATCTTCTTCTGAAACTGACACAATGCACTGGTCCTCTACCATCCAATGCTTGTCAGTTAAGATGAGAAATGTGTGAGCTTCGTGAACGATGTAGTTAGTTTGAGCAGAAAAGTGACTGCCCTTACCTGAATTTAAGTCTTGGTTGTAGGAAGACTCAGAGCCTGGGATTTAACTCCATTTCTGAAGTAAAACACACAGCAGTGTAATCATCCATTGATCACACTCTGCTTTAGAGCGACAAGCACGCTCTTGCTTTCTAGAATTTCTAATACAGCAGGAAATCTGAGTGTGCCCAGAACAAAAGAACGGTGTTTCCTACACATATGGACAATATCTAGTCCAACTCTTCTTCTGAAACTGATACAAAGCACTGGTCCTCTAACATCCAATGCTTGTCAATTAAGATGAGAAACGTGTGAGCTTCGTGAATGATGTAGTTCATTTGAGCAGAAAAGTGACTGCCCTTACCTGAAACGAAGTCTTGCTTGTAGTAAGACACAGAGCCTGGAATTTAAGTCCATTTCTGAAGGGAAACACACAGCATAGTTCTCATCCATGGATCACACTCTGCTTTAGAGCGAGAAGACTACTCTTGCTTTGTAGAGTCTCTAATACAGCAGGAAATCTGAGTGTGCCCGGAACAAAAGAACGGTGTTTCCTACACATATGGACCATATGTAGTCCAAATCTGCTTCTGAAACTTATACAAAGCACTGACCATCTAACATCCATTGCTTGTCAGTTAAGATGAGAAACGTGTGAGCTTCATGAACGATGTAGTTCGTTTGAGCTGAAAAGAGACTGCCCTTACCTGAAACGAAGTCTTGCCTGTAGGAAGACTCAGAGCCTGGGATTTAACTCCATTTCTGAAGTCAAGCACACAGCATAGTTCTCATCCATGGATCACACTCTGCTTTAGAGCAAGAAGCACACTCTTGCTTTCTAGAGTCTCAAAGACAGCAGGAAATCTGAGTGTGCCCAGAACAAAAGAACGGTGTTTCCTACACATACAGACTATATGTAGTCCAAATCTGCTTCTGAAACTGATAGAATGCACTGGTCCTCTAACATCCAGTGCTTGTCAGTTAAGATGAGAAACGTGTAAGCTTTGTGAATGATGTAGTTCCTTTGAACTGAAAAGTGACTGCCCTTACCTGAAACGAAGTCTTGCTTGTAGTAAGACACAGAGCCTGGGATTTAAATCCATTTCTGAAGGGAAACACACAGCATAGTACTCATCCATGGATCACACTCTGCTTTAGAGCGAGAAGTACACTCTAGCTTTCTAGACTCTCTAATACAGCAGGAAATCTGAGTGTGCCCAGAACAAAAGAACGGTGTTTCCTACACATATGGACCATATGTAGTCCAAATCTGCTTCTGAAACTGATACAAAGCACTGACCCTCTAACATCCAATGCTTGTCAGTTAAGATGAGAAATGTGTGAGCTTCGTGAACGATGTAGTTAGTTTGAGCAGAAAAGTGACTGCCCTTACCTGAAACGAAGTCTTGCCTGTAGGAAATCTCAGAGCCTGGGATTTAACTCCATTTCTGAAGGGAAACACACAGCATAGTTCTCATCCATGGATCACACTCTGCTTTAGAGCAAGAAGCACACTCTTATTTTGTAGAGTCTCTAATACAGCAGAAAATCTGAGTGTGCCCGGAACAAAAGAACGGTGTTTCCTACACATATGGACCATATGTAGTCCAAATCTGCTTCTGAAACTGATACAAAGCACTGATCATCTAACATCCATTGCTTGTCAGTTAAGATGAGAAACGCGTGAGCTTCGTGAACGATGTAGTTCGTTTGAGCAGAAAAGTGACTGCCCTTACCTGAAACGAAGTCTTGCCTGTAGGAAGACTCAGAGCCTGGGATTTAACTCCATTTCTGAAGTCAAGCACACAGCATAGTTCTCATCCATGGATCACACTCTGCTTTAGAGCAAGAAGCACACTCTTGCTTTCTAGAGTCTCTAAGACAGCAGGAAATCTGAGTGTGCCCAGAACAAAAGAACGGTGTTTCCTACACATAAGGACTATATGTAGTCCAAATCTTCTTCTGAAACTGATAGAATGCACTGGTCCTCTAACATCCAGTGCTTGTCAGTTTAGATGAGAAACGTGTGAGCTTTGTGAATGATGTAGTTCCTTTGAACTGAAAAGTGACTGCCCTTACCTGAAACGAGGACTTGCATGTAGGAAGACACAGAGCCTGGGATTTAACTCCAATTCTGAAGTGAAACACACAGCATTGTCTCATCCATTGATCACACTCTGCTTTAGAACAAGAAGTACGCAATTGCTTTCTAGATTCTCTAAGACAGCAGGAATTATGAGTGTGCCCAGAACAAAAGAACGGTGTTTCCTACACATATGGACCATATCTAGTCCAACTCTTCTTCTGAAACTGATACAAAGCACTGGTCCTCTACCATCCAATGCTTGTCAATTAAGATGAGAAATGTGTGAGCTTCGTGAATGATGTAGTTCATTTGAGCAGAAAAGTGACTGCCCTTACCTGAAACGAAGTCTTGCTTGTAGTAAGACACAGAGCCTGGGATTTAAGTCAATTTCTGAAGTGAAACACACAGCATACTTCTCATCCATGGATCACACTCTGCTTCAGAGCAAGAAGCACGCTCTTGCTTTCTAGAGTATCTAATACAGTAGGAAATCTGATTGTGCCCAGAACAAAAGAACAGTGTTTCCTACACATACGGACTATATGTAGTCCAAACCTTCTTCTGAAACTGACACAATGCACTGGTCCTCTAACATCCAATGCTTGTCAGTTAAGATGAGAAATGTGTGAGCTTCGTGAACGATGTAGATAGTTTGAGCAGAAAAGTGACTGCCCTTACCTGAATTTAAGTCTTGCTTGTAGGAAGACTCAGAGCCTGGGATGTAACTCCATTTCTGAAGTAAAACACACAGCAGTGTAATCATCCATTGATCACACTCTGCTTTAGAGCGACAAGCACGCTCTTGCTTTCTAGAATTTCCAATACAGCAGGAAATCTGAGTGTGCCCAGAACAAAAGAACGGTGTTTCCTACACATATGGACCATATCTAGTCCAACTCTTCTTCTGAAACTGATACAAAGCACTGGTCCTCTAACATCCAATGCTTGTCAATTAAGATGAGAAACGTGTGAGCTTCGTGAATGATGTAGTTCATTTGAGCAGAAAAGTGACTGCCCTTACCTGAAACGAAGTCTTGCTTGTAGTAAGACACAGAGACTGGGATTTAAGTCAATTTCTGAAGTGAAACACACAGCATAGTTCTCATCCATGGATCACACTCTGCTTTAGAGCAAGAAGCACACTCTTGCTTTCTAGAGGCTCTAAGACAGCAGGAAATCTGAGTGTGCCCAGAACAAAAGAACGGTGTTTCCTACACATACAGACTATATGTAGTCCAAATCTTCTTCTGAAACTGATAGAATGCACTGGTCCTCTAACATCCAGTGCTTGTCAGTTAAGATGAGAAACGTGTGAGCTTTGTGAATGATGTAGTTCCTTTGAACTGAAAAGTGACTGCCCTTACCTGAAACGAAGTCTTGCTTGTAGTAAGACACAGAGCCTGGGATTTAAATCCATTTCTGAAGGGAAACACACAGCATAGTACTCATCCATGGATCACACTCTGCTTTAGAGCGAGAAGCACACTCTAGCTTTCTAGACTCTCTAATACAGCAGGAAATCTGAGTGTGCCCAGAACAAAAGAACGGTGTTTCCTACACATATGGACCATATGTAGTCCAAATCTGCTTCTGAAACTGATACAAAGCACTGACCCTCTAACATCCAATGCTTGTCAGTTAAGATGAGAAATGTGTGAGCTTCGTGAACGATGTAGTTAGTTTGAGCAGAAAAGTGACTGCCCTTACCTGAAACGAAGTCTTGCCTGTAGGAAGACACAGAGACTGGGATTTAACTCCATTTCTGAAGTCAAGCACACAGCATAGTTCTCATCCATGGATCACACTCTGCTTTAGAGCAAGAAGCACACTCTTGCTTTCTAGAGGCTCTAAGACAGCAGGAAATCTGATTGTGCCCAGAACAATAAAACGGTGTCCGACACATACGGACTACATGTAGTCCAAATCTTCTTCTGAAACTGATACAATCCACTGGTCCACTAACATCCAATGCTTGTCTGTTAAGATGAGAAATGTGTGAGCTCAGTGAACGATGTAGTTCGTTTGAGCTGAAAAGTGAGTGCCCTTACCTGAAACGAAGTCTTGCCTGTAGGAAGACACAGAGCCTGGGATTTAACTCCATTTCGGAAGTGAAACACACAGCATTGTCTCATCCATTGATCACATTCTGCTTTAGAACAAGAAGCACGCTATTGCTTTCTAGATTCTCTAAGACAGCAGGAAATCTGAGTGTGCCCAGAACAAAAGAACGGTGTTTCCTACACATATGGACCATATCTAGTCCAACTCTTCTTCTGAAACTGATACAAAGCACTGGTCCTCTAACATCCAATGCTTGTCAATTAAGATGAGAAACGTGTGAGCTTCGTGAATGATGTAGTTCATTTGAGCAGAAAAGTGACTGCCATTACCTGAAACGAAGTCTTGCTTATAGTAAGACAGAGAGCCTGGGATTTAAGTCCATTTCTGAAGGGAAACACACAGCATAGTTCTCATCCATGGATCACACTCTGCTTTAGAGCAAGAAGCACACTCTTGCTTTGTAGAGTCTCTAATACAGCAGGAAATCTGAGTGTGCCCGGAACAAAAGAACGGTGTTTCCTACACATATGGACCATATGTAGTCCAAATCTGCTTCTGAAACTGATACAAAGCACTGACCATCTAACATCCATTGCTTGTCAGTTAAGATGAGAAACGCGTGAGCTTCATGAACGATGTAGTTCGTTTGAGCAGAAAAGTGACTGCCCTTACCTGAAACGAAGTCTTGCCTGTAGGAAGACACAGAGCCTGGGATTTAACTCCATTTCCGAAGTGAAACACACAGCATTGTCTCATCCATTGATCACATTCTGCTTTAGAACAAGAAGCACGCTATTGCTTTCTAGATTCTCTAAGACAGCAGGAAATCTGAGTGTGCCCAGAACAAAAGAACGGTGTTTCCTACACATATGGACCATATCTAGTCCAACTCTTCTTCTGAAACTGATACAAAGCACTGGTCCTCTACCATCCAATGCTTGTCAATTAAGATGAGAAACGTGTGAGCTTTGTGAATGATGTAGTTCATTTGAGCAGAAAGGTGACTGCCCTTACCTGAAACGTAGTCTTGCTTGTAGTAAGACACAGAGCCTGGGATTTAAGTCCATTTCTGAAGGGAAACACACAGCATAGTACTCATCCATGGATCACACTCTGCTTTAGAGCGAGAAGCACACTCTAGCTTTCTAGACTCTCTAATACAGCAGGAAATCTGAGTGTGCCCAGAACAAAAGAACGGTGTTTCCTACACATATGGACCATATGTAGTCCAAATCTGCTTCTGAAACTGATACAAAGCACTGACCCTCTAACATCCAATGCTTGTCAGTTAAGATGAGAAATGTGTGAGCTTCGTGAACGATGTAGTTCGTTTGAGCAGAAAAGTGACTGCCCTTACCTGAAACGAAGTCTTGCCTGTAGGAAGACACAGAGACTGGGATTTAACTCCATTTCTGAAGGGAAACACACAGCATAGTTCTCATCCATGGATCACACTCTGCTTTAGAGCAAGAAGCACACTCTTGCTTTCTAGAGGCTCTAAGACAGCAGGAAATCTGATTGTGCCCAGAACAATAAAACGGTGTCCGACACATACGGACTACATGTAGTCCAAATCTTCTTCTGAAACTGATACAATCCACTGGTCCACTAACATCCAATGCTTGTCTGTTAAGATGAGAAATGTGTGAGCTCAGTGAACGATGTAGTTCGTTTGAGCTGAAAAGTGAGTGCCCTTACCTGAAACGAAGTCTTGCCTGTAGGAAGTCACAGAGCCTGGGATTTAACTCCATTTCTGAAGTGAAACACACAGCATTGTCTCATCCATTGATCACATTCTGCTTTAGAACAAGAAGCACGCTATTGCTTTCTAGATTCTCTAAGACAACAGGAAATCTGAGTGTGCCCAGAACAAAAGAACGGTGTTTCCTACACATATGGACCATATCTAGTCCAACTCTTCTTCTGAAACTTATACAAAGCACTGGTCCTCTACCATCCAATGCTTGTCAATTAAGATGAGAAACGTGTGAGCTTCGTGAATGATGTAGTTCATTTGAGCAGAAAAGTGACTGCCCTTACCTGAAACGAAGTCTTGCTTGTAGTAAGACACAGAGCCTGGGATTTAAATCCATTTCTGAAGTGAAACACACAGCATAGTTCTCATCCATGGAACACACTCTGCTTCAGAGCAAGAAGCACGCTCTTGCTTTCTAGAGTATCTAATACAGAGGAAATCTGATTGTGCCCAAAACGAAAGAACGGTGTTTCCTACACATACAGACTATATGTAGTCCAAATCTTCTTCTGAAACTGACACAATGCACTGGTCCTCTACCATCCAATGCTTGTCAGTTAAGATGAGAAATGTGTGAGCTTCGTGAACGATGTAGTTAGTTTGAGCAGAAAAGTGACTGCCCTTACCTGAATTTAAGTCTTGCTTGTAGGAAGACTCAGAGCCTGGGATTTAACTCCATTTCTGAAGTAAAACACACAGCAGTGTAATCATCCATTGATCACACTCTGCTTTAGAGCGACAAGCACGCTCTTGCTTTCTAGAATTTCTAATACAGCAGGAAATCTGAGTGTGCCCAGAACAAAAGAACCGTGTTTCCTACACATATGCACCATATCTAGTCCAACTCTTCTTCTGAAACTGATACAAAGCACTGGTCCTCTAACATCCAATGCTTGTCAATTAAGATGAGAAACGTGTGAGCTTCGTGAATGATGTAGTTCATTTGAGCAGAAAAGTGACTGCCATTACCTGAAACGAAGTCTTGCTTATAGTAAGACAGAGAGCCTGGGATTTAAGTCCATTTCTGAAGGGAAACACACAGCATAGTTCTCATCCATGGATCACACTCTGCTTTAGAGCGAGAAGCACACTCTTGCTTTGTAGAGTCTCTAATACAGCAGGAAATCTGAGTGTGCCCGGAACAAAAGAACGGTGTTTCCTACACATATGGACCATATGTAGTCCAAATCTGCTTCTGAAACTGATACAAAGCACTGACCATCTAACATCCATTGCTTGTCAGTTAAGATGAGAAACGCGTGAGCTTCATGAACGATGTAGTTCGTTTGAGCAGAAAAGTGACTGCCCTTACCTGAAACGAAGTCTTGCCTGTAGGAAGACTCAGAGCCTGGGATTTAACTCCATTTCTGAAGTCAAGCACACAGCATAGTTCTCATCCATGGATCACACTCTGCTTTAGAGCAAGAAGCACACTCTTGCTTTCTAGAGTCTCTAAGACAGCAGGAAATCTGAGTGTGCCCAGAACAAAAGAACAGTGTTTCCTACACATAAGGACTATATGTAGTCCAAATCTTCTTCTGAAACTGATAGAATGCACTCACTGGTCCTCTAACATCCAGTGCTTGTCAGTTAAGATGAGAAACGTGTGAGCTTTGTGAATGATGTAGTTCCTTTGAACTGAAAAGTGACTGCCCTTACCTGAAACGAAGTCTTGCTTGTAGTAAGACACAGAGCCTGGGATTTAAATCCATTTCTGAAGGGAAACACACAGCATAGTACTCATCCATGGATCACACTCTGCTTTAGAGCGAGAAGCACACTCTAGCTTTCTAGACTCTCTAATACAGCAGGAAATCTGAGTGTGCCCAGAACAAAAGAACGGTGTTTCCTACACATATGGACCATATGTATTCCAAATCTGCTTCTGAAACTGATACAAAGCACTGACCATCTAACATCCAATGATTGTCAGTTAAGATGAGAAATGTGTGAGCTTCGTGAACGATGTAGTTCGTTTGAGCAGAAAAGTGACTGCCCTTACCTGAAACGAAGTCTTGCCTGTAGGAAGACACAGAGACTGGGATTTAACTACATTTCTGAAGGGAAACACACAGCATAGTTCTCATCCATGGATCACACTCTGCTTTAGAGCAAGAAGCACACTCTTGCTTTCTAGAGGCTCTAAGACAGCAGGAAATCTGATTGTGCCCAGAACAATAAAACGGTGTCCGACACATACGGACTACATGTAGTCCAAATTTTCTTCTGAAACTGATACAATCCACTGGTCCACTAACATCCAATGCTTGTCTGTTAAGATGAGAAATGTGTGAGCTCAGTGAACGATGTAGTTCGTTTGAGCTGAAAAGTGAGTGCCCTTACCTGAAACGAAGTCTTGCCTGTAGGAAGACACAGAGCCTGGGATTTAACTCCATTTCGGAAGTGAAACACACAGCATTGTCTCATCCATTGATCACATTCTGCTTTAGAACAAGAAGCACGCTATTGCTTTCTAGATTCTCTAAGACAGCAGGAAATCTGAGTGTGCCCAGAACAAAAGAACGGTGTTTCCTACACATATGGACCATATCTAGTCCAACTCTTCTTCTGAAACTGATACAAAGCACTGGTCCTCTAACATCCAATGCTTGTCAATTAAGATGAGAAACGTGTGAGCTTCGTGAATGATGTAGTTCATTTGAGCAGAAAAGTGACTGCCATTACCTGAAACGAAGTCTTGCTTATAGTAAGACAGAGAGCCTGGGATTTAAGTCCATTTCTGAAGGGAAACACACAGCATAGTTCTCATCCATGGATCACACTCTGCTTTAGAGCGAGAAGCACACTCTTGCTTTGTAGAGTCTCTAATACAGCAGGAAATCTGAGTGTGCCCGGAACAAAACAACGGTGTTTCCTACACTTATGGACCATATGTAGTCCAAATCTGCTTCTGAAACTGATACAAAGCACTGACCATCTAACATCCATTGCTTGTCAGTTAAGATGAGAAACGCGTGAGCTTCATGAATGATGTAGTTCGTTTGAGCAGAAAAGTGACTGCCCTTACCTGAAACGAAGTCTTGCCTGTAGGAAGACTCAGAGCCTGGGATTTAACACCATTTCTGAAGTCAAGCACACAGCATAGTTCTCATCCATGGATCACACTCTGCTTTAGAGCAAGAAGCACACTCTTGCTTTCTAGAGTCTCTAAGACAGCAGGAAATCTGAGTGTGCCCAGAACAAAAGAACAGTGTTTCCTACACATAAGGACTATATGTAGTCCAAATCTTCTTCTGAAACTGATAGAATGCACTCACTGGTCCTCTAACATCCAGTGCTTGTCAGTTAAGATGAGAAACGTGTGAGCTTTGTGAATGATGTAGTTCCTTTGAACTGAAAAGTGATTGCCCTTACCTGAAACGAAGTCTTGCCTGTAGGAAGACACAGAGCCTGGGATTTAACTCCATTTCTGAAGTGAAACACACAGCATTGTCTCATCCATTGATCACACTCTGCTTTAGAACAAGAAGCACGCTATTGCTTTCTAGATTCTCTAAGACAGCAGGAAATCTGAGTGTGCCCAGAACAAAAGAACGGTGTTTCCTACACATATGGACCATATCTAGTCCAACTCTTCTTCTGAAACTGATACAAAGCACTGGTCCTCTACCATCCAATGCTTGTCAATTAAGATGAGAAACGTGTGAGCTTCGTGAATGATGTAGTTCATTTGAGCAGAAAGGTGACTGCCCTTACCTGAAACGAAGTCTTGCTTGTAGTAAGACACAGAGCCTGGGATTTAAGTCAGTTTCTGAAGTGAAACACACAGCATAGTTCTCATCCATGGATCACACTCTGCTTTAGAGCAAGAAGCATGCTCTTGCTTTCTAGAGTATCTAATACAGCAGGAAATCTGATTGTGCCCAGAACAAAAGAACGGTGTTTCCTACACATACGGACTATATGTAGTCCAAATCTGCTTCTGAAACTGACACAAGGCACTGGTCCTCTAACATCCAATGCTTGTCAGTTAGGATGAGAAATGTGTGAGCTTCGTGAACGATGTAGTTAGTTTGAGCAGAAAAGTGACTGCCCTTACCTGAATTTAAGTCTTGCTTGTAGGAAGACTCAGAGCTTGGGATGTAACTCCATTTCTGAAGTAAAACACACAGCAGTGTAATCATCCATTGATCACACTCTGCTTTAGAGCGAGAAGCACGCTCTTGCTTTCTAGAGTCTCTAAGACAGCA